>JBAIZZ010000081.1:1113482-1181317 GCA_037355905.1 Heliconius aoede | reverse complement strand
TCATAGGCGTAATTAGTCTATGAGAAGTTCTAGTATCGAAAATATGACCTCTTTTTTATAACTTTTTCTTATAACAATCTTGTCGTTGAAAAATTCAAAACTGATATAATTATTTTGTTTATTTTTTGTCGCGTCACGCTGTATCCTTCACACTGCAGTATAGGCAGATGGACCCTAATTATAAGCGAGTGTCTTAACACTCCGCGTCCACTATTTTACGCCTAATTCTAAATTGAGTTTTGGGTAGCGGTATTCACTTTAAATATAAATAAAAATCAGAGTTAACGATTGTAAGTAGGGAATAGTATCTTCCGTGTAGTTTTGTTGTCGGAACCGAAGGATATAATTTATTCCTAACTGTAGTATGTACAAAAAACCGGACAAGCTTGAGTGATACCAAATTTAGTCCCCTTTTAAGGCAATTTTTTTAGGTTTTAACCACAAATGCATAGTTTACTAGTACTACCTGAATATATATGCTACTCGTAGCTGCCAAATTTCATAATTGTAGGTCAACCGGAAGTACTCAGTTAATTTTTTTTCAGTTTCACGCTATATCCCGCACACAGCGTTAAGTCTCTCCGTTCCCCACTCTCTGCCAAATTCTGGAGGCATTACGTGTTGAGTGGCAGAACTCAACGCCGCGCTTTGCCTCGACACCAGAGCGAAGAAAATGGAAATATAAACGTAAATAAATATTTCATATCTTCGAGTGGGAATCGAAACCGCAACCGTCGCGTTACAGTGACACCCTTGTGCCACTGCGCCACGACGGCCTCTATTAATTTTGATTGATTTGATTTTGATTTATAGTGAAAATAAACATTGTTGCTATATAGACGGCCATATCTTTTAAGAATAAATATGAAAATACGATTTTTTCAGGAAATCAAGGAAACCTAGATTTGAGTATATGGTTTGAATTTCATCTCGATATCTCTGAGCGTCCCTGAGATAAAGTCTTGACCGACAGCCAGACAGACGGACTGACAGTATAGTGACCGTATAACGGTTTTTTTTTCTTAAAAGGTACGAAAACCTAAAACAGTATGAAAAATCCGTCATTTCAAAGAAAATTACATATGTTCGAAAATTAATGTGGAAATATTTTGTTAGGATTATTTTTGTATTTGTTACAGAACCATACATATAAGTACGTCAGTTTAAAGTTGATGTTTTTTGCTTAAAAATTCTAAAAATAATTTGATTCCAAATTAAAGTTGGAAATTGGATTTTTCAAGCAAGTCGTGGCGCCGGGTTACAAGTGTGTGACAATAAATACGACTGGTTGTGGGTTCAACCACCACTCGAAATAATGAAATTCGAAACCTCCAAATTTTATGCGGAGCCCTCGGTGGACAAGTCCGACTTACTCTTGACGATTTTTTGATAATCTTGACGATGATAGAGATAAAAATAAATTTTATCCGTCGATTTTGCATACAAAATTCACATGTTCTCTGATTTTTTTTTTTTTGAGTGGGGAACGGAGTGTCTTAACATTAGGTTAGGTTACATTATGTATGGAATGAAACTGAACTGGAGGATGTTCTTGCAGCTTGAGCCTTTAGCCTTTTAGTCATTGAGACAAGATTATGAGAGAAGTTACGAGGACTGTATTTCATCTGAGCAGAGATCACAGAACACTGAACTGGTATTATAAATGTCCCCAAAAAGTATAAAGTACCTACATTTTGTACTTAAGAAAAACCTAGAAAATGAAAAACAAAACAACACAACGTTAATTATAAATAAAATTAATCAAATCTATTAAAAAAAATTGTAGACTATAGTTTAAACTATTTCGGTTTTATATTATATTATTTATAGTTATTTCAGATTAATTCTGTAGTTATATATATAGGCTTGAAATCACGCGCAGATTGCATACAAAAACATCCATTTGAGTGGTTAGCGATAGACCGATAGAGTAAGGTTTTTTTGTTGTTAGACATCGTACATCATCTGCTTATATAAAATATTCAGGTTCTAAAGTCCAAAATATTAAATTTTAGGATTTTCTCATTATCTTTCAGCTTATAATAATAAAAAATATCAACAAATAATTGCACAAGTCGTTTTATTTAAAAAAATCGTGAATTGAATTTTTTTTCATTTTGCTTCTGTTGCGTAGTTTTAAGGTTTCTATGTCGTTGGAAAGCGACTTTTCTTGTGTAGATACTTTTTCTTTATCCTTTAACATGGCGTTATCTCAGAAATATTTAATTGTTTTATTACATTACAAAATTTTATTTAAATGAATTAATATATTTTGTAAAATTGATTTAAAAGTAAGTATATATAATAAAAATAAGAGAAACAACAGTATAAATCTTAAACAAACAATTTATTTGTAACTATTTATCACATAAATAAATTAATCAACTTTAATAATACTTAATACATTTAGTGGTGGTAAGAGACGATGGGGGAGGAGTAGCTGACTTGGGCGAGAGGAGCGGCGTATGCTACCTTGGCAACGGGAGCAGCGTAGGCTACCTTGGCGACAGGTGCGGCATAAGATATAGGGGAGTAGGCAATCTTGGCAACTGGGGAAGCGTAGGCGACGGGGGCGGAGTAGGCAACCTTGGCGACGGGTGCGGCGTAGGCAACCTTGGCGACGGGAGCGTACGCAACCTTAGCGACTGGTACGGGAGCTGGGATGGGTTTACCCTCATAACGTACAATAGCGTTAAAACCGTTCACTTTGTCAGAAGTGTATTCCACGATACGGTGCACGCCATCGGGTTGTACGAGAGAATATGAACCGTGGACATCGTCTCCAGCACGGGCCTCTTGCTGTTGCTTGATGTCACCAGTGTGTTCATCATGAACAGAGTATTGGAACTCGTAGTGAGCGGGAGCTTCGGGCTCAGCGTATGCCACCTTAGCCACTGGGACCAAAGGGATAGCTGATGCGGCCACAGCCAGGGAAAGGACGACGAAGAACTGCAAAAGATATATAAATAATAAGAATAAATATAATTATTAATAAAATATAAATAATAAGATATTATGACATTATTATTTTTAATGTATATCCAAAAAAAATATTTTAAATTAACCAAATATTTTTTTTCCGTCTCACCTTAGCTGCCATTGTTAATGGATTGGTTGTCGAAATAAGACTATGCCTCAGTACGGGCTGCGAATGGTTTTATACATGAACAATCGCTGTCTTTTTGGGCATACTGACATATAACCGGCTGCGGGCGTACCGTGCAGTAATTAAGCCTACAGTTGACGGCGAGGTGAAGGTCGTCGTCAGTTGAAATTCTCTGTAAGTTGATCTCGATATGACATATTCAAATGATTGATAAAAACACCTTGCACGATATGTGGTAACAGTACACAGCAGAGTGGATAGGGGGAACTTAGTGTTGGATAGCGGAACTCAACGCCGCACTTTTCATCTACACCAGAGTAAATGAAAATATATATTTAAATAAATATTGAATTTTCTTGAGTGGGGATCGAACCCACAACCAGTCGCGTTTACAGTCACACTTTGTACATCTGCGCCACGACTGGTTTCTAAAATTTATATAATAATAAGTGCGTACTCATCTAATTATAACCTGTCCATTCTTTACTATGAATCTGTATTACTAGCTGAACAGCACAATGGATGGATCCTGAATAAAAGTTTAATAGCAAATTAAAAGACAAATACACTCTGCTTTGTCTACTTTGTCTCTTTGTTTAATAACATCTTGAATATGTTTTACAATTTGAATAGAATATTATTATATATTTGTCTTATATATAATTATTTAATCATTCTCTAGTAAGAAGACAAAATAAGCCACAGCGTTGATTACCGTCACTTAACTCTTCCACGTCTCGAAAATTAAAACGGAGACTGTGAAAAACGGTGAATCTTAACACTACAGCTTCTCTGCTAAATGCATGATACAACTTAACTATAATCAAAACCGTCCAAAATCGTTTTTGTCGTTAAAATTTCACCAAATGCCGTAATTTTTCAAGTTGGCAACAGTGGGAATAAAACGGATTGTATACTAAGAAATGTCAATTAGCATTTAAATGTAATTAATCATTTAGTCCAAGATCCCAGGGCTGGCAGACCTACGTAATTTTAGCAAAATTGAAATTTTGATTTTGAGGATTATTAGTCTAATATGTACTTAAGACAATAGGCATACTCACTAACTTGAAAGTGGAGCCCCTTCAGAGGTAGCGCCTAATAAAGGTACATGTCTGTCTGAAGGATGATTAAACCATCCTATTGGTCTGGGTTCTTATAAGGACTCTTGAAATAGTCTTTAAATAATATATGTCAAATTAAAACTACTGCTATAACGTGGTTTGCCTTAACTTTAAACCACCATTAGGATGTCTGGCAGGACTAAAGGCCCACGTAAATGATCTGGTAGAAATAAATATATATTTTTTAATTTTACAAAATATTTTAAACTTAACAAAATATTTTAAATACGAGTGTTTCTACTTTAACGTATCTTTATTTTGCGTATATTTTCAAGTTAGTAAGTACACATAGAGTCTTAACAACATATTTAACTAATAATCCTTAAAATTTCAGTTTTTTTTACAATTACGTAGGTCTGGGGGCCCTGGGATGTCAGTCATATTGTAAATATGTAAAATTATACAAAATTGTGCAAAATTAAGCAATCTTTACTTGAAATAAGTTCAAAAAATTTAAACTTACTTTAACATTTTAACTTAAAGGTTAGCAGATATATTGGTACGCGTGTGACAAAGGTCATGTTGGCAGTGGTAAAATATATTATTGTAATAAAATGGGGTATTAAAAAATCAATTCCTATAAAATGTATTCGATAAGTTATCCTTATATGGATAAAAATGTAAGTCAATTTTATATAAACAGGTTTAATTTCGGATCGTAAAATTTATACTTTTAGTCAAGAATTGCGCGTCTGATTGCGATTCGTCATATTATAGCTTAAGGCCGTCGTGGCGCAGTGGCACAAGGGTGTCGCCCGTAAACGCGACAGTTGTGGGTTCGATTCCCACTCGAGGAAGTGATATATTTTTTTAAGTTTATATTTCCATTTTTCGCTCTGGTGTCGAGGCAAAGCGCGGCGTTGAGTTCTGCCACTCAACACGCAATGACTCCAGAATTCGGCAGAAAGTGGGGAACGGAGTGTCTTAACACTGAGGTTCTCTCTGCCTACCCTGCTGTGTGCGGGATACAACTTGAAGCTGAAATAAAAAAATTGCTTATGAAATTATAGATGAGGAGCCGATGATACTAACTCGGCATTTCCTCAAGCGTAATAGAGACCTATTGGGTTGCGAAGCTTAGATGATATCTTTTGATCTGTGGGTTGAGCGGCTATAGATTTTCAAAAATGTTAAAAAAACATTGTTGCATGGACATACTTGAGCTCATCAGATATTGATATCATTCATTTTCTATATATTCTTACAAATATAAATATATTAATCTGAGTGATTTATATTTTTTTAATTTGAAATATATTTTTTAAATTGACTAAAGCTGACTTCATCGATGAGTAAGGGGGTAAATAATAGAGAAAGAGTGAGAAAGGAATAGAATCACGGAGAGAGGAATATAGGCTACACACACATTTAAATTAATATAATATAAATAAAACAATTTTCATTCCTCTCTGGTAAGACAAAGCGCGGCGTTGAATTCACCAGTTAACCTGTAATGTCTTGAATTCAGAGAAAAAATTTTTTTACAAGTAACATAAGAAATAATTACAAAAAGACATGTTAAGATATTTCTTATCAAAAACTAGATCGCTCGTAAAGCGTTAAGTAATATATTTGCACAATTAACTATATCTTTATGTAGCATTATTAATTGGTTGTTTGACAGCTCATATATTACATCTAAATCTTGAAATATCTTGTAGTGTACGTGATATGCAACGTTTATTTTTAAAGTGTTATTCAACACTTAAATAAGTTTTACGCTGTATCCAGTACACAGCAGTGTAGACAGAATGAACGTAGTGTTAAGACACTACGTTCGCCACTTTCCGCCGAATTCTGGAGGCATTGTGAGATGCTTTGCATGGACACCAGAGCAAAGAAATTAAAATAAAATCATCTAACAAAAATATATTATTATATCATGCACGTGCAAAAAGATCAAAATATACTTATTGCTTTTTAACGAAGGGCTGGCTCAACGTTATAACAGCCGTCTGTAATAGTGATATTGATCGAGACAGTAGCATATCATGTAATTACCTCATATGTTTCGAAACGATGGCAGACCCTGTAACAGTCAAATATAATATGTGGAAACTAGATTGATAAAAATAAATTGGAATACTTTTATTAAGGGAGTCTACAGTCATTTTCCTTCTGACACTGCAATTTCCTGTAATATTATGTTTAATTTTGAATTATATAATGGTTAATTAATATATAAATGAGGCCAGTCGCGGCGCAGGAGCACATAGTGTGACTGTAAACGCGAATGGTTGTTGGTTCTATCGATCGCTTGAAGAAATCAAATGTTTATTTAAATTTATATTTCCATTTCTTATCTCTGGCAAACCGCAGCGACCAACGCTACTCAAAATGCAATGTCTCAAAAATTAGATTATATTTCGGTATTTTCAATTCGTTCATTATAATTCGAATTTCAAGTTACGTCCGGCTTTTAGTCTTTTAATGTGAAAGTAAAGTTTGTAATTTTATAAGACATAGTGATACGTGTGAGTCATCTTATAAGAGTACCAATTTATATACGCTTTGACACAAAAAATCTAGTTTATTATTCAGAGCTTAAGACCATATTAGGTATTTCTTAAAATATTGAATGTTATATAATAAAGTTCACTCTGTATCCCGCACATAGCAGGGCAATCAGAGAGTGGCGTTGCTTGCGTGTTGAGTGGCGCAACTCTATCCCACTGTAAGCCTTGGTATCAGAGCGAAAAAAAGAAAATATTGTTAAATTACTACCCCAAGCGGGAGTCGAACCCACAACCGTCGTATTACAGTAACTCCCTTGTGTCTTGCGCCAGGACGGCCTCAACACATTGTATAAATACTACTAAATATATTTTTAAAATACAGCAACAATTTTGTATTAAAGTCATGAATACTGTAACTCATTTTGAGCTTAAACCATCAAAAAGCATTCGCGTGCATAATTTAAAAGTAAAAAAAAAAAACGCATCGCAGATATTTTATCCGTTCATTCAAAATATCCAGACAAGGTGTTTTAGTCGAGCAAAAAATATGAATCAAGTTTAACAAGTGTAGCCAATATTGGTTGACCTCTCGCTTTCTATATTTCTTTAGGAGTAGTTCGGCCGTTGCAGAAAGACTGGATCTCATTACATTGGATTTCGATGGGGAAATTAAAAGGCTTTTAAACCTTGGCCCACATGGGCTGGGTGTGGTCGCCGTTAATGCGTGTAACACGTCTAGATAAGAATGCACACCTGATCGATGGAGACCGGGCTTATGAAATATTGCTGATTATTGATATTGTTTGAGATTTTGGGTCACTTCTAAATTTTGTCGGGTTATATATTAATCGGACTTGCTTAGATTTTGTACATTTTCCTGTTATTTATGTATTATATATTATATTTTTATATATTTTATTACTTTCTGCTTAAAACGCACCTGTTTTTTGATCATAACGTTATGTTGACTTCGACCTCCTGTGAAGAATGGGTTCAATGCTAATATTTTGTGCTTGTTAATTAAGTTACGAAAAATGAAAGATTGAAGACTAATTTACAATGTAATATTTTTGTTATAATTTAAAAATTTATAAATAACAATATTATAAAATTTAATATTAAAGAATTAAAAAAAAATTAAAAATAATATAATAATAATAAAAAAAAGAATTAAAAAAATTAAGAAATTAGAAATAAATATATTAAATGTTTTGATTTCGTCTAATGGATATCGAACCCACAATCTGTCGTTTACAGATCTGGTTTTAATAAAATCGGAACAACATAATTAGAATATTATATAATCCTAAAATTAGAATAATGTGGTATATAAAATCTATAAACTCACAAAAAAAAAATATTAATGTCTATCGATATCTAGGTAATTTTACTTTAAAATAAAATAAATTGAATCAGCTTCACGCCTTATCCCGTCTACAGCATAGCAGACAGAGGGCAACTAGTGTTAGGACACTCCGTTCCCCATTTTCCACCGAATGTGCCAGAGTGAAGAAATGAAAATATTAAGAAATAATAATTCTTTTCCTCGAGTGGGGATCGAACCCACAACCTGTCACGTTTACACTCACAGCCCGTATATAGGCATAACATATTAAAAGATCCAAATTTCGTTAATATCTGATTATGATAAATTATCATAATCTAAGTAATTAAACCTCACATTACATTACCAACATGTTATATAAATCAATAATTTAGTAATAAAAAAACGAGACCAGCCTTAAACTCGTAACACTACTTGAAAAGGCAACAGCCATAAAAGTATTTGAATGATTGACAAAATATAGCCCGTGGGAAAAATTAAAACCGGTTTTTGATTTTAATAAATTATTTATTATGAATTAACTTATTTAAAATTTAGATTTCAAATGCTATTTTTAGAATAAGTTAAAAGGAGAGGATATATACGGAATTTTGAGAGTAAAATAATTTATCTCTATTGTTTGCTTGCTCCATTTTTCCATGGTGGAAAAATATCTAATAATAAATAATAATAAAATAATAACAAAATAAATAATAGGAAAAATATCTATTCAAGTATTATTTTTTTCGTCGTTAATAAGCAACAAATATTAAAGTAAATATCCTGCATATAGCTGGGTAGGCAGAGGGAACCTAGTGTTAAGACACTCCGTTCCCCACTTTCTGCCGAATTCTGCACGCATTACGTGTTGAATGTCAGAACTCAACGCCGCGCTTTATCTCGACAAATTGAAATTTAAA
Organism: Heliconius aoede; assembly: GCA_037355905.1. NCBI lineage: Eukaryota > Metazoa > Arthropoda > Insecta > Lepidoptera > Nymphalidae > Heliconius > Heliconius aoede. The sequence continues at coordinate 1,172,387 of JBAIZZ010000081.1, read as the reverse complement.
CGTAGATAAATATTTCACTTCCTCGAGTGAGAATTGAACGCACAACCATCGTGTTACATTTAAACCTTCTGCCGCTGCGCCACGACATCCTCAAATGTTGTTGCAATTGTTATAAATATTTAAAAAGTATATAATTTAATATATTATATATATGATGCAGTGTGCCTTGAACCCGCATTATAGTTTTACGCCCAAACATTCAATTGACCAACTAGCTAATTAAACTTGTTTACGTTTCTTAATACATTTATTAAATACTAACGAGAGCTCGCAGCTCCGCCCGCTTGAGATCCACAGTTATACTAATCTGAATTACTTTAGTGTTCTGACAGCGGAATTAATATCGGTTAAACCGTTCCTGAGATTAGCGTGCTCAACCGCACAAACAAATAGATAAAATAAAATAAAAACTTTTAATTTCTGTGGCTTTTTTATTTATCTTCCATGTACAGACAGCGGCCAGTTAGAATTTGATTACATTGTGTGATGTTTAATGTTCAATCAAAAGACAAACTGCTCATTCATTTATATATTTTTCGTAAAAATATTTAATATATCAACAGACAAACTTTTATACTGTTCTTATTATATTAAAATTGTAAATATGAGGAGTACAGTTATTATTTTTTAAATTTCAGTAAAAAAATTATAATCAATAATATAGATACATATATATTATAAGAATATGAATTATAGACTTTATGACCAAATAATATTTTTAAACATTTGAAAATGTATATTATAAAATCCTACAACATGTCATTATTTAGTTATACATACGCTGGACTAGACGTGTGTATGTCTATTGTAGAGAATATCTATTCAATAATATTTGAACGAAGCTATATTGTATTCTAAGTACAATAGTATAAATTATATAACATCTCACAGTTCAATGGCTTAATTTAATTTAATATAAATGGGTGCGCAGCGGAACAGCGTGTGACTGTTAACGCGGCGGTCGTGAGTTCAATTCTCACTTGGGGGCATGAAATATTTGCTTTTCTATTGTGCATTTTCTTCACTCCATTCTGGTAAGACAAGTGTGGCGTTGAAGCCTGCCACTTATCACTCAATATATCGAAAATATAATATATATACTTATAAAATATTATATTAGGTGATTTTCTTGATATGGTGAAATAAAGTGTTCCAATTCTTCCATAGAATCTCCTCTTCTAACACAGACGCAGCTGTGTAAAAGAATATATTAAAATAAGTGGAAATAAGTAAAAATCACAAGAAAACAAAAGAAAAATAACAGAAAAGGGCATGGACGACCAATATCCGTGGCCTGTTTTATTTACTTATAATAAAAAAAGAAAATATCCAATTCTGTCGGAACTCTTTAAATAAACCTACATTTAGTATAGAACTAGACAGATTTTTGTCTGTTGCTTTAAAATATCATTTTTGTTCTTCTCTTATAATCTACGTTTATAATTATTTTATTACATATTAAGAGATTTTTCTATTTGAAAATTTCTTTTAAGTTTTTAAAATAACATACTACGATGTCCATATAAAGGAAGTCACTCATTTATTACCTTACATTGCTTCATTTTGCTCTTAATAGTTAATATTATATATATTTTATTAGGTAACAAAAAAACAAAAATAAAGCTAGAGGTTCTATTCTGTTCATAGATTCTCCAGATTTTTAGATTTTATAATAATAAGCCATAATAGTTAAAATAATTATAAATTCTAATGACATGCAAGCCTTATTACACTTAAAATTTAAATATTTTATATTAAATCCTGTTTTTTTGGACTTGACATAGTTATGGTAAGGGCTTAAAATAATCATGTAGTTGTCATGTAGTGTGTCATAAAGTGGTCCGGTTTTTGACCCGCACGTACCGCGTATGCGATGCGCAATGCCAACGATAGGAGAGTTTGGTATAAAAGCTCTGCGCTTGCGCACTGACATCATAACAACATAACAAACAAGCCTATCAACATGGTGGTCAAAGTAAGTTACGGATTAATATTTGATATATTATTTAATAAACAAATAATATCAAATTTATTTAAAAAGATTTAAATTTGATCAATTAAATTCATCAAAGTCGAACCTTAAATTGTATTAAATCAGTTATTTTATAAAATAAAATGTATTTATTAATACTTAAACAATGTATTAATTAATTATGTATAAAAATAAAATCAATAATAAAATAATTATTACAATTTCATTTTCAGTTTGTAGTTTTCTTCGGAATGGTGGCAGCGGCCTCCGCCATTGCTGTCCCCCTCCTCCCAACTAAGGTGGCGTACGCTGAGCCCGAAGCCCCAGCACACTACGAATTCCAATACTCCGTCCACGACGAACAAAGTGGTGACATTAAGCAACAACAAGAATCCCGCGCTGGAGACGCCGTCCACGGGTCATACTCCCTCGTGCAGCCTGATGGAGTCCACCGCATCGTGGACTACAGCTCTGACAAAATAAACGGATTCAACGCTGTTGTCCGCTACGAGGGCGCCCCTAAACCAGCCCCCGCCCCTGTCAAGCTTGCCTACGCCGCACCGATCGCCAAGCTCGCGTATGCTGCCCCCATTGCCAAGCTCGCGTACGCCGCACCAGCGGCCAAGATTGCCTACTCCGCCCCCATCGCCTATGCCGCTCCCGTCGCCAAGTTGACCTACGCCGCTGCACCCGTGGCTAAACTAGCCTACTCTCACGCACCAATAGCCTACCAAGAAAACCTTGGACACGTCTCCTTCTCCTCACCTGCCATCTCTTACAGCCACTAAACGTTAAACTTATTGTTAAAACTCTATTTATTCTGTTAAATACAAAATTTTGCTGACTCAATTTACCGTTTTATTTGTGTAGATAAAGAATAGCAGAGGCGTCAAACGGCGTATCCGATATCAAAACGCTCGAAACGAAGTTAGGAGGAAGCGTGTGTAGTGTTAGGGAGTCAATTGAATTATGTAACATTATGAGGCGAGAAGCGCCTATTACGCACGTCCGCGCCCCCCGGGCCCACTGACGCATTAGTATTGACACCTATTCAACCAGCTATGTTAGTTTGTGCAACCGCCGCTATTAAGACCTCAGGGCATCCGCTTCACTGCCCTCCTGTCTGCTAAGGGGAGTGGGGGGAGTGGGGAGTGGGGTGTGGGTAGAGTACATCTACCAACAAAACAATGATACGTGTCAACGCCTCTATTAATCATTGAAGGCAAATGAAATATAAACTGACAGATCTGATGTTGAAAGTGGTTATTAGGACAAAGCGCGGGGGCTTATAAAATGTGTGATGTGAATATTTTATTTGTTACCTTTGCTCTATGGAGGGGTCCGGGGTCCAGGGTCCAGGGTCCATGGAACAACGTTATCATAGATTCCATTGAAGTAGAAATTCGATTTGACAGTAGCCGTCAGTAGGTACACTTAATAGTTGGAATAATGTATAATACTAATATATTAATTTTGAAAATTTAAAAACTAACTAATAACATTTTTTTAATGTCTAATTTCCGTTGTAATGTAAGTAAAAATTTATAGCTGATTTATATAGAGTTATGATAGTTATTTTATGAGGCTGATACGAATTTATAGTGTAAATAACACTTGAAGCCATCTTGCTTGACGCGATGGTTGTGGAGTCAACTCATACTCGGAGGAATTAAATATTTAATATTTCCATTTATTCACTCTGGCAAATAAGCAAGGCACAGCGTTCAGTTTCGTCAGTCAACACGCAATAAATACTTTAGAGTGGGCCATAAGTGGGTACATATTGTCTTAACAATACGTACCCTTTGCCTACCTTACTGGGTGCGGGATACAGCGTGAAGTTATGTATGTTATGTATGATTTTACTTCACAATATATAAAAATTTCATACGAGAAAATTATTTGCAGCTACAAAATTTAAAAATCCAAATCAATTTGCCCATTCGATACCTAATAATGAATTCGTTCAGCGAATATTTAATGCATGTGAATAAATAATGACTGTGCGGATAAATGTTTTGGTGGAAGTTTTACAATCCGCCCACAAAGGGTTGTCGTGTTAATCCCACTATTATAGAGATTAAATCCTCGTCCCTCTGTCTGTACCGCTATTACTGTAGATATTATAACGAATGTTACTTTGAACCTGTGCCCACAGGGAATAGAAGGGCTGATATCTTATAATAACCTAGTTTTTAATAATGATAATCACTGACTATGCTGGTTTAATGCAGCGGAGAATAAAGAAACTTATATAAAGTATTTTAAGTGTTGGAGAAAAGACTAGGAATTTGTGTAGTTGCAAAATCAAATTCTGAGATGTATAATTTTTTATACTTTATTAATTATAAATGTGACGTGTAAAAATAATAATTAATTAAATTATTTTTAAAAACAAATTCTTTTATTTGATACGTAAGATGTGCAATAATTAAAAATCCGCCATTTTGTTGCGGTAGCCATTTTGGATTAACAACAAAATTGATTTGAACGATACAAAAGCTTGTAATATAGAACTGTAATGACTTATAAATTAGAATAGGTTAACACCAATGAATATATAACATTTCTGTTAGTTGTTTATTCGACGTTCGTGTTCAAAGGCTCACAAAAGAAATTGAATTTTAATTATATTATTTTTGTGCGCCTTTAAGTTCCGCTTCTCAATAAGCAAAGTCTACTATACATCTATCAATCTCCATCTCTGAGAGATACTACGAGGCAAGGCGCAAAAAACTATAACTATGCGAATGATTTTATTGAAATAAATTCAAAATCACAATTAAACAAAAAAGACAAGAGCAAAAAAGGGCAAGGGTGATATATGTCCGTGGTGTGTTCATAGTGAAAAAAAACAATGTCTCGATTTCGGTCTGAAAGTGGAGTAAAGAGTGTCTTGACAAGACTCTCAGCCTTCTCTGCTACATGAGGAGTTCTTATATATATATATTTAAGCGTCATATTGTATCCCGCACATAGCAGAGTGAGAGCGAAAAGAACCTAATCTTAAGAAACTTGGTTCCCAATTTTTTAACGAATTCCGGAGGCATTGCGTGTTTAGTAGCGAAACCCAATACCAAGCTTTGCCTCGAATAGAAATCGAAACCAGCACCTGACGCGTTTGTTCCTATAAGCAAGTACATTATAAATGTAAATTCCGTGTACACGCTACACAACATCCACACAATATTAACAATATAGTCAATTATAAAAGCACATCGAGCGAATAGATACGGCAATTACGGCGCAGGAAGCCCGCGCAGGCGCTCTGTCTAATTGCTTCCGCCTCCCGCCCGCCCTGAGCGAAGCTAGATATGAAAATGGTAGCTTGTGTTTAGATTTACTGTCATTATTATTGTTCTTTCTTTTTTTTAGCTTCACGAGGTATCCTGCATGTAGTAGTAGACAGCGGGAATCTAGTGTCGACACGACGACAAGACACTCCACTTTCCACAGAATTCTGGAGGCATTGCGAGTTGAATGTCGGAACTTAATGCGAAATGAAAGCTTTTGCCTCGTTACCAGAACGAAGAAATGAAAATATGAAATATTTACCTATTCGTCGAGTGAAAATCGAACCCACATCCTGACGCGTTTAAGTCCACACGCTTGTGCCACTGCGCCACGACCGGCCTCATTTATTATTTATTGAATTATTTGCAATAAATGCTGTTATATAAAAACTAAACCGGAAACTTTACTTTGACACCACTATTTACAGCATACTCCACGGCACCAATTGACTTTTTGTAAAGTTGGAAAAGCTCAAATTACTGTCCACTTATTTGATATATTTTTTTCATATCACCGTCAACATGGAAGCCGCATCAATGTCAATATTTTTTCGTTGGCAATGCGATACGGTCATCCGGAAACAATCTCGCACAATAGCCTATACTAGCCGAGCACGTGTCGTCACGTGTCACGTCACGTCACCAGATTTTTGATTAAACTAAATATTTATTGGTATGAACGTTATTGTATAAGAAATAAGCATTAAAATTGTATTTGATCGTTTGTTATAATTCTTGTATCGTGATTAATAGAAGTAGCAGGCTTAAGTAATTGCTATACGTGTTCATCAGGCGTATTATATTTTTCATTAATTAGTTGCGAATAAAAGAGGTTTATTTTACTTTGTAAAATGACAAAAAAATTTAGAGTTTTATCTATTTTTAATATCTTTTTGTAATACTAAAACACATAGACAAATATAAAGCATTTATGATCAAGCATGTAAAGGTCCACATGAAATGGTAATGTGTATACCTAAAGTCTTCATCTCTAATGAAATACAAGCTTACTTCTACATTATTTGAAGTTAAAACTATTCTATATACATACGTACATATACATAAATGAAAAAAAATAAATTAAATGTTTACATATTTATACAATTGACTTTACTGTGTTGGAACTATATATGAAAATTTGATTTTCCTAAATCCTATTAATTTAATTCCAAACAAATAATTTAAAATTTCACAATATACTCATACACCTGACAAAATATAATAGCAAGCTAGTTTCATATAAGTCCTTGCAACACACTAATAACCTGTAAACACGCAGTTAATCTCACAGAATGACATGTTTTAACACTATTTAGATATAGAAATATAATATTTGCGCAACCCTTCAAATTCTGAACACCCCGGCTTACCGTATTCCCTCGGCGTCTGCTTTGTTCGACCGAAATCTATTTAATAGTATCGTATTGCTAATTTTGGCATTAGGCGGTGCGTTCCGTCGGTTATTCAATTATCCATTCCGTTTGCAGGGACTCGCTCGGTCCCCTGGGTCGAGGCTCTTTACTATCACTCGTTTCTTGCGCTGTTGACTTTGGACTTTTTATTTTTGACTTGTGCATGGACTGAATTTATTTTTTTATTACGATACGACGGAATTGCTTTATTTGCACACGGCAGTGTGGCCAGAGGGAACATAGTGTTAAGACACTCCATTCCCCATTTTGACGCCGTGTTGAGTGGCGGAACAAAACGCCGCGCTTTTCCTCTACACCAGAGCAAAGAAAATATTAAATATTTAATTTCCTCGAGTGGGAGTCGGTACCTGCACCTACACCTACCTCAGATTGTTACATATTTTTATATAAACTTCAATATACCTAAGTGTTTTTATAATAACGCCAAGGGGTTCACTGCTCATATCAATAGTGGTAGACGAGAAAAGAAGAGAAGAAGTTACTGAAAGAGAAAGTAGAATAAATTTTACTTCAAGGCCTTAGTTTTGTTAAAGGCACAGTAAAATTCTAATTAAAAAAAATATATATTATAGTATTTTTAGATACACCTGCGTTCACTTATTTGTATAGAATATTATATTATGTTAGTATCTATTACATAGTCTAAATTTCTCTTATCACAATTAACACATATAGTAATAAAGAAACTTATATATATTATTTAATTTAATATATCAATATGGAGATATTTTTAAACGTGTTATTTCCCTTTATGTACTTAATTGCTGGTAATAGACGACGGGGCGGCACCAAAACTAAGTTTAGTGTGCTTTATGAATACATTATTCTATTTTACATTTGGCAGTTGTGCTTAGAACGTGGCTTGGATAATTTGTAAATGATTAATTAACAAATGACTGAAATCTTTAATTCTGAAAGTCGGGAGCGGAAGTGTTTTAATGTAGTGTCATAACACTAGCTTCCCTCTGGTCCCTAGGTTCCCACTGGTCGTCTCTCTTACCATGATATATGCGGAGTACAGCGTGAACCTAAAAAAAATATGTAGGTACTCTGTACTTCTAGTATATTCCTACCTACATTCACTTTTCAGTTCACATTCACATTTCAGTTTAGTTCAAATCAATCAATTATAGTATAAATTGACTATAATTATATGTATAATATTATAGTTGAAACAACAAATAATTTGTGCTTTTAAAATTTTCATATCCATCTTATCCCACATATTGCATTATATTGTTATATTCTCCACATTATTTTAATCAAACTATTTATTTCACATAAATACGTAAAAAAAGTTTATCCAGAGTATATGAAAGACTTTAATACGATCTGTAGACCTGCACGGCCTGCGATACACTTGTCCGGCCTCGATGCCTTCTCTCTCCAGATTAAACGGGAAAGCCACAAAAATAATCCCTTACAGAGGAAGCTTAAAGAAAACTCATCAAGTACACACGTCGGTGTAGGACTTCCCGTTCGTTTTCTAATCTGAACGCAGCGCCGGGAACAATAACTCACTTATCCAGCTTCACGCTGTATCCCGCACACAGCAGGCTAGCCAGGGTGAACCTAGTGTTAAGACACTCCCTTCCCCACTTTCCACTGAAGTCTGGAGCCATTGCGTGCTGAGTGACGGAACTCACCGCACTTTGCCTCGACACCAGAGCGAAGAAATGAAAATATAAATTTAAAGAGATAAATCATTTCCTCGAGTGGGAATCGAACCCATACGCAGTCGTTTACAGTCACATTTCGTGCCTTTTTACCACTGGTCTCCAACTCACTTATTAATTTCATATTGTCCAGAAAAGAGCATGTTGCTACAAATATTCAATACAAAGGCGAAAAGTAATTAATGTTAGACTAGCATTGGTTGGAGGCAGTCGCTGCTCGTTAGCCCTGGGGAGGCGCCGCACAATACAGTAGTTAGGGACGTCGGGGGCTATCGGCGGACGTTTAACGAGCAAATTATTTAGTAAATGTTGCCAAATAATAACATTAATGTGGGCAGGGGCTGACTCGCGACTGTGCGCTCACGCTTGGGGTGGATTTGTGTGGAATTAACTGAGAATTAATTATTTTTAACATTTTTAATGTGTTACAACGTTAACAAGTTGTAAAGAACGTATATGAATTTAGCTTGATAAGAACGTATAGCTTAGCGGTCTGAGCGCTTGGATGGTGTCCAAGAGGCGTTTCAATTTCGATTCGAATCCCGTTACTTTAAAATATTTGTAAGTTTCTAAAAATATATAATTCTAAAAATGTAACAATTAATTATATTGATGTATAAATAGATTTGGGGATCATAAAAATAAATAAAATCAACTTCACGGTGTATCTCGCATATAACAAAGTAGGCAGAAATAACCTAATGCATACCCATAGACAAATAGATATATATAATTTATGTAATACAATTTATTCTTCTGTAATATATTTAATATTATAAAAAATGTACTCAGCATAGCTCTCTCTCTCTGTATCAAATATAAAATATGATATCCATTATTTTTACTATTAATAAAATAATATCTTTACAGACATGTCCACACAATGACCAACAAAGCTGTACAAGTCTCCCCGGAGGGTGGTTACCCATTGAAAGCTCTCGTCACGCACCAGCGAACTCCAGTGCAAACAGCAGCGAGCCTGAACGTCACATAATTGAGTGTCTTCTACTCCTTACTTTACATTATGTCTACTGGTAATGGGTAAATGGGTATGTATTTACTTTTTATAGTTGTTTTGGCTTTTGCCTATTTGTTTTCTAGTTTGAGATTTTTTGAGATTTCCTTTATTATATCTACATACATACATTTTATTCATAAAAATCTATATATAAATTTTATATATGAAAAAATTAAACCTATATATGTATTGATATCTAACATAGGTTCCTCTTAGGTCGCGGCTAGCCAATAAGGACCCCGTCACACTCGAGCGGCCACATAATTGAGTGTTTCAATTCTCCACATACCTCTCGATGCTCGGCGACCTACCGACCATTGTTCGCCCCATTATATCAATTATGAACTAAATGGTGGCAAATTAACAATGGTTTTATAGATGTTTACGCATGGATACACTGATTTTGATTACTAAATACTCTGAGTGTTGTAGGGTAGTTGAGTAAGTAATTTTATGCCTTTAGACGTTTTGAGAAATCATGGGACCGTTAATCTGAGTATTTAGTTTGAATTTTAACTCGATATCTCCAAGCGTTCCTGAGATTAAGGCTCTTGTCAGATAGACATACAGATGGACGGCCAACAAACTGATCTTATAAGAGTTCCTATTTGTCTCAAACTGTACGGAACCGTAAAAAGGAAATAATATGCTTTATTGGTTCTTAAAATTAAATATACCGACGTACGTAAGCTTCCAAGGTTTAGTTATTTATATAACATAGCACGTTGAGTAGCGAAACTCAACGCCGCGCTTTGCCTCTTTGCCAGAGTGAAGAAATTCAATTATTAAATATTTGATTTCCTCAAGTAGAAATCGAACTCTCAACCTGTCGTGTTGACAGTCACGTTTTACTTCTTTTGCAAGTTTTGCTTTCGCTATGTCACTATTGTGACACCATTTTTTAAATAACACCCACGTTTATTATTTAATATTTAGAATTTTGAACATAATGTCAATTCCGTGTGCTTTATTTCTGTTCAAATTTTCACCCGCGTGTATGATGTATGTAAATGCAGGTAATTGTTTTCGCTCCCCCTGCCCGACCGCTTTTGAACTTGGCTTGCTCGTACTCTCGTACACACGCCCGCGAGAAAATGTTTATTATAATATTATTTAACATTGGTATATAGTCATATTATTATGCAGATATATGTTGTAGTGTATATATTATATATTCGTTGTATATATGTACAATAGATATCCGTACAGTACGAAACAAAAAATAGTAGAGTATAGTAAATCTGGATACATATTTTTTAAATATTTTTTTGCTTTTTTGTTTTTATGAAAATAAGATGAGGATTTCTCCAATATTTCGAACAAAAAGTAATTCTTATAAAATCTTCAAAGATGTACTTACGCTATAGTAAAATTACATTTACTTATTGAACTATTACACCTTAAATTTCATCTTCTTTGTTTAAAGCAGTATAGACTATTATATTTTCCAGAGTCTTCAAATATGGAGTTAATTGATATTTGTCTTAAACTATAAAATCCAACCGATTTAGAAATATCTATATTTAGTAGGTATTTATTAATTAAGTAGTTGTTTGATTGATTGGCTAAAATTATATTCAATACATAATACAAGACATTTTAAGTCCCCGATTTTTCTAAATATATCGATAAAACAATTACTCCTTCAATTGAAAACCTTCCGCAAATCTTTCCCTTAACCGAAATAAAACACCGTGTTGATTCTATAACAAGCACTGTTAAACCAAACACTCGACCGGATATATATTAATCGGGAAGGTTTACTCGACAATTATTCGCGTGGGAAGTACAGCAAATAACCATTGTATCTACGTGGCGTGACATGCATTACTTATTTACTTTACAATAATGTTCTACAAATCCCAGATTAAGATCCGTATCTTTGCAGGGTACGATAAACACTTCACGCAAACACAATTCACCTTTCATGAACAGTTAAGTATGGAGTGTCGAAAAAAATACTGACCGTACTGACCGCACTGACCGTACTGACGTGACGGACTGTCAACTTACACGCGATTCTACCATTGTGTCCGCATTTACAGTTATTATTGCCAAAATATATGTATTGTTGACGTGTAAAATGCCGAAGCAAAAACTTTTGACAATAGCTTGTAATTGAATTAAGTATCGGAGTTTCGAAACGATTTATATGGACGGTTTGAGGACGATTGGATTGAGGAGGCGTGGGTTTGAGAGCTGGACGTCTACATCTGCTCTACTTTCTTAACATCTTCAATATTCATTGATTGCCTATTGGTAAATGTTATTTTAATTGTAATTTTAAGTAAATTGTATGCCACATATAGCGTAGGCAAAGAGAGCCTAGTGTAAAACTCGTAAATATTCATCATTATATTAGATTCATATCATCATTATAAGGGTCAACGATTAAAATAGGCATTACTAGATCTTAAAATAATAATGACAGCGGAAAAGAAAACTAATTACAAGTAAACTAGTATTTATACACAACTAAAATGAACGAATCTGATAAAAATTTTTAGACAATAGAAAGCGCACATAGATTTTAGCATACAGCATTACATCTATCGATGAGTAGGACATAGGTACATGAGGGTAGTTACGTATTATCTTTATATTTAGTAAAATAAAGGTAAGAATTCAATGTCAATAATAGGAAAAAATATATATATTATTGTAAATAAACAACAATTAGTACACATAGATTAGGTTATAACACGATAAATAATTGAAATAACAAATATAAAAATCTAAACGGAAATCCGCAACCCAGTAGCCACAACCAGTCGACACATAATTGTGATAATTTTTTGCATCCAATTCTCACAAAGACTTCCCCAAGGGTGCGTTTAAGCTGTTTAAATATTTATGAAGTATTTACGTATTGACAAAACAAAAATGGACGACAATGGCTTTCACGCCATTGTTCGTGGATACGTACGTTTTCGATCGTAATAATGACCACTCGAGTGTTTCCGTTGAGGAAATATTGGGGATTTTATATATTTATTTATTTTTGAATGCTTAAATTGTTAATATGTATTTAATGTAATATTTACGTGTAATATGTGAAATTATGATATAAAGATGATGAGTTCGATTGGTTGAACGCGTTTGTTAAAAAAATTGTAGAGAATATAAAGAAAAAACCACTAAAATAAAGGATTGAACGAAAAAGTCTGAAGTGGATGGTAGTTATAAGTGATGTTATCTTACTCTTTAGCTGATGAGAAGCATGGAGTCGTGCCTGAGACTTGCGACCACAGGTGTTGACTTCAGGATATCCTTCCCGTTATATCAACGTTCGCCTTCACTGCTCCAGCCCGGTGAAATAAATAATATTTTTGTGAGTTTTCTAGGCAGGATAGAAAAGCCTGCAATTTTTTTTAAATTGCTTGATATAGATTAAATCTTATAGGTATACCTTATCAGACATTCAGAAAAACTGATAACAAAGACAAACAACTAGAACTGGAAATAAGTGAAGTGAAGGGAGCAAATAATGCAATGATTTTTTTTAGCATCCCACTGTATCCCGCATGCAGCCGGATAGGCAGAGTGAATGTTACAATACGTGTTGAGTGGAAGAACTCAACGCCACGCTTAGCCTCGACACCGGAGCGAAAAAACGAATATATTAAATATATCATTTCCTCAAATGAAAATCGAACCCACAACCTCTACGTCGTCCACGACTGGCGTCATGCTACGATTTCATTGATCTCAAATGAACACGGGACTCCACAATGTATTTAACGGCACTAAATCCTGCACCACTTACATACATTGTGCTGTTAATTCTATTACCGTCGTATAAGCCGGTATATATACCGGACGCATGCGGCGTGTGGTAGTAGACACACGTTAGTAGAGTAAGCTTGAATATAAAAATTAAAAGATGTAAGTTATAGATTTTTTTTTTTATAATTTTTGAGTATACAAACAAGTATACAAAATTATCATTAAGGGATTTGAAATTGCGCTTCTTAGAAATTATCCTTAGTGTCCCTGGGCCACGACGACCTCATTATAAATATTCTCTTAAATATAGGTATATATGAAAAACTTAATACTGTATAACATATTATTTATATTACAATTTTACAAAATTTGATAGCTTCAAACAGAAAGAGAAACGTAATTCACTTAGCGTCTCTAGTCCGCCGCCACACGTTATGTGATTGATTCGATCTCTTCAATATCATGTTCAATGTTTTGGGTCTTTTTCAGGTTCCCGCTGTATCACGCATATAATCAGCAGGGTAGGCAAAAGGAACCTAGTGTTAAGTGACGGAAGTGTAAGGGGCGGCCCCTTTACCTTGGTACCAGAGCGAGTATGGTGGATTAGTTGTCAATTCATTTCCAACTCGAGAAAATGAGTTATTTTTAAATTCTTACTCTGATAAGAAAACAAAGCGCGGCGTTAAATTCAGCCACTCAATGTCCCGGAAATTGGGCGATGGTAGGCAATGGAGTGTCTTAATTCTATGTCCCCTCTGCCGGATGGAGGAGACTCAGTTACAAAAACAAAACATTTTATAGTAGTAATAAAGTAAGTCTTTCAATTAAAAGTGTGCATTTAATTAAAATAAGATGCCTATTTCAAACCTAATTTTATTTTCGTTCTTCAATTAATAGTTAAGGGCCGTTATAGTAAACTTTATCTTTAATTTACAATTCGTGGAATAGTTAAATATACTTATGTTTAAAATATTATAAATACAATGAAAGAAAAATACAAAAAAAAAAGCTTTAGTCACGTGCAAACTATTCAAAAAGAAATACATTTATTAATAGTGCATCTTAAGGCCAACGTTAAAGATAAATATGATCGCCAATATAATGACCTCTTGAAACCAGCACGGCCAATAAAAGCTCTACCCAGAACTCGAACCGCCACTAAAAAAATACAAAGATGTATCAAATCCATTACGACACTTGAACAATCATCCTTATTTTATTAGATGGAGATATTCGACCGATTTTTTAATTTGCTAAACGGAAATATTCTCTATTTTCCATACGATTAAAGTTTATTTTAGTGTGTGTTTGTAATATTTTTATATAGCCAAAGTAACGCAACACCTCAAGCGCCCATCCCATTCACAAGCTCAACACAAGTTTACCTTTATCATGGATGTGACACTTTTATAGAGGCGCGATTTGAGTATAAATGAAATTAGAGTCCAATAATATTATTAAGTTTTTTTTTTATACTTCACCAAACAATGGGCCCCTTTCCTTTGACTTTGAATAAGTGAGTTCACTCGGATTACCACCTACATTTGTGTAAATACAATAAATAGTTTTTACGATGTCTCTTTATCCTAGCTAAGTGTAGATTTTGGATAGGCTTACTAGTGAATTTAAGATACATGGAGATAAGAAGATGTCAAATTTGTAATATTTTTCATTTATTTTCGATGTAATTGGATATTTGGTGAAGTAAAATTAATAAATATTGTGGGTATTATTTTATATCTTTCTAAGAATACCAGTCGTGGCCATTCGTAGCCATTCGTGGCCAGTCGTGGCGCAGTGGCACGAGCGTGCGACTGTAAGCGCGGCACGTTGTGGTTTCGATCCCACTGGAGAAAGTTAATTGAATAAATTATTAAAAAATATTGAATTAGTATAAAATATTAAAAATATATATAAAGAATTTTTGTAGCTTTACACTGTATCACGCCCAACGCAGGGTAGGCAGAGGAAATCTGAAAACGCCACGCTTCGCCTCCTTATCAGAACAAAGAAAATAGAATTATTAAATATCTCAGTTCCACAAATTGGAATCGAATCCAGACTGTTGAGTTTCCAATCACACGCTTGTGCCGCTGCACTACGACTGTCCTTATTCTAAAAAAAATAAAAAATATATAGGTTTATATTATATATTATATCGTTCAGCATCACATGTTTGTAGGTATGCCAAAAATCTATACAGTACATATCTAGTTAGCGTAGTAGACGGGAGACGCCGTCCTAATTATCCACCTGCCTCCAGTCTCCCCCCTTTTAAACGGACCGAAAAACAGTTTCTAGTTATCTACCAGTATTTATATATTAAATTTACTTCAAAGATAACTCTCTTTGTTTAATGTTGTTTGAGAAAATACCTCCTGTTTTTATTTAAGTAGCATTTGATTACTTTTTTATGTAGATAATTGTACATTTTTTAGGTTTACGCTGTATTACAGCACAAAGCAGGGTAGGCATAGAGAATCTGGAAACCTAGTGTTAAGACACTCCGAGTCCGTTCCAATAAAAATACTTCAATTCTCCACTTCGAATTCCGAATTCTAAAGACATTGCTTGATGAGTGATGGAATTCAACACCGCCCTTTGCCTCGACATCAAAGCGAAAAAATAAAAATATAAATTTGAAATGATGTCCTTTCCTCGAGTGGGGATCGAACTTACAACCAGTCGACTTTGCAGCACACTTTGTGCCACTGCGCCGCGACTGGCCTCATAACAATAATAATAGTTAATAATAATACTTTTAGAATTTCTTTCGCAAGAAAACTACCCAATAGGTATGAATCGTTAGCACTATAGGTACAGTCAGTAGGTAAACTGTGCTTTTAAAACTTAAATATTATAGGTAAATGTTTTTAAGAACGTGTAAATAAAGATCTAAGCGAGTTTTTGATGAGGTATAAGCGAAATATATGATATACAAAATCATGGATAGTGCCTTTTGTATATCTAAGTATAAAAGCACGTGGGTAATATTGGCTTAATATGAAACGTTAGCATTTAAATTTTGATCAGATACTCTTGTTCCATTTAAAGAGAATTCAATTTGATATTTAAAAAATGAAAAGGCTGCCTTCCATCTTGAATAATTAAAAAAGATTTTGTCTTCCACACTTTTTTTTTTCACAGAAAAATATAAAGAAAATGTCGAAAGACGAACACCGAAGTTGTTTAAAACACAAACAAATTCAGGAACCGCCGACGAGCAGGTCTTGCCGTCGGCGGCCATTTACATAAAATTACCATCCCTCGTCCCGTAATACCTCTTTTGTGACGCCTAAATATTTTGCGAACGGTTTTCCATACAAAGTCTCTAATTTAATATCTGGCGGCGTTAAATAGCAACGAAAGTTATTTTCTGTGGCGATGTTTTAATATTCTTTAACGAATTCAGATTGCTAAATAAGGTGCTTTTAGTCGGTTTTTTCTTCTTTTCCTTTTGTATATATTTACATATTTGTGAGAATATATTTTGTTTACATGTAAGTACAGTTAGAAAGCTCCTTAGAAATTATGATTGATGAAATATATCTATCAATAAATATAAGGAGGCACAAACGTGCGACTGTAAACGCGACAGATAGTGGGTTCGATTCCGGTCGTGAAAATAAAATATTTCATATTCTCATTTCCTTGGTCTTGTAACGAGGTAAAGAAAGGTGTTGAATTCCGCCTTTTAACCGGCAATGCCTCTAAACTTTGTGGTAAATGAAAAACGGAGTGATTCATACATTAGGTTCCCAAGTTCCCTCTGCGGCCCTGCTACAAGCAAACCTAATATGAAATTATATGGACAAGTCACATCATATCTACTATTTATACAGATACTAAACTGACAAAACAATTATAAAATTTGAAGCGATTTATTAGATAGTGGAGGGTTTCGAGTTCCCAGCGGAGAGAGTAAAACATTTTTTTTTAAATAATTAATTAAGTTCTGTCTATGAATATAGCTTGGTATGTATATATATATCTGTAGACATTTTTATTAAATTTTGATCAGCCTCAGGCTGTATCTCGTGTACAGAAGCAGAGGCATAGTGTTTACTCCATTCTTCGTCTTTCACTTTCCGCCGAACTTTTCATGGCTTTCCGAATTTAAAACCTGTACATATTCAACGTCTTGATGCCTTTGGCAAAAAAGTTATAATATAAAAAAAATAATAATTCATCCCCTCGAGTAGGGATCGATCTCACTACCGTCGCGTTACATAGACACCCTTGTGCCACGACGGCTTCAATATTATATAATGTAATTTACATTTCAACCAGGTGCAACAACGATTCACACCCCAAACTAAAACTACACAAACAAAGCAAACATAAAATAAACTGTTTAACAAATGAATTTATCGAGTACAGTCGCGCACAAAGCGCCCCCGAGCGGTGGGCGGGGCGTCACGCCTTCGTCTTGCGGGCAATTAGAAGTAACAATGAGACCGAACGTTTTCATGTAAAATCAATCACCATAAATTAACTAAATATGCCGTTTTTGAATCTCTGTACAAAATTATGTAAACACAAATTAAGGGAACGGTTAACCAAGGAATATTTCTTAGATTAATAATGAAGCTTCGTGTTCTGAACTTTTTAATATTTCAACGTAGTGGACGGAATTTTTTTCTCTGTTTTTGTTTTTCTAGCTTCACGCTGTAACACCAGCGGGATAGTCAGAGAGAATGGGGCGCCATACGATTCAAGACTACATTTTAAAATATAGTACTATTTTAGAATTAACTACCTTATTCTTAAGAGTAAACTTCACTTATTAGTGAATTGACGTGGCATCCCATCTTAATCCTGCCGAATATATTTTTATTGATAAATTTTATTTAGATATTTCCATAAATTGCAACTCGAGTACCATACTATATTATATACTAGGTTTCTTGCCAGAATTTACCTATGAGTAGGTTAACTAGTGATATACGAAATTCTTATAAAAAAAAACTAAAAAATCACTCTGTTCTGTACACTACTAACTATACTATTATAAATATACTTCAAGGTGGCCGTGGCACAACGGCATAGTTTCTAACTGTAGATGTGACGTGTGAGAATTTGATTTTCATTTGGAAAAAAAAATTCTCGCTCTGGTAACAAGATCACGTCCAGCCCTGAGGCTTATAATCTCGGAAATAGGACGGAAACTTGGGAGTGTCCTAACACTATCTGCCTATCCTGCTATTTACTTAATTTAATACTTCTACCAAAAGTACTCTATATTCGCGAGATGTTATTTCCAAATCAAAAATATTTCACCACAGGCATTTTAGATATAACAGTATCTCCATAGCCGAATGACGAATTAGCATTCGTGTGCGGGCGCGGCGGTGGCGGTGGTGGCGGCGGTGGCGGCGGTGGCGGCGGCGGTGGCGGTGAACGGCAATTGTTTTCCATACAACATCTCGTTTGTTTTATACGCGACAATTGGTACACAGCCGTCACATAGGATTCACTTTTAACCGCGTATACGGTTTTTGTATTCTGTTTTTAGTCGTATACATATGGTATATCTAGAAAAGTGTTAACAATGCAATAAAAAATATATATATATATACGAAATAATAACGTAGTGTAGTAATAATCGCAGACATAGTGCTGCGTCACATCCTTGAGAACGGTGATTTTTCACAAAATTTTCTCAACTAAATCTTCGAAATCACTTTTAGACTAATTATTGCATTAGTCACTTGGTAAGTAAATAGGATATGGATAGGATATTATCATTTAAGCGTCACGCTTCATCCCGCACACAGCATTGTAGCACGGGAAAGGAGAGAAAGAGAGAACCTGTACTAACCAGAAAGTGGTTACCTTACAGGTTATATTAATATACATGGTATAACGGAAGTGACGGATTAACGGTAGGTACGATTATAAGAAGCTGTCATTCCATAAAAAAATATTCCCAATTTTATATCTGTGTGTAAATAAGATAAAAATAATTATACTAAAAAAATAAAAAAACATTACCTATATCACTCATCTGGTGGAACTTTCCACACATATTTTAATTAAATAATTTACGCCAATGCTGCAACACATAAGTAATGTATGATGTCATTTTATTGCTGCATACTTATAAAATATGTATTTTTAACACTTTTCTTAGTAAAGTTATCTTTGAGTTAAAATTCAAAACACCTCGTTCTTCATTTTAGCAAGAAAGAAAGACCTTGAGTGACGGATCTCGACGTCGGACTTCGAAACATGAAATATATGAAATAAAAATAAAAATTAGATATGTGTTTATCTATTAAAATAAAAAATAACAAATCTTACAAATATATAAAAATACAATAAATATTTACAGCGACATTCTTAAGAAACTGTATAAACCATATTAGATTTAAAACCATTCGTTAACCGCAGCTCGAGCTTCAGGCAAGTAAAAGAAAATTTTCCCATAATTTTCTTATTCTGAAACATTGCTTTCCCCAACAAAAGCGTGGAGACAGTAAACAAAATGGCGTATTTAAATGGGCGGCAACTGCATTGTTAGCCCGCGGCGTCTCCTCGATATCTGTTGCTGTCCCACTCGCACTCGTGGGTAAATGTCCTTATTTTCCTTTCTCATTCACCACGGTGTTAAATTTTCTTCAAAACAATTAAAAAGAAACCTTAAATCTTGATATTAAAGTATATTTTGAAGTACCAGTCTTTAAGGGTAAGCTGTATCACAGTCGCTTACCGCGACATGTGAAACTGTTGCATATTATTCTGTCCTTGTCTTTCTTATATGGAAAAGCGTATTTTTATATGTCCATCTCGTTTTCGCGCGCCTCCTGAGAAGTAATGTGTTGTTGCTTGTTGTGATATCTCTAAAATAACAGGGAAGTACTCGCTACGAAGTTGTCATTTGTAACGGTTTCGAAAGGAGCGACAGCAAATAAATAATATCATGGGTTAAGAAAATATTTTAAAAATATTATGATAAAATTTTTGCGTTGACAAAACATCTATTTTAATCATATTTAAATATATTTTGCTTAAGTAACCATAATATAATATTTTTTACTGTAACGCCAGTCGAGGCCAGTCATGGCACAGGAGCACAAAGTGTCATTGCAAAATCAGTTGGCTGTGGGTTCGATCCCCACTCGAGATAAATATTTATTTAATATTTCATCATATGTCAAAAGTACAGTAAGTTCTCGACTTATGACGGGGTTTGGTACCACAACTTCGAACGTGAGTCGAATAAATAATATAATATTGATATACAGATCTGTATATGTTATATAAGCAAATATAATGACTTTTACTTCTGATTTTTAATTGTTATTATTTTAGTTGGTTAATTAAATAACTACATACATAAATAAGTATATATGTATATAAGCATTATACTCAAATTTTCATGACATTTTTCGTCGTAAGTGCGAATTCGAGGTGGTCGTAACTCGAGAACTGACTGTATTTAAATTTATATTTTTATTTCTTCGCTCTGGTGTCGAGGCAAGCCGCGGCCTTGAGTTCCGCTACTGAACACGCATCGCCGTCAGAATTCGGAGTGAGAAACGAAGTGTCTAACATTAGGCCCCCACTGCCTACCATAAGCATGTGTGCGGGATATTGCGTGAAAATTGTTATATATCATTACAAATAAACACCGGTCGAGTACGAGTTACGAGTACATAAAAAGGACAATTTTGTGATCTTACATTTGTAGCATACCACTGTTATTTCTTTCCTCCTTTGCTTAAACTGAAAAACCTGAGTCGTATCTTTGGCATTTTCATAGCAAATTACGGAGATCTTCTCTTATTGCTCTTCAACTTAAGTAGTTAGATGGAATTTTTTTGCTTTATAGCTTTCAGAAGTTCCTGCCTGTAATAATCAAATGAACTAAAAGGTATACTTTAATTTAATTATTGAAATTTCATTTTTAGGCGATGAATTATATCATTTGTTTATTACAAGAAATAATGCAATAATTCTATTAGAAACACTATACATATGTACAATATAACATATCTGTTAAAATAAGAATACAGAACATAACACATTTTTATGAGTTCACACCTTACCTAAGAGTGTTTACCTGCGATCCGTACCGCGGGCTCAAGGCAGGGCTCGGCCCGCGTCGCCGGCGGAGAGGGGCGTCGCTAAACAAAAACACGTATACAAGGAGCGCGCGCGCGGTGATTGGCCGTAGAGCGTGGGGTAGTGCGCGGGGGGCGGGGCGGGGCGACACGGGGTCTCGCGCCCGCCCGCCGCCGGGCCGGCCGCACTCGCGCCCCGACCGCCGTCGCGAACATGTGCAGCGGAGCCGACGGACCCTCCTGGCCGCTCGCCAAAGACGCGCCCGCCGTCACCGTCACTGCCGCCGCCATCGACCACTACCGCCTGCAACTGTACAACTATGCCGTCGCCGAGCGCCTCCGCCTTTACCAGCCCACTGTGGCGCCCTGCTACGGGCCCTACGCGCCACGGCTGGCCCTCTCCATGTCGCTGCTGCAGCACCGTGCCCTACAGCCAGAAGAACCCAAGCCCCAGCACAGCTACATTGGACTGATCGCCATGGCGATACTTAGTTCGCCGGAACGGAAACTTGTGCTTTCGGACATATATCAGCATATACTTGATAATTATCCGTACTTCAGAACGCGAGGGCCCGGCTGGAGGAACTCGATTCGGCACAACTTATCATTGAACGACTGCTTCGTCAAAGCGGGGCGATCGGCAAATGGCAAAGGACACTACTGGGCGATTCACCCTGCTAACATTGAAGATTTTCGGAAAGGTGATTTTAGAAGGCGTAAAGCGCAAAGAAAAGTTCGTAAGCACATGGGGCTAGCTGTGGACGACGACGGTGAGGACTCTCCGTCTCCGCCACCGCAGTCTCCACCACCAAATCCTTTGCCGTTGCCGTTTTGGAGCGGACGCGTTCCCACTAGTACACAGACTCGGAAGAGACAGTTCGATGTGGCATCATTGCTTGCTCCTGATGACGCGCCAGAGAAGCGTGCTCGTCGGGAGAGCAGTGGCGAGGAAGAAGTAGAAGAGGATATAGACGTGGTGGCGAGTGATCAAGAGGAAGTGCGCTCAACGGAAGACGAAACACGCGTGCCGCTGACGCCAGCGGCGCACTATCCTTTACTAGGCGGCTGGTGGCCCGCACTGGACCCTGCTCTCCTGCAACAGCTTCGTAGGCATACCATTCCTTCGCATTCACCAGCTCCTCCAAGCCCTACGGACCAACATCGCCCGCCGGACACTTAAATAGTGATATACTTTGCGGCTGCTATCGTGCCTGTACAAATGTGAATAGTGAATACTCATCATTATCCTTCAAGTATATGAAGTAGTGGATACTAGTAAACTCAGTGTCTTTACTCCGCTCGACTGTTTCAATATTCTCATTCATCGATTCATTATTTTCTGTTTTAATTTTTTTTTTTTTTACAAACTTTCCACGCGTTGAAGTCTTTTTCAATGTGTTAGTGATTTTATTTTATTTTATTTTTTATCTTTTATATCACAGATGTAAATTATTGTATAGATGTATTGTTGAAATTGTGTATGTATTAACGTGATTTATATTTCTATCTATTTGAAAGTAAATAATATTAATTTTAAAGTCTGAAAAACGACCAAGTGACTGTAGTTATACTTATTCATATAGAAATTTGTATATAAAGTTAAAATATCTACTCATTGTTGTTATAGAAACACGACGTTGTTTAGAAACTAGAGGCCGCCGGATTAGATAGATTTAAGACAACTCTATAAAAACTATAATAAATAGAAATTATACCTTAATCAAAAAATCTTTCAATTAAAAGAACAACCTACAGTTAAATTAAATAAATTACATAAATTAAATAATTAAATAATTTACATAAATTCTTATTTTCAATATAAGCTTGTAGTAATGTACATTTTATTTACAAATTAATATGTAAAAGTTAGAAAAAGTTATAAAAGTTAAAATCATTTAGTGCTTTGCTTTGCAAGCTTTTTGGAAAAATTACACTAGGTAATCTTTTTTTTTATACCAATAGATATTTTCTTATTTATATTTCACCCACTAGAGAAACTTCTGTCACATTTAATATTTTATCTAATTGTATTACAAGAAGGATAAATTTTAATTGAAACACTTTAACTGTATGACTTTTT
Source organism: Heliconius aoede (assembly GCA_037355905.1). Taxonomy (NCBI): domain Eukaryota; kingdom Metazoa; phylum Arthropoda; class Insecta; order Lepidoptera; family Nymphalidae; genus Heliconius; species Heliconius aoede. Next base: position 1,149,123 of record JBAIZZ010000081.1, on the reverse strand, counting down.
TAATTGTTTTGAACACTTTGCAGTAGTCCGTGGGTAGACTGAAGTCGAAACCATCGCCGCTTCTTGATTATGGAATGCCCTGGGCTCCTCACGAAAAATGTGCTGACGGTACTGTGCGTTATGTAGCGTGGTGGGTTCAAACCCAAACCTTTAATGACTCAGTTTTATGTCGTAGAAAGTTTTCAAACGTCTTCTATATTGAAATTAGAATGTTTGGATTTCTATAGCCTCGTGATTTCTATAGTCTTTTTTAGTTTCACAGTTAGGTAAGTATAGCATTATGAGCGTATCGAAACTACTAAAAATAAATAGAATTATTTGAACTCAACAAATCTGTTGATTAATCAATCAACTTAACGCTGTACCAAAGAAGTTAATAATTCATAAGCAATAATTCATTTCCTCAAGTGAGAATCGAACTCGAATCAACCGCGTTGTCGCGTTACAGTAGCATATTTGCCCCTGCGCTATGACGGCCTTAAAGATTCCAGTGACTATTATGATTAATTCTATTTTAAATTAGTTATTAGTTTATTAATTACTTATATTTTATCCGTTTAAATTAAGTAAAGTAATAAAATAAACGATAATATCACAATAAGGAATTAACGAAGATCATACCGTTTCAATAATTTGGAAAACGATTTAATACTAACAATATTTTAGACACACAATTCTTCCAGAATTCGGCAGAAACTTGAAAACGGAGGTGTATTAATTGGAACGGAGTGTCTTATTACTATGCTCCCAGATTCCCTCCGCCTTCTCTGCGTCATGCGGGGTACAGCGTGAGCTTAAATAAAATATTTTTGCAACAAATATTTCTTACCCACTCACTTCATACCTACTTGTGTAAATATAGCTGAGTGCAGATAGTAAAATACCTTTCTAACACCTGATAAACTGCGATCAGGTCCATTTGAAACCGATTATCGTAAATAGCCCAAAGTGTTTCCTATAAACATATTTAAATGTTCCCACACCGCTAAGTGAACCAAAAACTATTTGCGCCAAATGAATCATTCAAACGCTTTTTTCCTTGAAGCGGTTTTATGTTGGATTCATAAATCGTGCTTTTGTATCTTCGAACTTTTTAAAAATAATCCTTTTGTTTTTTTTTTTTTTTGTTTAATTATTTGTTACGTATTTGAGGTATTTAATTTAACAGTCATTACTAAAATATGCCTACAATGATAATCATTAATTATTATATGTAAGTATATTAAGGTAATTGAAATCAGTTCAAATTATACAGAATTAAGTAAAATTACTATGAAGTACTATTGCGTACCTCATCAATGGGTATGGGTAGACACTTATTTCTATATATACCTACTGGCTATTAAATAGGTTGAGAAAAAGCTTTTGTACAATATAATTTTTTTTTTCACCATCATAGTGTCGTTGGACTTTTAGGACTGAACGTGACGTTTCTGTATCTCGGCTAGTATTTATAACGTTATCTGTTTCTTCATTCAGATTAAGAATCAGTTTTAGATACGGTAAGATACTTCCGTTCCCCATTAACCTAATTTTGTAGACACAGCGTGTTGAATGGTGAAACTCAACGCCGTGCTACGTATGTCTCGTTACCAGAGCGAAAAAAAAATGAAAATATTTAATTTCCTCGATTGGGAATCGAACACACAACTGGTCAGGTGATGCCCCAGCGCCACGACCTTATACGTATATGAAATAACCTAGTTATCATATATAAAAATAGTAGCAAATAGATAGTTACAAAAACAATGTTACCTTTTCACCTCAGCATACTCTTGTCCTATCACGGTGAATTAATAATACTGTCGCTAAAATTTATATTGTGAACTGTAGATACTGTATGATGATAGACGAAATTAGATTAGGGGGCACAAAGGTTCGACATTGGACGCGAGGGTTTCGGTTTGATTTCCACTCTGAGGAAAAAAATATTTGATATTTTCATTTTCAATCGTGCAAAGTGTGCCGTTGGATTCCGCCAACTCACTATACTTTAGAATTTGACAGAATCTTACTCTATTTACATGAGAAAAAAAACATGTTTTACCTTTGTGAATTTCTAATATATTCCGAGAGCCAGAGAAAACATCGATTCATGCAGCCATTTCACAACTTAATTTCAAAAAAGCTGTTATTCCTATTGTAATGTGGTATTATCAGGTTATTAATGTAACAAAAGAATTTGTGTAATCTGCGAACTAAGCAGGTCGACTCGAGGAAGGATACTCGTCATTTCCTGACCATTCTTCCTTTTGTGAAAGGAGAGGATTATCAGATACCATCGTTAAACTGTTGGCTTAAGTGAGTTTTTTAAAGATAATAAGCCAAAACAAACCTATAGAAAACATTCACTAATTTGAATAGCTAAAACTTTAGATTTAACAAGACAAACTTTAGACAATATTGTAATATTCCTTTGATTTTTTCCCCCGATTGCAATGAATACAAGAAATTTATAACCACTATATACTTACGGAAAAATTAAACATATGTACTCGACTACTTTGCAAGAAATTTCATTTAGGTAAGGTATATTTAAAATATTCTACGGTATTGTAGATTTGCTTCAAAAATTCTTAGAAAAAAATACACATTTAACAATCTCATTTATAGGTATATAATATAATTCAGATGCTACCAGCTGTATTTAAAAACGTAACGATTCAGATATAAAAGAGTCCATTAGCCGAGGAGGTGATGTAGTGATCACCTCCTCGGTGGAGGCGGGCGGAGGACGGAGGGCGGAGGGACAGCGCACAAAAACGTCCACTTCGCGAATTGGCCGAATCTAAACGCTCCCAATTCTACCAAGTGACGACAAAAGCCGACTTTTAGCGGAACAATGAATGAATGAACTAAATTACCGCTTTTCGACTCTTGAAAGCGCCCATCCAGCCGCACCGACTGGCGCATTGTCGTTGAACGGTTTGCGCTCGAAAACAAACGATAACAATAAATAGTAAAAAGGAAAGTGTAGGATTTTGCGTGAAGTGGAGCGGGACAAAGGGTGCTCGGTAATAGGTGTTAATGTGCTGGTCGACCATTGTGAACTCCCCGGGATCCCCCCGGGCTCGCTCCGGGCTCCCCCCCGGCATATTTTTATAACAAATCATCACATCGATGAACGACATTGTAGTTATGTTGGTACGCTAACGAACTACTTTTATTCAGTTTCTATGATTTGAACTTGTATAATGAGAGTGTAACAGTAAACTTTATATTGCAGTTCGGTCAATCGGAAATTGTTTTTTTTTCTGTCTGTGGGGAATACGCGCTTGCGATGTTTTGTAAAATTTTTTATAAAAATTCTATAACTCCTTACGTAATTACACAATTAATTATTTTACTTTTAATTATTTAATTAATACCCTTTTACTTTTTTTATTATATTAATTTATTTAATTTTCCTTATTATATATCATGAACTAGAAACGTAATATTTTTATTTAGCATTTCCCTGTCTCCTACATATTGCAGAGGAACTGAATATATTAAATATTTCATTTCCTCGGGTGAAATTCGAACCCACAACCTATCTAATATAAGACATTAAAGCTTTTACACGATTTATAACTATTATTCTTCATACTGTACATGTCGTCACATTCCCCGAAAGTAACTTAATATCTATCAAAAAGTATATTAAAGGCGTCACTTCGCAATATTGCCGGTCAACACTTCAGAAAACAGAGGGAAACTACGTAACAAAGTTCGATTATTGACGTATCATTATCGTGCAAATAATTCCTTTATTACGTAACTGGAAGGATCAAATTAGCGTGTGATATGTTATGTGTAATTTTATAAGGATCGACTGTATAGTTAGTTCAAACACCAGCAAAACAAACAGGCTTGAAGAGGCGTGGAGAGGCGACCGCCCGGAGATTCGCACTTTAGTTGAAGAGTTCAGGGTATAGAGAGTAACGATACGGGCATATGCTAGGAAATATTTAACTAGTATAAAGTATTTGGTTATATAATATTAAAAAAAAGTTGACACTTATGACATAATTTTCAAAGGCTCATGCTTTTATAGCTCAACGATTTGTCCCACCTTTATCACAAAGGTGGACAGAGATAAGTTAGAGTCAAGACACTCTAACTTCAATTTTCTGTCGTGCGTGTTGATTGGTGCAACTTACTGAGCCGTTTGGTCTTACTGTGGCCATGGACATCAGATACAAAAATACATTTTCGACGTATTTTTTCAACTTTTTGGGCGACAGCCATGTTATACTACCGTCCAAAATATATATAAAATAAATATATTAAAAATATATATACTAAATAGTGTATATAGGTTACAAACAAAATTTAGAAAAAATATTAAAGCAATACAAACTACAAATAATAAAATACTTTAAGGTACAGAAAAGCAACTGAAACAATCATTACAATGCATAGAATGCAATAGTAGGCAGTGCACGACTGACTCTAACCTAAGTTCACCTTATCATTGCACTTATTTTAGAACGAACTCACTATTGAGATAAATCTGTTTGGAAAGGTCTGTATATATCTGTCTGTGTATATAGTCGAACTATAGTTGCAGATACACTTTGCAGCCTCGCAGATTGTCGGTTAGATTTCCATCCGAGGAAATGAAATTTTGCTATTTTCATTTTGTTCTACAGAATTACACATAATGTCATAGTGTCTACAGAATTCCGTGAAAAATGACGAAGAGTGTCTTAACTCTAGATCCCCTTTTATCTATCTGTGTGTGTTTATACAAAGTGAAGCTGATTTTTTATTTTCTATCTGTAGTTCTATTTAGGAAAATAGAAAATAAAATATTATAAAAAAAATATATACCCATACCGAAATGTTTACATTTAGGTTAGTCCTATTTGAAAATATAATTTTATTTCCTTTACCAAATGTTCATTTCCTCGTTCTGAGAAAGCGCGTCGTACTCAAAACGCTATGTAACGAAAATTAGGATCAAGATAGATAAAATAAACACTATGCCTACCCCGTTTACATACAGAATACACCGTTAAGTTAAAAAAAAATTGATATCCGGATATTAATTAATAATATACGACTAAATATGCTTACAACGTCAACATTTCAAAATCAAACAAGTGAAATAAAGCGTGGCCAGTTTTCGATCGAGTGATTCCGGATGAAACTTTGAAGCGAATATAGATTCCCATAATGCGGATTCAAATGCTGTACCATTGAGAGCAGCTCGACCGTGCACATTTAATTGTGGGACGCGGCAACAGATGCTGATTGCGAGGGTGAGATTGGGGATGAGAAAGTTTTACTTACTATACCACGGTCTAAGGAAGATGCTTATGTATTTTATTTAGTAAATAGATCAAAATCAGCTTCACGCTGTACCCCGCACAAAGCAGGGTAGGTAGAGGGAACGTCAGAGTTAAGACACTCCTTTCCCCACTTTCTGCCAAACTGGAGGCATTGCATGTTAAGTGGCAGAACTCAACGCCGTGCTTTGCCTCGACACCAGATATATGCTAATATATATAAATATATTAACATATATTATATGCTATATATAAATAACAATAAAAGCACGCATCGACTATTTATATTTCGTAATAAGGCCCACCACGACGCAGTCGACTGCGCGGTTCATTTTGAAGAGTTGGATCTAAGAGGTTTATATGATATGTTTGTTTAAGCGTATCTAAATGATTTATATAACAACAACCTATCTGGCGCACAATGTTAGTTTTATTATAATACTACCTAATACATATGGAAGTACTTACGTGCTTTTAAAATAAATAAGTTTCTAACAAAAAAAAAAGAACTTTTGTAAATACTACTGTATAGTATCATATTACATGAACGTTAATATTTGTTTTTATTTTAGAGACCTGTGCGTCATGTCTATATAAAAAAGTTTTGTATTATAAAAAAAGTTTTCGTACGAAAACTTTATTAAAAAACTTTAATAAATAAAAGATTATTTATTACATTAGTATAAAAATATAAAAAATATACTCAAAATTGTGGTGGACCGAAAACAGACAATCGAAAAATTATTTGAAATCCATCTGACCCCTATATATTGTTAACAGCTTTACTCATCGATTAGTAATGTGGTATTTAAATAATTATTTATAAATATTATGATATTTGAAGTTATGAACAAATATTGAAATTTTATCTTTAATTATATATATATACGTTAGATCAGCATAACCCAATAATATTGTTTAGATTATTTTTTTAACTATAAAAAAAACGAAAATTGGCTTTAGTGATGTAAAATATATAAATATTTTAAAATCCTATAATAACAACAACATTAAAAGGGGATATATAAAACATCGTGAGACAGATTATGGTTTGATTCTCTCTCGAGGCAAAGAAATTATTTATTTATTTTTTGTTCTAATTAATACAAAGCGGAGCTCTACGCAAACCAACCACTGTTTAAAGGTTAAGATACCCCTGCGTCCTCATCCATAGATACCTACGTATGAAATAGGTGAAAAATAGTTACATATTATATTTATTTTTTACCTTGATGAAAAATTAAATACAAATCGTTGATGCCAGATGCATGGCGCAGGGATACAAAGTTTGACTGCGAACGCGACTGGTTGTAGGTTCGATCCCCTTTCGAGAACTTCTTCGCTCCATTTCTTCGCTCTCGTATCGAGGGAAACCGCTTCGGCGGAAAGTGGAGAACGGAGTGTCTTAACACTAGGTTCCCTCTGCCTACCCTGCTGTGTGCGGGATACAGCGTGAAGCTGATCCATATTTTTAAATTTTTAAATACAAATCTTTATTAAACATTCTTCTATATAGATAATCATTCTTTTTAACTGCTATCGAATGTTAATAAAAAAATTGTCATTTATTATATATACCCAAAGAGCATTTCATTATTTTTTTTCTCCACAAGTAACGTAAACACAGCCATTGTGAGTGTGAAGTTTTGAAAGCTAGACGCAATCCTTCGGAGAACCGTCGAGTGTTGACTCTGGACTGTGAGGTACAATAGCACAAATACGTACGTCCACGGATTAATATACCTCGCCATATGTATTTGTTGAGATGACTCTGATTTTTTTATTATATTGTGTTTTAATATGGAAAAATATATTATATTTATTATATACTTATATATTATTTTTACAATGTAACTGTAAAACATAAACAATATGGGTTTTTGGTCAAGCCTTACTACCTACTTTGTGTTAAGACACTGCACTCCTCACTTCCCAGAGACATTGCGTGTTGACTGGCGGAGCTCAACGCCGCGCTAAAAAAATGCGAAAAGTTAAATAAGCTTCATTTTTTTTTCACAGTCACGCTGTATCCCGCACACAGCAGGGTAGGCAGATGGAACCAAATGATAAGACACTCCGTTCTCCAATTCCCCTCCGAATTCCGGAGAGCGAAGATATGAAAATTTAAACTTAAATAAATATTTAATTTCCTCGAGTGGGGATCGAACCCACAATCAATCGCGATTACAGTCACGCATTTGTGCCCCTGCCCACGACTGGCCTCATTTTTTTATTTATTTTCCTTTTAAATTGTATTTAATCGAATAGTCCATGAATAATCTTCATAATATTATCATAAAGACAAGTTTGGGCTCATGGAAAAAAAAAATGGTCTCACACAGAACTTTATTGTAAGATAAACAAAATCAAACGACTCAAGTGATTTCAATATTTATTGACAGTTTAAAATCAGACTGCAAAAACACAATCCTTTGTTAACTTTGGTCATATTTACTTTACAAATATTATCGTACAGTTTCTTCTCATTCCAAGTAAAAGCGAATCACAGTACTATCTATACATTTATATCATAAGCTTCACGCCATATTCCACATATTGCACGTTAGATAAAGAGAACCTAAGTTCCCTTACAATATTGTTAAGGGACTCTCTTCCCGACTTTCCGCCGAATTCGTCGAACTTTTTGCGAAGAAATTAAAACATTAACTTCGCTTAGCTGTATAGTAATGTACATATTACAACAAGCAACATGAGCGAACCTAATGTTAAGATACTCCGTTCTCTATTTTCCGTTGAAATGAAAATATAAATTGAAATAATATCATTTCCTCGAGTGGGAATCGAACTCAGTAGCAGTCGCGTTTACAGTCACACGCTAACTAGCCTTAAACTAATTCTATTAAATTTATATAACGTGCTGAATTAATTCTTTTAAACCCGTACAATTATTGGAAGTCAAATTTAAATCAAAAGTGATTAAGTATTTGAGGGCGGTACTCGGTCGCGCGGGTATCACCACTGTTTGTGATGTGATGAAACTTGAGATAGCTCCTGCGCTGTTGTCAGTGCTCTTATACGTACCCACCCCCCTCCCCCTCCACGCAATCAGGTTGCTAACGAACTTTATGGACATGTCTAATTTTTTTTTTAGGTTGACACTATACTCCACACACAGCAGCGTGGGCAGAGGGAACCTGATGTTAAGACACTCCGTTCTCCATTTAGCGCCGAATACTAGAGGCGTTGTGTGTTGAGTGGCGGAACCCAACGCCACACTTTGCGTCGATACCAGAGCGAAGAAATGAAAATAATAATATAATTTAAATATTAAATTTAAAATATTTAATTTCTTCGAATAGGGATCATATCCACAACCTCATTTAGCCTCTGTGTGGATTCAAATGTCACATAGAGGATATACTCAAAATATAGATGTTCAAACCGTTGTGAAAAATGAGGAACTCGCGGCTTGGATCCTTCCTCCTACTCTTGTAGAGCCACATTTATAATTTAAACTTTTAGAACTATATCTATACGGTAAGTGGATGAAAAAGGGATGCCTTGTCACTTGGTTCTTACTTCTTTATCCACATTCGCCGGTAATTCACTATATTGTATTATATGTATTTACCTTCTTTCAACAACACTAACTTCAATTTCAGTATAAAATTAGACTAAGATTCAGTATAAAATTAGAATCGTTGTCGTTATACCTTTTCTATATTAAAATAATTTCAGCAGTAGAAGCCGTTATGACGCAGAAGCACAAGCGTGTGGCTGTAACGCGACTGTTAGAGGTTTGATTTCCACTCGTAATAATGAATTATTATTTACTATTGGTAGGATAAACCGTGGATTTGATTTTCACCCCTGAACACATATTGCCTCGAAAATTCGACGGAAAGTGTAAAACGGACTGACTTAACACCCAATAAGCGAAAATTATCTACAGATCAAAAAACTGAAAAAATAAAATGACCTATAAATTCGTTAACACACCATACAAAACGTCCAGCCGGAGTTGTTTGCCGTGATCGCTTCGATCCGTATTTATTTACACATGTACCCCGATGTGTTTCTAATGAGCTCCTCTGTTCTCAACGATAAATAAATGCTGGCATATCCACTACCAGTCTTTGTGCCTTCACCGGCCGTCATCAGTCGGCATCTTCAAATATTTGATCAAAACTTTCATCCATTAATACTAAGCTACCGATAATTTCGACAGTTTTTTAAACTTTTTACTTAATATTTATATGGGTTACCCGTTACTTGATGTTACGTGATGCGATCATAAGAAAATATTTCCCTGTATGAATTTACTATTTTAGTTTCATCGTAAAAAGTCCGGCGTTGAGTTCCGTCACTCAGTACGCAATGCCTCGGAAAATTCGACGGAGAATCGGGAACGGAGTGTTTTAATGCCAGGTTCCTTTTGCCTACCTTGCTATATGCGGGATACAGCGTGATTGATATTTTGTACCTACAGCAAGTTATTTTTATACGAGACCTATTTTATAGAAACGAAAATCTAGTTCAAAAGAAAAAATCAGCATAGTTACTATGAAATTCTACATAACAGCCATAAGTATGTTATAAAAAAACAAATCTAAACATAACTGAAAATGTATTTTTTTTTCACATGCTACGGTTGTTCATCCCACCTCTCGGGTCGTTGGTCTCACCGAATCAATACTTAAATTACAAAGTAAGTACACTTTATAAAAAAATATAATTTTTTTTTTATAAATGTGTTTATTTTTAAACCAAATAAAGATTTTTGTTTGTTTGTTTGTATGTTTTTGTTAGTTATCTTTAACTTTTGTCTCTCTATGTCCAATAAATTCTAATATCTTTAATATATATATAATTATCCAAAAAAAACATGCATGAGCCAATATCGAGCTCAATATCAAAAAAGTGAACGAAGTGTTTTAAATTAAAATAAATTTTCAATTTTTAATATAAAGCATGAATTACACTATTGCTTAGATAATATTTAGAACAAGTGTATGACAAGTTGTGAGTTCGATTCCCAATCGGGCAAATGGACTAGTTAATATTTTCATTTCGAGACAAAGCCTCCAGACAAGAGTCGAGACAAAGCATTAGGCGGGATCGGAGGCTTCCTTTCTTAAGTCTTAACACTAGGCTCCCTCTACCTACCCAGCAACATGCGGGATACAGCGTGAAGCTGAGAAAAAAAAATGTTATATTAATATGATTCTGTTCAACACTCAAAAATCATTTACACCAACAATTCCAAATATATTATATTTCTATATATAAACTCAATTTTTTCACGATCAAGTATATATATATATAATAAATAATGTATTATAATCGTCTTAATTTATAATAGCTATCGTTGTTATTTACGATAGGTACACAAAGCATTGAAGGGCACGATTCATGTCAAGAAGTCTCGAGATGAGCTTATTTGTTTCCTCGTTTATTTGTTTGATTTGTTTGCTTTTACATTCTTTTACCCATAGAGTGCCACGACCTGACCCTTGGACTTGAGGGTCTTTCTGTATTTAGTGTATGAATACTGCCCTTAGTTAAAAAGAAGACCACCAAGATATACCTACGTATATTTGTTATAGAATAAACGTTTAGTTTTAAATTTCATTTAATTAAAAATTATGTTTATTATATACAAAAAATGCGTCACACATAAAAGCTCTGTAACCTAACTTAATAGAGCCTTCGTAGCGCAGCGGCATAACTATCTCACTTAACTAAGTGCACCACGGTTGTCAGTTAGACTCCCGTTTAGAGGAATTTATTAAATTGTCTTGCTTTGTTTCTACAATACATCGGATGGGGAACGGAGTGTCATAACACTAAGTGCCCTCTGCCTACCCTGATGTGTACGACACACATGATTTATTATACTTTTTCACTTATAAAATAAAAATCAATATTACCTTACACATATTAAACCCGTGAGATATGTTATATCTTTAGGTACTATAACCACCATGCAGTAGACAGTGGAAGCAAATCTAAAATCAAGCGGCAACCCTTACACAAGAGCAATTTCCCAGCACGTAGCCTGAGTAACTGACATACGTCGTATTAGGTTAGTGTTCAAGTGTATGGTACTGCCATAGAGTAGTCTTGTGTATATGAGGTTAGAAAAAGAAGAAAACGATTTGCTTTTGCATGTACTTCTTAAATATTTTTATATTATGTTAAGAAAAATAATAATGTAGATACTACCAAAAATATGGAGCGAAGATAAATATTTTTAATATTCCTGACTATGTATGTAGAAATCAAATGTTATTATAATATATTATTAGGCAATGTCCCCTGAATTCGGCGGAAAGTAGGGTATCGTAATACAAAGTTCCCTCGCCCTAGCCTGCTATTTGCGGGATACAGCGTGAACCTGAAAAAAAAAGCTAATAATAATATACGTCTAAAATGCCTAAAATACTAAGCAAATTAAAGTATTATATATACCTATTATATATTTAGTTCTTAGATAACAATTAGAGTGATGTAATAAAAAAAATCAGCAAACTGAAACAAATAACCTGTGGCACAAGAGTAGGCAGTATGCAAATTCGGCACCAGCGCCGCCGCCTCGGGCGCGCTGTTTGTGCGGTAATGTTTATTAGGTACGCAGTACGCCGTGCGCTGTACGCTGTACGCTGTGCGCTGTACGCTCTACGCTGTACTACCGGTGAGTGTACGCCACGCGGGGTAAAATGGGGTAAAATGAGGGGTGAATAAATTTATTGTTTTGTGTATCGAAATGTTTATATAGATGTGTGTGGTGTTGTCGATTCAGTGTTATTGAGAACTGTGGGGAGCTAGTTTGAAGATTACTGAAAATGCTGAATTTTCAGTTTTGATAGCTGATGTTGTACGATACGTGAATTTGAAAGTGTTAAGCTAGTAAGGGCTAGTCGTGGCGAAGGGTCACAAGTGTGCCTGTAAACGCGATAGGTTGTGGGTTCCATTCCCAGTAAAATAAAAAATATTTTTCATTATTTTTTTAACAATTATAATGTCTTCTATATAACTAATTTGCTCAGATTAAAATGATTCATCACAAAAAACTACTACTACTATACTATTATATAACATATTCATTGTATGTACATACATACATATGTGTAATTAAAAACAATGATTAGAAAAATCATTTGTATCCAAATATAATGGGGACCTAAGACAATAGTAACACGTTCAAATCCGACATCAGCGAGATATAACACAGCTGACATATTTACTTATTTGCCATATTGCCCCACTAGTCCCCATAAATAAAGAACCAACATGTTTTAGAATGGACAAGAAGATAGAGGTCAAATTATATTGGTCTTTACTTGTCAATATCCATTGTTAATTTGATTCGATTGATTCACACCGAAAGCGATACCATACGGTATTGTTTGGGTGATTTTATAACGAGGCGGCAAACGCAGCTCTTTGTGTTACCGCCATTGTAGGGGGGTAGGGGGGGGGGGTGGTAACATTGGGAACCTCGAGAAGAAATGAAAGGCACCGCGATGACGAGGCGCGAGCGTGGACGGAGTGTGTGTCCTGATGTGAGTGTGAGAGATGAAGTTAGATGAATAGAATAATTCAATAATTTCATTTAATAAAACTTAATACTTCTGCTTAAAAAATAATGCTGTTTATTTAATATATAGAACCCTTTTTTGGCTATATATTGAGGCCAGTTATGACGCAGGGGCACAAGGGTGTGATTGCAAACGCGACAGATTGTGGGTTCGACTCCCACTCGAGGGAACTAACTTTTTGTCAAGCCAAAGCGTGGCATTGAGTTTCACCACTGTTCTTTACACTAGATTCCCTCTGCTTACCTGCTATGAGCGGGATACAGCGTGAAATAAAAAAATGTTGATATCTAATGAATTAATTAATACTCATCGCTCATAACTTGAGGCACAGCCGAGTTGGCTTACACGCGCCGCTCTTAGAGCTGTCCAAATGATTGTTTTATATTTGTAAAATATCGAATAGTGCCCCTATTCACTGTCTCGATCTGACGTAATGTGGCATTTCAATTATTTTATAGGCGGTTTTGTTTGGAGCAATACTGGGCGCGAAGTTTTAATAGTAATTAAATATTTTGTAATATATTTAATAATACCTAGTTTTTGTGTGTGTTTACTGTTCTGTTGAATATCTCATCGTGGATCTGTGATCACAGGTTAATATCTACAAAATATATATGTAAAAACAGTTTCTAGGTACACAATGTTTAAAGTATATGTAGTTTTTAAAAAATCTTTCAAGCAAATATAAAGTGAAATTCCAGAATTACAAAATATGACGGTATGTCGGACACACAGCGCGAGCGGTGGCGACGTGATTAGAGGCGGCGCGCTGATTACAGACCTGCTAATGTACGCGGCCAAATGTTACTGGCGTGTCACGGTGAACTGAATTTTGTGTAAAAATATCTTTAGGCGAGAATAGAGTGATATGCCTCTAAGTGTTTTTTACGTTCACGCTCTATCCCGAATGTAACAGGGTAAGCAGAGGGGCCTACTGTCAAGACACTCCGCATTTTCCACCGAATTCAGGACGCATTGCGTGTTGTACAGTGGATCTTAATGTCGCACTGTACCTCAACATCAAAGCCAAGGAATGAAAATATCTAACATTTTATTCCCACAACTGGCATCAAAGTTCTGTATTAAATTTATTTTTTAAATCGGGTGTAGAAATCTGAACATGAATTTTATTGATTATTTTGCTCTACTATTATAATATTAAACTTAGCTGTTATTTCTTATGCAAAATTTATCATGCACGGTAACGTGTACCCTCAAGGTACGTTAATTATTAAAATAACTATACCTAGACTAAGCCTACAGTTTTCATCTGATCATATACGAAGATACCAAGAGCTTGCCAAATGAAATTGAATAAAAACTATTTTGAGAGGTAGTTGTATTTTTCTTAGTTTTATAACAAAATCATGACCTAATAAAAAAATATATAAAACACACCATGTTTGAATTTAAAAAAAAACTGTTATTCTATAATGCTGACGTGTAAATACCGATAGCATCAGGAGCGGCGCCGATAGATCTGAGTGACGAAATAATTGACACTCCGATAGAAAAACTTTTAGAGATCCTCTTCAACATAATTATGGTCACAAATTTAAAAATTAACACGTTTCATCCACTGACGTGGTCCCTTTTGCGGTGCGTCTTCAAACGGCTTCTAACCACCAGATACCTCTTTTCGCTGCTTTTGAACATGATGGGCTTAAAGAGTTGAAATATATTTAGTTTTAATTGTTATGCGTTTAGAAGATTTGTATTAGAGGCCGTCGTGGCGCAGTGGCACAAGGGTGCCGCCCGTCAACACGACGGTTGTGGGCTCGATTCCAACTCGAGGAAGTGAAATATTTCTTTATGTTTATATTTCCATTTTTTTTCGCTCTAGTGTCGAGGCAAAGCGCGGCGTTCAGTTCTGCCACTCAACACGCAATGCCTCCAGAATTAGGCAGAAAGTGGGGAACGGAGTGTCTTGACACTGAGGTTCCCTCTGCCTACCCTGCTGTGTGCGGGATACAGCGTGAAGCTAAACACAAATATATTTCCTATAAATTATGATTCGTTTTCCGCTTCGTTTCACAATTTTTCATCTGTAACCTACCAAAAAAAAAACGAATATTTTTCAACATAAATCTTATATGAATCCCTTTCACCGGCGAAGTCAAAATAAAGAAGTTAATATATATATTTGGGTTATTACTCAAAGTGTGGAATTAAATTGTAATTTTGTGTGAAAACGTGACAATTACGTGGGTGACGTATTGTGCGTTATTAGCCTCTTATTGTTAGATAACAGAGCGCCGGCGTTTCTTCCAGACATTTGTAGGAAAGTGTCAAATCATGCCATTCCATTTAGGTGTTACTGGTGTTCATAGACTGTGATGGTTTTTTTTTCTTACATTATTTATTATATTTATATATGAAACAATGTAAGAATTTGTTTTTGTTTATTTATGTAGACTATTGTTATAATGTTTATTTATTATTATAATTTGGTACCAAGGCAAATGCTTAACGTTGAACTCCATCACTCAACACGAATTATCACGAATTTGGCGGAAAGTGGCGGAACAGAGTGTCTTAACACTACATTTCCTGTAACCATGCTACTGTGTGAGGCTGAAAAAAAATCATTATTCTTTTAATGAGTTTTACGCTGTATGCCGCTGTATGGAAGGTAAGCAGAGACCTAATGTTAAGACACTCCGTTGCCCACTTACTGCCGAATTCTGGAGGCTTTACGGGTTTGAGTAGCAGAACTCAACGCCGCGCTTTGCCTCGACACCAGAGTGAAGAAATGAAAATACAAACCTAAATAAATATTTCACTTCCTCGAGTGGGGATCGAACCCACAGCCTGCTACTAATTACTATTAACGATTCTTACATAAAATATTTACCAATACAAAAATGTTTAACACCTCTGTCCTAGCGGCCACACTTGGGTGCATGTCTGCTTGTTTACGCCACTCCGACCGCCGCGATACCGATCGCAGTAACTTCACTTAGTAGGAAGTCGGTTAAGATAAAATCTAAGTTTACCAAAAAACTTATAAATTTCATTCGGAACCTATAACATGTTTGTATCGTGTACTTACTTAGTCATTCATTTACATTCAGAATATGGATTTATACGACTATTTTGTTTGTTTTTTTTTTATTGACTTAATACTGTATGCTGAATATAGTAGGGTAGGTCGTGGCAGCCTAGTGTTAAGACACCCTGTTTTGTACTTTCCGCTGATTACTCGAGACATTGCGTGTTTAGTGCTGAATCTCTTTGTCTTATTACCAGAAGAAGTAAATCATATAATATTAAATATTTTATTACACCGAATGAGAATCGTACTTATAGCCGCCGCGTTTACAGTCACACGCTTTGCTCTTGCACTACGACGCCATTTTTTGGCTTTAGCCAAATAGTATGAGTTACGTATCATATTTGGGATTTTGAGAAAGTAGCTGACATTACATTTTATGTACAATATTCTGTACCTACCGGTTACTTCCTAAGTAGCTATTCTCTTGATGATGAATAAAAAAAATTAATTAATTAAAATGTGGGATCTTTGTACTTTTATATAATACAATTAGGATCATAAAACACATCGGAAATACGAGAAGTCGCTGAAAATAACATAATTTTCATTATCATAAAACTTTGTACACCTATTCTTAGAGATATTAAAAAGGACGAAGGATACTTTTGTTAAAAAATATATTTATTTAAAATAAAATTTTATCCTTTCGCTATAATATAAAAATAAATTGGAGTACATATATAAATACACGATTGCTTTCGTGAACTTTCGTTTCGTGAACGGATCGCCAGTACTTTATTAAAATAAAAAAAATGTACATAAACAAACGAAAAATTATAAACATAATATTAAATTATAACGACTGAAGTGTACGCTGTTAGACAGTTCTTGAGCAAAGCGTTAATGCACTTGTAATTTGCAATTAACGTCGCACGATAGCGTGTTATTAATATATTTTTTTTTATTTCTTTCTGAATATTTATGGGGTAATTTCACTAAAAGCCTCGCACTTAGGTAACTACAGGTACCTACAGGGAGTCTTGTGTTGTACTTTAGACATTGTTTAAAATACAAATAAAAATTAATGTTGTCGTGAACGTTGTCGTTATAGAAATAACTTTTCTCATATGCAAAAAAATATAATAATTCAGTAACTAACTCGTTATATTAGATCAATCGAACGAGGCAAAGCGTGGCGTTAAGTTCCACCATTCAACACGCAATGATTTCATCGTTCTTTCTGTCTTGAACCACTAAAGAAAAGAAAAACCGCAATAAGAAAATCATACATCTTCTGTTTTTGTATCATTCTCTTTTTTATACAAAAAAAAATCCTGTAAAAACAATATCTCTTCATTTCACTCATATCTAAAAAAAAAAACTATATAAAGATATTATTCAAGTGCAAACATACAGTCATTGGCTGGCACATTTCTATACATAATAAGACATGTGGTATAACTTTAAGTGGTATGTTAGAAGGCTGGCGGCTTCGCCCTCTAATTACCCGGCACGATCGAACGATAGCGCCCGCTTTCATCTTTATCCATTAAGCAAATACACACCTTCGCCACTATAATGATATACTACAGTATTTTTCTACTCTAAAACCAATTAAAAATATTTTGATAGACAAAAACCATTTCTAATTACGCTTGTAATGGTCTCTAGTGTTTGTAATGGACGTTTGTGTGAAATGCGAATGTTTATTGCCTTTATTTTTGTGATTTTTCGGTTTTAATTTATGTGTAATTGTTGTATAGTTTGATCTGATGGTGAGGGAAGACCTAGTGTTAAGACACTCCGTTTCCGCGTTGGGTGTTGGGTGGCGAAACTCTAAGCCGACTGGACCGAAAAAATTAAAATACTAACAAATAACAAATCATTTCCCCAAGTGGAAATCGAACCCACAACCATCGTGTTTACGGGCACTCGCTGGTGCCTTTGCACGACGACGTCCTCATCAGTCGACAGAATACTTAATGTATGGAAAATTAAAAAAAAAAGACCGCGTATTCTAATCTCTCTTAAATCATATTACATTCCACTCTTATCTAATTCGTCCATAAATTAGCTCACACACAGCTCTATTAAACTAATACCAAACTTTAATTAAGTATTAATTATTCAGTCATTTGGTGAAATTTGAAGCGTGATTGAAATTATCACGGCTACGGCTGAAATTAGATGAAATAGAGAGAGAGTAGAAAGGAGAGAGGTAACTATATGACGCGAACGAGGGCCCACTTTGTAGGTGGGTAATTTGCGAATTACCGACGTGCGGCACTCAGGCGCACGATCCAATTAATTAAGCTTTGTTCGTTTGAAGCTTCGAAACGTGAAAATGCGTTTTAGAGGACAAATCAAAATACATTTTAGAAGATTGTTTTTTGATTGATTCTGAAGCGATATATACTTAATGTGTGTTTATCTCGTAATTGTAATGTAAAATTTACTTCTATAAGGAGTATTTCTTTAAAATAGATATTTGCCTTGAGTAATAAAACTCAAAATTCATTCAATTAAGAATTTAAAACCTATATATGTAAAACATTTTCTATGTGATATGATACCTATGTAGCTTTGCCTGTGAGCGCGACTGGTTGTGGTTCGATGTCCAGTCGATGAAATGAAATATTTATTTAAATTTATATTTTCATTTTTTATTTCATTTTTGAACTTTACTAGATAAATCCACTACCCCAGCATAATATCAGCTCCATATCAAATACAATTATGTATCGTATAACAAAATTGGCGACCTAATTTGCAAAACTAGGTGCAAAAGGGAGGTCCCCACCACTAGGTAACGTTGTTCGGACGTCTAATGGAGTAAGTGCTTCAGCAAATGGCCCGCGCCGCGCAGCTTTTAATAGAATTTTCATCCCCTTTGTGAGAGAATTGACGCAATCAATTCATTTA
The DNA here is from genome assembly GCA_037355905.1 of Heliconius aoede. Taxonomy (NCBI): domain Eukaryota; kingdom Metazoa; phylum Arthropoda; class Insecta; order Lepidoptera; family Nymphalidae; genus Heliconius; species Heliconius aoede. Next base: position 1,130,371 of record JBAIZZ010000081.1, on the reverse strand, counting down.
CACTTTGTTTCGGTAACATTCTACTCGCAGCTATCCAACACGCCGGCTTTTAGCGACAACCTAATTGGCCCTTTATCAGTTCTTTGTTGGAAAATATTTTTTTGAACCGTCGTTTTAATATTCGTTTCTTTTTTTTTGCAGAATTTTTCGCGGTTCGCTTTGTTGTGTGTGGATTAATTGTATGTGGCGCTCTAGACAATAATAGAATAGTAAAAGTTAATGCGGTAACATAAAATGATAGTATTTTACGTTGTCTTAAAACATTATACACTAGCTGAGAAAAAACACGTCCCGTCAGACAAAAACGTAAAATAAAAGAAAATACGTCTCTGGATTCCAGTCCTGTAGTCAGTCATGTAGCCAGCCTATAACCATCCCCGAAGCTAGGGAACAACTCCTCGAAATTCCACGCCAATCGACTCGACCGTTTAAGAGTCTATAGCGAACAGACAAACACACGAGCAGACATTTGTTGTTATATATATAAAATATAAATAGTGTCAAAAAAATTACGTACACTATTTCTTAATTTATTTACCAACTTATATAAATAAAATATCATTTATATAAGTATTTTACATACCTAAGTACTAGATAAGGACTAACGAAGAATTGTATGAAAGGATGTATCTATGTTAAATTTGAACAATAGTAATCGGTTTCACACTGCTACGCACGTAGTAGGTAGCGAGTTCCGTTCCCATTAAGACACTTCTGAAGAGTGACCTTTGCCTCGTCACCAGATTGACGAAATGGAAGTGTTAAATACTTAATTCCCCCGAGTGGGTATCGAACCCCCAACAAGTTATTGGCAAGGTTAAGATAAAATACGATACTCAACTCGCATCAAGTAGCAAATGGTCACAATGCCTCTAAAAAACTCAATATGTAACCTAATTTATTGTAAGAACTTACTAAATTTATAAAGCAGTTGATCGCTTACTGAAAACATTATTATATCGAAGCGTTACATTTTTAAATGACAAGTACGTAGGTATAATACCTAATAAGTAGTAACCACTTTCTAAAATTCGAGTGATTCATTCATATACGAGTCAAATAGTTACAAAAGAGGTTTTATAAATTTTACTTCAATATATTATGTGTACGACATATTGTCTTATGTCATATCGCCCTAATATATGTAAATATTACAATTTTAAATGTTAAAAAGTAAAGAGAGTATAATTTACTGATTCGGTCATAATTTGGAACAATTATTATTGACCGTCAAATAAGTGATTCAGCTATTACTATTATATAAAGTGTAATACGAAAAAAAATTTAATATGTTTAACAGCACCAGTTACAAAAATAGTTTTTTTAATCGTAAGTTACTACTATATGAGTACTACCCGACTTCGCCCGCTTGAACTCTACGAATATTTATTAAATATGCTTATGAAATTATTTTCAGTTTAGGGGGTGAGTTTCAAAAAACCGTGAAACACGTGTTCAATTAAATATTTTTAAGTCTGAATGTCAAATTTTATAAAAAAAAAAGATTATTCAATTTCATAGAGTTTATGTAACTTATATAAAATAGCTTAAATTATTTCATTTAGAAGAAAATAAATACTTTTTATAAAACCCTTAAAAATCTTTGTAACAGAGCTCTAAGCTCTGACGCTTCGTTTGTTCCTTCGGAACGTATGACTTGGTCAGAGCGTTTTGACGATTTCCAAGGAGCGCGGGTTCGAAACTCTCTACGATCAAAAATATTATTTGTTTTTAAAAAGAATAGATTAAATTAAATATTGTTAAGTACTACTTACTAATAAATATTTAAATTATAATATAATAATTTTGTTGATTCAAAAATTGCATTTGGTAGGTGGGTACTTGTTACATAGATATATATTACATCTGTATCGTACAAATATTTTTATATATGTATTGGATTTATTTATTATTTCAGATATAAACCGCAACACTGTTTATCCAACTTTATTTTACAATCCGATTACGGTACATCATAACGAAATCGCACAAACTGGTGTTGAAATTATAGAAATAACTTCTGGTGATGAACTGAACGCAGAAGAAGTCAATTCCGACAATCGAAATGCAACTAGACATACTTACAATACTATAGATCATTATTTTACGTATAAAAGTACTCCTGAAGAAGTAAATTATGTGAGAAAAAAACAGAAATGTAATATTAATCGATGTATAAAAAGCGAAACTACTTTCGATCGGGCATGTTCAGAGTTTTATGGTATAAATTGTGAAAATAGAGGTAGTATGTTTTCTTCTAATCAATTTTTCTCCTTTAACTCTAGTAGTTTATCTGAAACACCAGATGACTTAAAAGTGACTCCATTTAGTGACACAAGTGACGAATGCTGGAATAGCGACGAGTCTTACAACAGTCACACAGTTTACGATATTATTAATGCGGCTAATAAAACTTGGAACGATTGCCGAAAAGATATGCAGTATTTGTATCGAAATAATGAATCTAATGTTATTTCAAGCCAAGAAGACACGAGTTGTGATAACTCTACAGATGAAGATGAACTGATTTATAGTGATATAACTCATACTATTAATCGAAGGGCTACGACACTCCCTACTTATATGCCACGATTGAATTTACCATCTTCGCCGACATTACCAACAGTGACTGAAGTATTTGAACCTAGCAAGACTCCTATAAATCTTTCAAAAGACAATGATGCAAGTTCGTTATTTCATAAATCAGTTAATAATTGGTTTAATAGTGATGATCATGATGAGATCGAAACAAAAGAAAATAAAAATATTCAACAAGGTAGCCGGTTGAGTACAATATTTGAACGAGAAAAGAGAAGAATAAAACTGAAGGAAATAAAAGAACAAGATATTTTAGAAGAGAATAATTTCAAATGGGCTAATTTAGAAATAACAAAATATTATAAAACACCGGAACAAATAGATAAAATAGGAATTCAAAATGAATTACAAAAGCCACAGATAAAAACAAATTCTATGTCACCACAGAGTACAAAAGTCAGTGATCCCAAAGAAAAAAGTCAGGAAAATACCAACGACAGTGACGTTATTGAAGTATACGACTGTGATTTAAATACAACGCCTGAACAAAAGGACGATTCAATTAAAAAAGAAATTATAGGAAATAATGTATTAATAAAAACTAATTCTAATCCATCAGATCGATACTCGACAAATTGTGTACCACCTTTACGTTTTTCTTTCATAGTTGAATCCGACCCTGAAAGCAAGTCATGTTTAAAACGTATTTTGACGTTTATTCGATGTTGTAAATAATAATTACTGTGTAACAACTAACAATAAAGAGTATTAATAACGTTATTGAATTTATTTATAGTTTGACGCTTTCTGTGGTCTAGTTAAGACTTCCATATTTAATATTTTAAAAAAAATAATATTAAATAAATATATTATTAGGTAAAAAAAAACAATAAATAAAACAAACAACATTACATTGGCGAATTTATTAAATTCAATCACTTAACTTCCAGTAATTGAAGTACTTAAAAAATAAACCTGTTGTTGGACAAGAGACATCACGACAAAAACCATTTTAAAAAAAACCTTATATTTATACACATTTTACTATCACATTGAAACACGAGCCGTAAAAGAAGGCATAGTAGTAAGAAAAAAAACATGAGGAATGTAAAAATCTCTTTTTGAATGTATTTCTTATCATATACATATTCCTTTTAAGCATACGGACCGAGTATAATAGTCCAAGCAGTCATACAGATCCGTTTAACTATTATGGTTTTATTTTGAAAAAATATAAACTACATATTAAAATGCCTGAGAAATAATAAATAGTGTATAAAAAATAATAAATAGTGCATATACAATGCATGTTTTTTTATTTTTTTCTGTCGTTTTCTTATTTTATGAGATCTGTTATGAAAAACCTGCTCTATGCAGAAATCATAACTTAATTACACTTGTTCGTTCACTATTTATTAAAGTAACTATCAAGTTAAAAACAAAATTTTATAATATTTATACTTGTTTAACTTTTATTAATTAATCTTAAATTTCGTTTAACATGGTTACATACAAACGCCAAATTGTTTGAGGGCTGCATTCATTCAATATTACGATTTTTAAACTAAAGAAAGAGTCATTCTTTCAAAAGTTCAAAATGTCGATAGATCAAAAAAATTAAGATAATAAACTATACTTATTATTATAGCTATTTTTTTTTTATTTATAGACGTTATTTAATATTGAATGAGTACAGATTTTCTTACACCTCTTATACTGGCCAAAACGGCTAAAAAGTAAGTCCAATACTGTTATTACTTTAAATGTCGTAACTACTAGCGTAAATTCGAAATTCAAACTTCACCATCTCTTTCTAATTGTAAAGAAACAGCTAGATGCAAAGGTGTGACGAATGTAACTTTTCGGATAGGGATAAAAGAAGAATTCTAATTACATATTATATTCGTATTTTCATTCACATATATAAAACTATTTCGGAATATCTGTTAGTTTCGGAAAACTTCAGTTATGGATATTTAGATTTTTCAGATATTAAAATTCTTTTGAGAAATTTACTTTTGAAAAAATGAGTTATTGACAGTTTATGACATTTGTTGTATACGTAGTTCTTAGCGTTTATCGTTGCTTTTTTAAAGTATGTTGAGGCAAGACCGTACTGATCAAATTGAAGCTAATAACGCCATTTATGGCGACGTAACGGTCACATATGAACTCGGATTAGTTAGACCAATGCTGATAGACAAAACTAAACAATTTTCAAAACTATGATTCGGTTACGATTACAAAACCTTAACATCCCTGGCAAGTTAAATAATTTCATTTTAAATGTGTAAAATAATATGTATATCTCTTTCTATGGTCCAGTTAATGAATTACATCCATTGATTGAAGGATGCGTATAATTGTCATAATTTTATAAACAATACCATAATAAAGTATAAAAAACACCAAATGGGTGAATCATGAAGCTTGATTCTTCTTATTTCATTATTTTTTTTACATTATATAAAATTCTTGCATAATTGTTAATATTTTCCCAACTAATGAACAGATATTTTTTTTGACTGTAATAAGCTACTTTTATGCCGATGGATATAGAATATGTTTATAACTTTAAATAAATAAGTCAAAATCACTTTTCCTTCGGATATTATGACAAAATAGCAAAGATACAAGAATTGAGAACATTATGTTAAACCATGAACATTTACAGTGCGGTCAACGAGTCGGGGCTGCCCTGAAGTTAGCTGTAGATGGCGCAACTTCATTTTGCCATTTTCTCCAACTTTTGATTACTTTCTTTCCACGTTAAGAACGCACAAAAGTTCAAAAATCCTAACTTCAGAGCGACCATGGCCATACTGTAACAATATAGAACAATAGGAATGAACAATTCCTTTTGTAAAGGTTCAAGGCGGCCATGGTGCTGGGTGACAGTATGACTGTAAACGGGATAATTATCAGTTTGTTTTCGAATCGAAGGAAATCATTATTTTCATGTCCCCGCTCTGGTAACAAAACAAAACGCAACGTTGAATTCTTATGTGATTTTATAAACATTTTTTTTATATACTCATAACTCAGTAGTATTAAAAGTAAAATAAAATAAGTTACAGTCCGTAGTGTCATAAGCTATGTTCGGTAAAGCCGAGGTAAATTTTAGAAACATAAAAAAACACTTCATTTCTACAACACATTTAAATTTTTATGTTGAGAGTTTGATACGTTTCTATTTTAAAATATTTTCTCGATACTTTCAAGTGTAACTTCACTGTACTACACTAATACAATAACCCAGCAGCAATACGGGTAAGGTAAGGTTAGACTGGCATTGCAGGCAGACAGGGCTCGCAGCACTGTAACACAGTAGCACTGTATTACAATAGGTTTAGTAAAGTCACGAGAGCAACTCCTGTCGTATTTAGATCATCACGTAGTGAACGATACTTTTAAAAAGTAGAATAAAGTAACGACGTGAACCAATAAAGACTAACCAATCAGCGTAAACTCACATCGTATGTAGAACAGTATAATATATTAAAATGACAGTAATAAGATGTCAACAGTTCAAGCCCAGTTCTCAAGGTGAAATGGATCAGGCCAGTCACGAGCTCGTACATAGAATAGTATATATCAAAGAACGATAATAAGATATCAATAGTTTGACCCCAGCAGGTCTCCAGGTAAAGTGGTACCCGGTCACGAGGGCAGCGTGAACTCTCGCCGTATATAGAACAGAATGTAGGGCTTGCAGGAGGCGACGGCGCCCGCGTCGGTCGCGCGCACTGTCTGGTCGTTGAAGTGCCACCACTGCTGCGAGTTGATGGCGAACGCCGTGTAGTGGCCCGAGCCGGCGCTGGAACGCACAAATTCTTATATTATATTACACCCACAAAAATTACACTAACATTGCATTAACAATAATTATTAATTTGTGTAAGTAATCAATTTCATACTGTTTATTTTTGAAAATAAATAAATGTATCATTATTAAAAATATGAGGCCTCGAGGTCAGTTATTTTGGTGACAAAAAATGCCGTATCTCATACACAAATCATAGATACATCAATTTAACTATGCGAAATCGAATACCGAAAACGCAAGTTAAAGTGTGGTAGCATATTGAGCCCAAGCATAGATGAAACATTAACCCTAATAGTCATAGGATAGTTCTACAATATGCATAAAAATTACCCGGAACCATGATGCACTATAACAGCTGCCAAGTCATACAAGAAGCTGCCACGACCCGAGCGTCTCGTATCCGGAACATTTGCCAGCACGAACTGAGACATGTCCAAAGCGGTGAGGGGGAATGATATGCTTGTGTCCACTTTTGTTCTGGATTTTTTAAAAAGAATGATAAATTAAAATAGTTTTCAGAAAAATATTATGTTTTAATATTTAAGTTTAATATTTGAACTTAGTGGCATATAATCCTGGGCCTCTTGGTAGCTACACTCTTTGCTACTAAGCAAATCAAGCTACGTCAAAAGGATTCCAATTTTGCAACGTGAAATTTTTTATATGTTCCCTAAAAATCAGTATTTTTTCTATCCTAAGTAAGAATTAATAATATGTGACAAATAATAAAAATATTTCACTCACCTAAAATAATTATGCCACCTAAACCTCTTTAAATGTAAACACAAGACATTGGGTAGACGTCGTATCCAAAACTGTTTGGTGGACTTCTGCTTGCACTTGCACGAACTGCAGAAATAACGCTCAGTGTCCGCCAGTTCTTCTATCTGGAAATATTTTGTTAATTTTTTATAGCTATACACCATGTGCGGGAAATCGCGTGAAGCTTTTTTACATTTATATATATGTATATATAAATTTAAAAACATTGGGTTTCTTTTCGAGATATTGCTTATGGTGTGGCGGAACTTAACGTCGTCATCCTCTTAAGAAAGGGAGAAAATAAAAATAAACAATTCTACCGAGTATGAATCAACTTGTATAATATGAAATATTAAAATATATAACGGAACAGAATAGTATAATAAACGATATAATTATGCAATACTAGCAATATAAGTAAGTACCTGTACAAAACTAGACAAGCAATCAGTCAAAGCGACGGGAGCATCATGGCGTCCCGTTTCAGGTAATTCTAAAGATAAGTCTAGAAATGGATCAAACTTCTTGCTCTCTGCACCGCAGGCGAGACAACGCACCTGGAAATCAAAAAAATTAAGAATATTAGAACTTGAATACATATTGATGATATAATTAAGAACATTCAACATCTTCATTTCCTGTCGCTATCAAAATGTAATACGCTTGTAATTATATATGTATGCATGTAATTATATATTATATATATTTAAGTTTTTAGCTAATTTTATCAACAACTAATAAAAGCTTGTATTAAGAAGATTTTAAAAGATTTTTTTTTTCTTTAATTTTATTTTTAGCATGTGCATTTGGTCATCCATCTAATCAATCCGAGATAATCCACATTCATAACAAACGCTCATCAACGATCGAATCAAATGAAACCCCGGGGTTACGGAGTTCCTATGACCATCTTCCAGATCCATCATCAGACCCTAGTTACTATTTACTTGCAAAGTACTCGTCAAGACTAATCAAACGAGCTTAAACTTGATGGAGTTCGGTCGTTTAAATACGGCGTTGCTATGACCACCTTCCATCTCCAACATAAGATCAGCTCTTAGTCATTATAATATCGCATTGTCATTTCATTTATGCATGCAAAATTTTAGCTCAATCGGAAAACAATCGGCAGTCGGAAACTTGTTAAAAACATATACTTTTTCTATTTTAGACTTTGCATGGGAAAGTTTTTGTTTATTTATTCGAATACTACAATCACAATTAATCCGATTTTCAGTCCAAAAAAATTTTTCTTCGTTCTATTTATTTGTGTAAAATTTCTAGGATGTAGCTCGCAAATTGAAAGAGGAGGCGAGTAACAAAGATTTTTGATAAGTTTAGTGAAGTAGCATAAGTCAACGCGCGCGAGAAAATAAGGTTCTATATGTTAAGTCAATGGGAAACATTTTATCAATTATTTCAAAAACTCCAATGACGATTTGGCTGATTTTCAGTCCAGGATAAATTTACGTCAACTTGTTGATGTGTGCAAAATTTCATAGATGTAGCTCGAAATTAGGAGGAATAGTACAGAGGAGTAGATTAACAAAAAAGTTGAAAATTTGAGTAGTAAAGAGCTTCGATTCGCTCAGCTCAATTACATATTATCAACATACTTCGCTCTGCAAAGTTCCACCAAACACCGCAGTGACTATGGAAGATGGCGCCCTTAGAACAAATCCGCCTTCTGCACGATCCGGTGGCAGCAATTGCAATAGCTCAGTGTGCAATCTGTAAAATCAAACAGTGTGTGTGTTTAAAGGCAATGTGTACAGTTCCATGGAACCTACATACTAATTAATTCAGTTTTTTTAAGACTATAAGCATACAAGCATGTGCCTAAACGCTACTATCTGCGGGTTTGATTCCCACTCAAGACAATGAATTATAAATATTTTTATTTCCTACCTCTAGTAACAAAGCAAGGTGCAAAAGCACATTTATTTTATTATTTGTTTTGTATTATTTGTTGTTTAGTATTTGTTGTTATACCAACTATGAAAATCTCAACTGTATAACTATTACGATTCAAGAGATACGGCCTGGTGACAGACAGACAGACAGATACACTGCAAAGCCTGAGTAATGGAGCTCCTTCTTATCCTTTGAGTACAGAACCCTAATAAAAAGTCTTTACCTGTCAAGCATATAACGTAAAAATTCATGGGCGTCTTGCTGTTGATATCCTCTAAAACGTGGTACCACTTTCCAAATCACAAGAAACAAACATTCTGGTGATATTGCAGCTTTTGAGCCGCAGCCGCCAGTGTTCAAATTTATCAATACCTGAAAATTTATATTTTACAATTATAAGCATTGACTAATTTTAATTTTATAATAATAATTAGTGATATAGCACTGCGTTTTTCTCTTTTGACCATAAATAAATTATGTAACACAAATTTTCAGCCATACCTAAAGATTTAATGTGTAAAAATCATAAAATTGAAACAGCAGTTCCAACATCTATTTTTCATTATTCACAAACTTTATTGACAACATCCACGACAACACAAATTCATTAATATATCCCACATTAAAAATATGCCAATATGATATTTATTAAATAAAATTATTTACCTTTCTAAGTTCTTCAGCCATGACAACATCATGCATCTCCTGTCGCGTATAACTCCTTGAATGATACACTTTTCTTCCATTACCCTTCATCTCTAAAGACGGCAACTGACTAAAGTAATAACTAAATTCTTGGATATTATTGAGACTTTGTAACACTGCGTTCATAAAACACGTGTTACCCAAGTTTTTTAAACCGACTATCTTTTTATCCCTTTGAGTCTTTCCATTGCATGGGGATGATTTTTTTTCTTTGCTTTTCGTTGGTATTTCTGTATTATTTTCTTCTGAGTGAGATCTTTTTCGTGAACGTGGTCGCAGACTTCTTACTGGCTCTTCTGTACTCTGTAAATATTTAATTAAAATTATATATTAATAAACTGATACCCTGCTAAGTTTGGCCAAAGGAAACCTACTGTCAAGACACCGATTCCCTACCACCACCCATTTCTTGTCATTGCTAATGAAAGGCAGAACTCAATGGCATACTTTGCCATGTTTCCACAGCAAAGAAATAAAAATTATTCATTCTCACAAATCGAATCGAAATCGAAAGGAATTGAAAATGTTAAATATTTAATTTTCTCAAGTGGAAATTGACCCTACAACCAGTCCTGTTAATAGTCGCATGCCTGTGCCCCTGCGCTAAGACTGGCCTCCGATCTTCAGAAAAAAGTGTAATTCATTATCCTAGCAGGAATCAAATTCAAAATATTGTCTAACACAATGGCCTCAACAATTATATAAACTTTTAAATTACCACAAAAAAAGAAATAACACCTTATTTAATTTAGCAGTATTACATTCAGTCATTTCTGAAGCTCCTGCTTCCATTTTAGCTGATTCCGAAACACCTGGTTCCATATCAGGAGCTTCTACCGATTCCTCCTTAATAGGTGACAATACCATATTATTACTCAATTCCAGTTCACTTGAAAGGGGGTTTGGCTCCTCATGTTCATCAGTGTTTTCAATTTCTTCTAGATTGCTATTTGGTTCAGTATTTTCTTTATGTCTAATTTGCATAATACTTTGTCTTATTTTAACTATAGTTTGAACATCCACTTCATTTGAAACATAGTCGTCACATTTGTAACTGAAAATATTTAAAATAGTATATTATATTAATTGTAGCAATTTTCAAGAAAAAATTTAATTTGTTCTGTCTAATCTGTTTAAATTAATAATATATGGATTGTGAAATTAAATTTACTATTATATTATAGCCAAATCATACAAAAAATGTAGTAATTGTTGTGTAAGCTGCAAAATTTCATCTAAATCTGTGCATAAGTTTAATATATATAATATTAGTAGGATCAGTAGAATACTTGAATTATATTTACCAATAAACAGAGTAAGCATCACAACTCATGCACAACTGATGGTCCAAAGTTTCGGCATGCAGCTTTGCATGGCCATTTGCATATCTGCCACAGTTTATTACACCGCATTGTAAACACAACCAATTCTGCTCTTTGATTGAACATTCTGTGTAAATTTTAATAATAAAATGTATTAATATAATATGGCGTTGTGTATTCATTTAAATAATTTATCTTTTCATTGCACATATAATATAAAAATATTTTGTGCAATTCTTTTTATAAAGGAATGTGATTTATTTATTAAAGTAGTGGTTCTTATGGTAAAAGTAAAAGAAAGAGGCAGTGACTAATGAGGAAGTTTCCTAGTAGGTTGTACATGTACCTAATGATATTTTCAGATGTAACATTGCATTATATAATTTGCATAATATAGTTTTAATGTGTCTATTGGTTTTTTTTTCAAAGACGTGTTACAGTTTATTTACTTAACATTTAAAGTTTATTTTCTTTTACAGTAGTAACGCACAACAATATGCTGTCAGAATATTTTATTAATTCAGAAGATACAATCGCGTCTACATTCGAAATGCTGATGTCAGAGATTAGTTCTACTACGCAAAAATAAATCTATGTCCGCATTAATGTAAATGTTTTGCTTCGTGAGTCATTATATTCCGTTTTCTATGTATAATCAGGGTAGTATCGAGGCTGGAGCTAAAGACGGTTGTATCATTATAGTAAATAAAATACGGGTCAAAACTATGGCTTCGATTCTAATCAATACCCTAAGATGTATAGTGCAAAACTTATTGTTTTAAATTATTTAACGCATCGCAATCACGTCTTCACGGTCACCCATGCCGCGCCCCCTCCCGCTCCTCGCCTATGAACAGCTGATTATTTTAGTACGCTGTATTGATTTTTCAAGCTAACCTCCCATTATAATATACAATGCGGTATCATTAAATTATATGGCGGAGTTATAGAAAATCTTATGCTTTAACAAAAATTAATGCATTTTTTACCTGAACAATCGAATTTCTTTGTGGTCGAAGTGCCTTCACCGAAAAGATCGCTATCCAACTTGACGTTATCTAACAAATGGGTACATTCCATTATTCATAATAATTTTAATCTAATAATAATTCAAGAAAACTGAATCTTTAATTCATAGAAATCCAACTGCGTCCTCAGCACATTTGATATGAATTACAAAATGGTACACCCGAACGCGAACGAGAGCAATTTATCCATTTCACACATTGAGTAGGAGCGAACGAGCGAGAAAACATCACGCAAACGAAACACCGCAAACAACAAATGTTGCAATTCGGATACTCGTACTAGCACAGATTAAATATTTTGATCTAATAATATACTATTTTACTTGCTTCACATTTTGACAACTTCTACGAGGAATTTAGCACTAAAACAAGGCACCTGTTATTAGCTTTCCATGGATTGAAATCGTTAAAATATTTTATATAAAATGATGATCATATTTAACATAAAATGTAATGAGATATATTTTAACACTAATGAATAGAAGCATTTTAAGTATAGGTTTTTAAAATATATTAACAAAATTCATTGACATCTGTTAAATGTCAATGACCTATGAATTTTTATTAGATGAATATGCCTTAATTAGCAATATGCCTTGTAGTCTTATGCTTACTGTCTTTATTTTTTATATTTATTTATCCTTAAATAAGTAGGACAAAATTGGGAATAAATACAAACAAATTCAAGTAAGTTTTAATATTTAATATTATCCTTAATTACGTCTGCCACCATAACCTCCCTGAGTAGCAGGTTGGGTAAGTTGAAGACCATTGATGTTATTGAAATCGAGCATTTTCAACATGTCCTTAGTGTCAGGGTCTACTTCAATGATGTCATGTTCTAGAGCAGACACTTCTGGAACATAGTTGTCACGTCTTTCACGCTCCTCTTCTTGTAGCTTGATAGAGATGCCACGAACTTGTGAATGTCTGAGACGCCTCATTAAATGTGTGGCAAACCTAAAACAAACATTTATATAGTCAATGAAATTTATTCTAGTAACATAGTAGTAGTTATGAAATATAATTTATTTTGAGATTTTAAAAATTAAATTTTATTCTAAATCTAAATATATTTATTACTGTTATCATTAAAATCAATTATCAATTCAATTTTAAAGTGTGAAAGTAATATTTCCCTACTGCTATTCATCTGATCTCTTTACCTTTAGTTACTATTCAACTTTAATAATCACTTTTTTATGTTTACTCACTAGTCAGTCTTTATCATAATTATAAGAATAATAATTCCACCTGTGATACAGAGCACTATTTAGCTTCACAGTTATATACATTATAGTTATTTATGAAGTGACAGATTATTTATTGAATGTTAAAAATGTATATAATTACATTTTATTATTATGTATTTATATTTAGTTAACAAGTATTTTAAATAAATTTATGATGCAGTATAGTATAAAATATTAAATTAAATAAATTTAATTAAAATAAAATAGAAAAGAATTAATTTCATTTGTTTTGACTTCTAGATTTTGCAATGGTAAACTTGGCAAAAAATTTGTATTCATTGTACAATGTCTACTTATAACACAACAGTAAATAAATCACTATAATTAATTATTTGAGGTTAATTTAGATGAATGTAAACAAAAATATAATCGATATACCGATCATTTTGTTTAAAAGCCAATCAGATTTATATATAAAATTAAAATATTCAAATATTTTAAGATATTTTTAGGGATATTTTTTAGGGATTATTAAGAGGTTACAAATGATATTAAATTAAATATTTTGAACTCACCCAGCAATTTTGTTACGAAGAGATTTAGTTGGAATGATAGCTATTTCCTCGCATATTCTCTTGTTTGTATCAAAATCAAGAGTCAACTTTGTGTAATACTTCTCAATAATGATTTTTGCTGCTTTTTTGACGGTCTTAGTCCTGACACGACCCTGCAATTGTAAAGTTGAATTACAATATAAATAATAATGTTGTCCTCAAAACATCTATGTAGTACGCTAAATATCATATTTGTAACTCAAAAAACCACTTGATTAAAGTGATATAAATAGATTTATTATAAAATAAATCTCACCATTGTGGAAACTGTGTATCCGCCGTTTGACAGTAAACAGAAAAGGACAAAACATAAATGACAGTTCGGAACTTCTTTACTCTTAACAGATAAAATTAAAAAATATATCAATTCTGACAGATAGCAAAAAGCTATGAATCGTTACCTGTATAATTACGGTATCGAATGGTACATATATACCATTCGATACCGTATACCCATATGGTAGTCCTTTAAATATGTTTGGAAATATTTTTTCTAAAACATTTGTTATTTTCATAGTGTGTTGACTTTCTTTTATTAAAACCACTTTAGCCCTTTATTCATATTTTTATTGTGTATGGTATAAAAAATATTTGAAAGTAAAAATTGTGATTTACATCATACTTTTGTACAAAAATGTAATTGCTTTTTAAATAAAAATTAACGTTGAGTTAATTGTAACCTTAATTTGCGTATTTTTATGAAAAAATAACGTCTTATGCACATCTGGAATTATTTTTGATAAATTACTTTGAAGGAAAGACATTACACAAATATTTAATTAACTACTACAACTAGCAAAGCGGCGCCGAATGGTCCACAAAACAATTGTAATATATATATTTAATCAAATCCATAATATGCAGTTGATTTTATTATGTAATGAGTATTTATTTGAAACTAAGCTTCAGCTTAAAATTTTATTAATTTATTTATTTGGGAGTGTACTGCACATATTTATAAATATGTAAATTAATAAATTTTTGTCAAATATGTATTATAAAAAAAATTTAAACTAAATAATTTATCAATAAATTACTTGTCGTATTAATAAATTACTTTACAATCCCGTACTTCTCTTTCCAATTTTATTCAATGCAATGGAAATAAATAATATTTGAATCTGTATTCTATGGAACATTCTTGTCTCTTGGCGACGCTGGTGGCGCCCTCGTTAGTCTACGCTTCGTCTTTCTTCATTTTTGTGGTGACCAACGCGGTATTGCGATTTTGCCGCCTAGCTCAAGTGTGTTATATGTCTTTAATTGCGTTTCACTTAAAAATTTTAACGTACATATAAGTTATACTTATCTGAAATCTCAATCTTTACTAAACTGTACGAAAGAAACCACCAAGATGTTTTGGGGTAAGTAACCGGTAACCGTATTTCACCACGTGTAATTTTTTAATATTTTAGGCCACCAAAAGAACAATTAAATATATATATTATTTAATTTATATGACACATTATATATTACAACCAATGAAACAGTTGATTTTATATCGGCTAATGTACTTTTAACACTCATTTGTGTAAGACATTGAAATGCCGTCAACACATGTGCTGAATTCGTTAAACGTATTTTTTAAAGTAAAAGATTTTCAATAGTACATATTCGAAGCAATTTAATTACTGTTTACTAAATTTAATAGATATTATGACTTTTCTTAATAACATTTTTACTTTTTTTAGGACTTATAATGGAACCGAACAAGCGGTATTCTCAGCTTGTGGAGAAACCGTTCCATATATCACAAGCCGCGATGGACAGCTCAACGGGTGATAATGACCCATGCCAAGTAATGGTTGTAGTTGATGGCAAAAATTTTCTCGTATGCACATTACAAAAGAACAAATGCATTCAAGTACCTTTGGATCTATACTTTAAGTCTGGAGATTCCATTTCATTCTTAACAAATGGTAAGGGCTCATAATGTTATATAGTTTAATATTAAAGAGTAAAATTACCTTAATGTAGCAAAGTAGATCTGACTAAACACACTGTGGTAATATGTGGGGTGTGATAATATGTATGATATCTATGAAGGAAGAGGGTACCTAATTTTTGCATACTACATTTAGTTTTGTAACATTGCATGTTGAGTACTCAATGACACACTGTCTGATTACACAGATGTGAGATGAATATAATTTATTTCCCCCTAATTTAACACATTTTCTCTGATCTTTTTATATTGCAATATGGGAGACAGATTGTGCATATAGAGCTATGGATCCATACACCATTTAAATTTATTTTGCAATAAGAATATGACATTAAAAAAATTGGCAATATTTTATAGTAAAAGTCACCTAAGAATATTTATTTACACAACTTTTTTGGCTTAGGTAAATGCAATGTTCACTTAACGGGCTACTTGGATCCAGAGTTTGAAGAAGAACCTTCTGATGAAGAAGGAGAAGAGGAAGAAGAGGAGGATGAAGCACCAACACTTGTTGCTACCAAGAATAAAAGGAAATTAGAAAATAGTGATGATGGTGCTAAGACCAAAAAGGCTAAGGTTAATAATTATGAAATTAATTTTCACATTTTTTGATTTCTTACATTGTAATGTTTCAAATTTGTGAGAAAAGTGGAGAATGGAGTATGCTTAAGCCTAATCTATCTCTTCATATCCTGCTATATGTTAATGTAAATTATATTATCTAAATAATATTTATATAGTAAAAAGATTACAATATAAAATTGTTTATTTATAATACAGCAAGACAAGAAAGCCAAGAAGAAGGCAGCTGCAGCTGACAGCTCTGATTCTGACGAAGATGGTGAAGATCAATTGCAAAAGTTTTTGGACGGGGAGGATATTGATACAGATGAAAATGATGAGTCTTTCAAACTGAATACTTCGACAGAAGCTGATAGGTAGATTTTATAGTGAACTAAAATAATCGCATTGCCGATATGTAGAACGGCCACTTTGAAGGAGGTCCCTCAAAGCTTAATATGCATTTTTTTATTTAATACAT
>JBAIZZ010000081.1:1077410-1113382 GCA_037355905.1 Heliconius aoede | reverse complement strand
TTCCCATAATTCCTTCTAGAATATATATTAGATTATTATTTGTTTTTAGTTTTTTGCATAGGTTATTGCTATGGTATGTCTATACAAATGCGGAAAAGGCACTCATAAAATATATTAACGTTAAGAAACATAAAAGATGATTGTATGTTATAGATAATTACATGTCAAACAAAAAGTACAAATATTGTATGATATACTTTATGTGAAGGTCAAGGTGAGCCATCGGGAAGTGTAAACCAACAAAGAATAGACCAACTTACTTGTGTATATATATCTTTATCATCTGGATCACGATAGAGTCGATGCATATTTTATTTACTAAAAAATGCATTAGACTAACATTAATGCTTTTCGGTAAAAAAAAAACGAGACCGGTATGTAAGTATATTTCTATTGTCATTAGACTATCGGAAACGAGGACAAATCTAAAGGGAAAAACGTATCATTTCTAATATTTCTGTATGTACATAAATGTTATACATACCAAACTTAAGATAATTAAAAGAAAATTGAGGCTGTCGTGACGCAGCCGTACAAAGGTGTGACTGTAACACAACGGTTCTGGATTCGATCCCGACTCGAGGAAGTGAAATATTTATTTACATTTCTTCGCTCCGGTGTCGAGGCAAAGCGCGATTTTGAGTTCTGCCACTCAACACGCAATGTCTTCAGAATTCGGCAGAAAGTGATAAACGGAGTGTCTTAACACTAAAATCCCTCTGCCTCCACTGCTACATGCGGGATATAGCGTGAAGCCGGAAAAAAAATCAAAAATCATTTAACAAGATGTCTTAAAACAGGATACATTTAAATTTCAGCAGTTATAACTTTTAGTTATGAATGAAGTCACACATCACCAGTGTAAATAACCACATCATATCCATTTAAAACGCCTCTCGGAGACAAAAGGCGAGTTCATAGCCTTGAGTGACCCCACAATCTACTCACATGAATCACATCCACTTCACTATAATTTTGCTATGGACTAGACAGGCTAAACCAACCAGTAATCATCTATTATTAAAGAAACACTCATTATACTATTGATCATAATAATTACACAATTACAAATTCCGACACATACGATACAGGAATAGTTTTGTAAAACACTTGTACGTCACTATCACATCTCGGTTGTTTTTGTCCATATCCTAATCTTATTTCAATCCTTATTTACTAATTACATTTCCAGATTTCTTTCATTTTTTTTTGGATTAAAAAATGAAATCTAGTGGCCAAAACACTATTAAGTAAGTAAATACTAAAATTAGACAAATTAATTTCATCAGCAGGTGCTCTTCATCACAAACATTCTCATTTCGCAAGTTATACACATCTAATGACTCAGAATTCTCCTTAAGAATATTCTCCAAGACCATTCGGCGACCCTCAGAACATCTGTTTCGGACACATATGTCACCTCGAGTCATCCGTAAAGCTAAGACTCATTGGGATGGACGTATCAAGGCGACACATTAAACCAACCATATAATTTATGTATGCGTAAACTAATCCGATGTCAAAACCGTGAATAAAACAGTAAATATTGCTTATTTAGCTAAGAGAATTAGTATAATGTTAATATTATTGTAATGAAAACAATCTGATATCAAACTTCAATTGAATGTGCGTTTATTTGATAACAAAAAAATAGCAATATATGATAGTAATTTGAAATTTTTGTAAAAAGTATTAGATGTAGATATAAAAACTTAACAAAAATCTGTCCAACTAGCAAGTATGTAAAGGTCCTAACGCTAAATTATTCTTCATAGTTCTAATGTCGCATACCAGACTACCAGTAACCAAAGCCATTAAAAAATTTATGTTCCATATCTGGTCCGCCAACACCTCAACAAGTTTTTGTATAACAAGGATTAGATTACCATTTGCAATCTAAAAAAACGAGCAGATAATCGGCACTGACAGATCTGTAGATAGAAAAATTAGATATCACTAAATAAATTAAGCGTTTATTAGTCAAACCATAAACGCTTCTATAAAAAGTTTAATATCAAATAAAATTTTGATTATTTTTTTTTATTTGTCTATGTACCAACATTGTCATCTTTTCTTGCTTAACCTGAGCCATAACGTTTATAGGTTTTCTGCACGACCGTGTAGTTTATGCGAGGTATTCATGAAATAAAATAAAAAATAACAATTTTTTCGAAAAAACTAAAGATAAACGTCAAGTATGTCCAAAAAAGGGTACGCCCGCAATCAAAGCGAGTAATTACAAGAGGGTAACAGCACCGTAACGTTACGCACGTCACGATTTCTAACGTCTCACTGGGTCAACGACTGGCGCAGAACCTTGAATATTTTATATCACATAGTTTTATTCTTTTTTATGTCTCAATTTCGATTATATTAGAGCTTAGTGCTGAAGGTGGTCGAGAAAATTAAAGTATTTTACACGATTGTTGTGACGAAATTGTTTTATGCCCTTTGGACATTCTGGTTGTACTTTGCTCGGGGCTTATCATTTATTTTTTTTACGTATAATTTAATTATTCTTCATACGACTTATATAGAAGAACCTAATGTAATAATAGTAATGCTGTTGGGATGCTCGTAGGCATTACTCCGGTCTAATTTACATTTAAATTGACTTAGAAAATTGTTTTTATTTAACTAAGTACGACGAGGGAACTCTAAGGAAAATAATGATTGTACGTCGTGGACACTTTGTGGAAATGAACCGACAATTATCTTAATTAACAAAAATATGAAAATATGGAAAATATATAACAAGATATGATCTTTTCTAGAATATTAATTTCAAAATCAAGGGCGATGATTTAATTTAAGCTTTGTGTAATAAGATGTAGCCAAAGATAAATTTATGAAATCTGTGTCAGTTGGCATTGAAACAGAGATTGCTATATATTTATGTAAATACGCGTATAAATAATAACAACGTATTTTCTCTCACTACCTTCGTTTATCGAGGACAATTTAGAACAAATGGATATGAAATGAATATATCCACAAATATCATATTACGCGTACGTCACAAAGGTGTAGTACGGTGAGGGCCTGTTGTGACATGAGATTGTAGTGAGATTACCCCCTTTTAGGCCAAAAATGTTTATAATGCGTCTAAAGGGGCGGAAATAAGATAAACAAGTAAATTCTTTTGGAACAGTATACACAAAATGTAGTGAATAATGTAATAAATCAAAAATCATCAAAAGCTTATCATATGAATTATTATGTCAAGACGTATCTATCACATTCTGATTCTCTGAGTAAATATCAACTTTCACTAAGCGATAAATACAGGTAAGATGAATGCAGTGTAATGTAATGGTATACCATTCACTCAAACTCCTTTTCAATACACGAACTCCTTTTCAATACCGTTGCGGAATAAATTTAAGAAAAAAAGATAACATCAGAGATTTTTAGCCTAAATTAAAAAAAAATAGGTCTTGAGAGCCTTGGATGTGTTTGATTACATGTTGAGCTAACTTTGCGACTATACTTAACAAAAAACCACCCAACTAAGAGTAAAAACTACAAATAAAAAGAGAACACAACAAAAAAAAAATATCAAGCAAATATTATTGTAGTTACATTACAAAAAATGCATTAAATCAAACATAACATAAGATAAACATCAGGCTTCGTCACTTAATTTAAATCCATAATAATTATTTATGTATACGAAATTTAAAAATAACCTTTAATCTTAATCATCTGAAAACGGCGTTAAATGTGTCGTGTCCCCGAAATGCGCTGGCGCCGATCTCCGTGTACGGAGTTGGCTGACCGACACGCGCATCCACCGAATTGGTCAAGTTCACGGCGCTATTGCGCATCAAATATGGACATCGCTTCGCAAGGCTGCTAAGATAATATTTGTAGGGTAATTTTTATAATTTATAATAAATGCACTCGTGGCGCAGGGGCACAAAGTGTTTTGTAAACACGACTGGTTGTAGATTCAAACCCAACTGGAGAAAATATTTATTTAAATTTATATTTCCATCTCTTTGCTCTGGCGTCAAGGTAAAGCGCGGCGTTGAATTCCGCCACTCAACACGCAACGTCTCCAGAGTTTGATGGAAAGTAGGGTGGAGTGTTATAAAACTAGGTGCCCTTTGCCTACCTTGCTGTTGTGGATACAGCGTGATGCTTAAATAAACAAATTATATTACCACTATTATCTTGTAAGAAAATAATAAATGAGGAAAAAATATTTACTCTCAGACACAAGTTCAGACACATTACATTCAATAAGTTTTCAATTATTAATAATTTTCAAAAAGACAACAACATTTAATATATTATTTTCAAACTCATTATCACCAGATAGGATGAAATCCAATTTAATTCTAAGTTCCGTTTCATCAACTACATAAAAATATATCACGAGTGTCATAAAAACCCAAGCTAACACGTGACCTTGCATTTTTATATACTACACACACAACAGCCGTCATAAATCACAAAAGAATAAGAACACTAATTTCTTTTACGGCCTCAGAATATTTCCATATTATAATATAAATCAATGTCAAGTTAGAGAATTGTGTATTTAAATTTATCTAGAAACTAATTTCGTTAACAAGCATTTGAATCTTTGGTGATCAATTTTCATACTATATAAAAATAGCACAAAAACGTAGATATATCTTACAACGTGCGATATGATAAGTTACACAAGTAACGTAACAGTTAACGTTTACAGGAAGATAATTAGGGCTTAAATCAAGTTAAAGTAACATAAATTATTATTAAGTTAAAGTTAATTTAAAAATATAATTAATTTATTTATCTCATTTATCAATTCTCATATCTAAATTAATTATATGTATCCTGAATCGTAGTTTTTCCTTGCCATCATTACAGTCAAGTTCATGGCGTACCACAAGGTAAGTAACATCCTCTGAGGCATCATCATTTACATAGATAACAACTTAACGGTTATAAACATAACGTAACACAATACTAGTTTACATCCTGCGGCTATGAAGCACCATTATCGCCTTTCGCAAGTTCACGGTTAGTTGACTGTATCATCTTAAAACTGTGTTAACTAGTTGTTTTAGCTTCGCGCTCGCATATAGAGGTAGAGTGGGCAGAAGGAACCTAGTGTTAAAACACTTCCCCTACTTCTGTTTACGTGTTGAGTAGCGGAACTCAAATTCGCACTTTGTCTTGGTACCCGAGGTAATAAAAGTATTTAATAAGTAATTATTCCGCGTGGGTATCGAAGCCACAACCCTCGCGTCTAGTCACACGCTTGTGCCACTGGACCACGACGGCATCACTCATAAA
The DNA here is from genome assembly GCA_037355905.1 of Heliconius aoede. Lineage (NCBI taxonomy): Eukaryota > Metazoa > Arthropoda > Insecta > Lepidoptera > Nymphalidae > Heliconius > Heliconius aoede. Next base: position 1,108,093 of record JBAIZZ010000081.1, on the reverse strand, counting down.
CGGTTTTAAATGTTATTATTTCCTTAGATGTATCACAATCGGCGATCGCCGGCATCTTAACCGTCAAGTTCAAGGCACAGTACGGTCTGCTGACCGAGTCATCTCTGACCTGGCCGGATGGCGACCGCAATTCTCATTCATCTAAGACATTTCATTACGTTTAGTAAAATCTGACGGTGTAAATGTAACAATATGAAGAAAAATAATACAAAATGGTCTCTAATAAAACTAAAAAAGGGGTACAAAGCGAGTGACATTTCCAATATCACCTTGAAAAATTAAACCATTTTAATAAAGTCCAAATGTAAAAATGCCAGTTCTTAAAAGCAATAAACAATTAAAACAACAACTAAATAAATCGCCCACGCGATATCAACGTAAACAAACCGATCTTTCAAAACGGCAATTACAGTGGGACACAAGTGGTGGTATCATCTCAATAAAACCAGCAAAGGTAAAAACCACTTCAAGTCTATATACAAGCTACCTTTACACATATATTAATTATAATATAATATTTAACATAAATTTGTTTTTTAAATTAATTATACTGTATATTTCTTCACCGGTTTTGTCGCATTATCCGGTATCGTACACGGCAGGGTACGTTATCTGACGACACTCAACGCCGCACGCTGCGAGAGGGATACTGTACCACTACGTATCAATGAATTACACCTACCTACCTTATAACAATATAAAATAATTGATTACTAAAAAATTAAACACAAAAAAAACCACCGAGATGGAATTCCTACGCCATGCATTGTTAAGATTAGAAACTAGTCAACCGAGCACACGAGGGTCACACGCCACACCTTTTGTCTTAGAGCCATTACGTATTTCGTTTTCTTATCTGGTTATTCCCGCGAAGGATATTAAAAATGTATATTGCCTATAAATAATAGTATAATAAAGTATTTTTTGTTTAGTATAGACTTTTATTATTATTACTTTAATGTGCTGAGTGGCGTAACTCAACGCCGCGCTTAGGCTTGTTACCAAAGCGAAATTAATATGAATAATCATTTATTCCTCAGAGTGGGGGTCAAACCCAAACATCAAATTCTTCTTATGTTTTATTTCAGACTCAATATAAAGATTACAAAGTCTTTGAAGAAGAAGGTATCTACGACGACTATAGTTTCCTTTATAATTCTTTTCTTTGCTTGCATTTAATTGAAAAAAATATATATAAAATTCTGTAACTCCATATTCAATATGATATATCTGTATCTGTATAGCTGTAGATAAATATCATATAAATAGATTTATAAAATTTCATCGTAGCAACAAAACAATCGAGGCACTCGTGTTCTTTACATAAAATGCTCTTGAAATTATAAAGTTGATTCTCTTTTGTACTTCTCCTGAATCGGATGTAATGTAGTATATATTTTTTTATTTATATACAGGCAACATTACAAATTTTTTTTATTGAATATTCGTATAAGGCACTTGTCGGTTTCTGAACCATTATTTATTTTATTTTATTCAAACAAAAAGATACTACTCGATTGGCTTATCGATCGACATGACTATACGGATGATGTTTAAAAACAATTATAAAGGTGTGGTAAAGGAAACATGTTAACTCATAATTAACTTAATTTAATATTAATTTATTTTAATTTTAATAAAATAATTTAGTTTAATAAACTTCAAAAATTCGTATCAAAATGGGGTTTTCCATAAATATCTCACTTAAAAATGCTACGTTCTCTATAAAATAATAAATTGTAGGTTTTTACGCCGACGGCGCTGTGGTAGCACATTCTTTCAATGCAAATCACGCTTATATGTTTTCAACAGAATCATTGACACAGTGCACATTGAATTGTGCACGTTTTGAAGTTATTGCTTATATACATTATATATGAGCAAAAAAATTACAAATTATATAATAGCTATATAATGTATTTTTATTTTCAGAGTAGGCAGAGGGAACCTATTGTTAATTTTGGAAGCATTGCTTGTTGGGGAAGTAACTCAACGCTGCGCTTTGCCACGGTATCAGAGCGAAGAAATCAAAATACTAATAAATAACAAGTTATTCCCAAAAGAGGGGATCGAAACCACGACCGTCGCGTTTACGGTCACACGTTAGTGCTACTGCGCCACGATGACATGAAATATAGTGTATAATAATTAGCCGTTACATATTAATGAAATTAAGTATTTATATACTAGTAAAATATATATATTTTCATCTGAAAACGTTCACTACAACGAGCAAATACCACTGTTGGCACACACATAAACGTTCAGTTAAAGTTAAGTGTAGAGTAAATAACAATTTAGAAATATAACATAAAGAAATCCATCAAAGTTACGCAAAGCGTTCGATGCTAGAAAATGGGTCTAGAATTCTAGATTATGTACCGTAACTCGTAACATAGAATTAGATGTGTAATCAACAACACTATCATCATATAGGAAGTACTAACACAGTTTGTTATTGTTCACATTTATACGCTTAATATAGTGGACATTACGGTTCACAAAATATCAAAGTATGTTATGAGTTTAGACGAAAAACCGGACAAGCGCGAGTCGCGAACACTCAAATTATTCCGTAAAAAAATGTACAGTTTTCAAACTTTTCTGAATTTCGTAATTCTAGTTTAGCCAGAAGTACCCTATTAATTTTGACTTCCTTTAGTGTCGAAATACGCGTTTTTTGCGATATAAGCGACCATTTCTTTTTTTCTAAGTATATAAAAATATAGTTTTTATTAGGAAATCATGGGCATGGGGTAAATCAGAGTATATGGTTTGAGTTTCCACTCGATATCTCCAAGCGTTGCTAAGATAAAGGGTCTGGATAGACAGACGTACGGATAACAGAGCGATCTTATAAGGGTTCCTTTTTCCATTAAGAAGTAGGGAACCCTAAAACCAAAAACACGTAATCAAGCGTACAAGATCTTAATTCTAAATATAAGTGTATGAGATTACCAACTATTCTGAGATATGTCACAAAATTTTATATATAAGCCGTATCTAATACGAATTTGGCAGGCAAAGTTATGTCTCATACTGTCTTACAGTTTTAGTCATACACCGAGAATATGAATGGAAATGTAGTTATTAGAATAACAACTGCATATAACATTCTAGGCAAATCGAATTTACGATTCTATTCAAAGAAATTAGACGACAAAACTAAAATAAATTGTGACTCAATTGTAATATACATAATAAGAATGCAATATTACGTAACAAGTTTCAAGCGGTAACATAAAATACTATTGTTTTATAATAAGTAATTATGTCACGAAACCAAATATATGTATTAAATTTATAAATTTATACTACACGCGTTCAGTGAAACTATAATTACAACTTTTTCGCGCGCTTTTCGCGCAGCCGCCATGTTGTGGGAAAACGCGGGAAAGTAGAAAGTGTTCTTTCATTGTCACTACGAAGGTCGTACTATTATACAGCGATTCCCATAGAAAATCTTAGATAACAGGGGTTAGATGTGTTATTTTGATACTTTATCTTAATTTTAAAATTTCATTTAGTTTCTCAATGTCACACAGTGTTTTCTCATTTACTATTTTTTTAAGTAGACTCAACGAGTCATCGAGTTTCCGTAATAAAGAAGACAAGAATAGTCAGCAACTCTGGTATATAAATCTCACTCTAATCTATTACGTAATCCTTTAATAAAAAAAAGTTGTTGAACTAAATGAAAAAAAAAACAATTATGAAAACAAATAAGAATGTTCTAGATTTAAAAAAAATTTGGAAGAGACATTGCATCTAAACAAGTATATAAATTAAAACGGCGCCCGAATGTCGGCTCATAAAATAACATTATTATTATATATTATCATATTATTAGGTATGCAAATATAAGCGGGGTCCACCGTCCCTACCGGGCGTATCTGGTTTCGCGTTGTTTATATTCGTCCACGATTAATCAACTGTTACTTATTACTTTTGACCAAATCTGTAAAATACCCACTTCGCTGGCGAATCTTGGCGCCGCTGGCTTCCACTATAAAAAATCTTCACTCAATGAATTAGAAGTACAGATCTATTGTACATTAGTATAAAAACTTTATGAAAAACATATAATTTTTTATAATATTGTTTACTTCTTGGGTGAAATTGAATATCGGTCCATGTTTCGATCGTCGGAAGGTCGTTTATCGCGTGTGTCATCTGGTGTCGGGTTTCCCGGGCGGTCGCGGCACGCCGCCGGCCCGCGCGGAATGCGGAGATGACCGCGGTTTCGGCATATTTCGCCGGCGCCCGCCACGAGATTGACGAATAAAAAACATCTGATTAGGATAGCCGACGCCGAACTAGCTATTGATAACAAAATGACTGACTTTTCCGTTAGCATTTTTAATTTAATTATACGCAGAGTTATATTAAAAAATTATCTATCTAATTTGTGTAGAGTTCATGGCCGTGTTTTTATGGACCTAATTAAAATGTCTATTAATTTATTCTTGTGTCGAATATATGGTTCAGAATGAAGAAAAATTAATGGAAATGTCGACCTTTACAAAAGCAATGTTAAAAAATGCCAAAGGTCGTTATTGGAACTAAATAAGACGTAGTAATTAAAACCATGACTAGAGATCTACCTTATTTCGAATTAGAGCTCGTAAAGTGATTAATATATACTCGTAGGTATATAGACTAACTAGTAGGTGTACTTAGTACATAAACGTACATGTACATGTGATAACCATTTGTATATATTAGTAATATTCCGGTTTTTCCATTAACGTATAATAGGTATATACTGTAGGTACTGTACTATTAAATAATTTGGATGTAGTTTAGATTTTAATTAACAAATTTTTATGGCTATATATCGTCTCATAAATCCAAAGTCTGACAAAGAAATTCTGAATAAAATAAAATAGTCTACTTTTTAAATATACTTTGATCCTATATCACTAAACTAATTTCTGAATGTAATTTAATAACGACAAAACAGAACGGACGTCGCCTGTCTTTTTCCTTTGGAAATTGAACAACTTATGTTTTCTAAGTCCAGTTACTTTCTATACAACGGATACATCCGCGGGAACCCGTTACGTTGCGTAATGTCCAATACCTATATGCTCGTTACTTGCAATCATATATTGCACAGAAATAACTTAACTTTGTTGGTGGCGGCACATTAAAAGCACGTAAAAACGGCACATTAAAAATAATTGTAAAACAGTTCTGAATCTTATTTTAAAAGAATAATTCACTTATTGTGTTAGAAAATTTTAGGAAATATTCAAACATTCTGTGGCAATATGTGGAAAATGAAATTTTTATAACAAAATAAGTGAATGTCAGCTTGACTCTGTTATTACACTATCATTCCTTGACGACAACATTTAACAAACGGTCATATATAAAAATCCACATACTTTAACATTTTAGTACCTACGAGCATCCGCGTACATCCCACTCGTTTGGTGTTAAACCTTTATGCACACCGAGAAACCCACAAAAAAAACTGAGTTTATTTAAAAATAACTACCTTATAATTTGAACAATCGTTAAAATTTATGAGTGAAGAAACAATTTTAGTTATTTGTAATATGATAAACTTGGTTAGAAGAATGTTATACGTTTCCCGTTTCACATTCTTACAAAATAAATAATATAAACTCGTCATCATCACATTGATGACTAATATTGTGGTGACAGCTAGATAGGTTAGTGTCACACGATTGGAGGGACACCACTGCTCGCGATGGTTGCAAGTTTTAATTACATATAGTGAAATGTGTCGTAACAATGAAAAAAATAGGAAGAAGAATGAAAAGAATTTAAAAATATTTCACCTCTTCTCTCAACTTCGTGCACGTATCTTTAGGCGCTGGACGTTCAGAGTAAGTCCGCAATCTCAACAGTGCGACGACCTTGGCTTATGGCGCCGTAAAAAGCAAGGGCAATACGGGCTAGTGACAATGAAACCGAGTTTTAAACTTAATTTTAACCTTTGACCTTTCTTGAGTCACTACAGATTTCATATTTTCCAAGCATCACGTAAATCTAATTAAAAATATATTTTAAAATTAAATAAAAAAATTATTTACGGCAACATTTTATGGATATTCTTGTGTTCCTATTATGTGCACGTTACAAAAAATTATATTTTTGCTAGTTGTTTTTAGTACTATTCAAAATTTTAATTTTTTAATCATTTTATATTATCAGTTTTGAATTAAATAAATACTAAACTATTTTAACAATGTGGTGAGCTCGATGGTAACTAATATACTAAAAACATTCGCAGATCAAAACAGCAGCTGTTGGACAAAACATATTTACATATTCGTGACACAATTTTGTAAAGAGTAATAATATGTAAAAAGTAATAACACATTTAATTATATTTTCTGGAAAACAATTATAATAATAATAATTTTCCAACTAATGGGTTGTAATAAATCTGCCACATCTTGTCAATTCACAGAGGAAAAGGTCGTGAGAAAAGTTGAGCATTGGAAGTGTTTCTGGGGCATGTTTTCCTGCTAGCCGTACCCCGTCATATATTTGCTGATGATATATCTTTAGATATATTATAGGATACATATAAAAGTGGAACACAGATAGCGAGTTCAATGTAATTATTGTAAAATACCTACAATTTTGGATTCGATCTAATTACAAGTAAAACAAGTAAACACTACTGATTATAGGTAAAGCGTGTAGGTAATTCCTTTTAAGAAACGGGATTTTGAAGCTTCCTCGTAAATTGGAAATCAGCTCAGTAAGCAAAATGTAACTCTAATGAACCTAATATTATCTAGATAGATAATTACATATACGTACTTACATTCAAAATCAAAATCAAAAATCAAATCAAAATCAATCATTGATAACATCACTTGGCAAATTACTGCTTTAATATTTAGATATTGAAGTATTCATAAAATTTTAAGTATACAATAAAAGAAGCAACGAACAGAAACTAATTATCACACGTCACGTCACCTAGTTCAAACCATCTGGAAGTGATAACAAGTGTTGCATAACAAAGCCAGTTCTGATGATGTTGATGTTCACATCGAAGATGCTAAAACCGATCTAATCAGAGCAAGGTCCTGTATTGCAACAGCTCATGAGAAATGTCTGAATATATAAAATGGGTCGACAATTGAATAAATACTATTATAGTGTGAACAGAACTTAGATTCAATGATAAATTTTAACTATAAGCTGTTAACATTTTATGATGTATAAGATATGACGATGATTCTTACTGTACAGCCATATTTTAAATACAAATAAATATAAAGTAAATGGAAACTATTTTGGTATTTTTCACTTTTTGCCGCTTTTTATAACTATTTTTTGCCATTACGTCGGCATTTTATAATTGGAATAATCTAATATACAATGTATAAACATTTAAAATTTACTGAATATTAGAAACAACCGAATGACTACCTTATACCAGATGAGCCTCGCATAATAACACGAACATCCTCAAGAATACATTTAAATGGTTTAAATATAAAAATCCCTTGTAAAATTGATTACATCTTCAAAAAATCCAAATCCGCACACCTTGAACCAGTTATCGAAACGAGCGCAAAATTTCGGTATGCCAGGAATCCCGCGACGCGTCGACGCCGAGATGCTAACGCTTGAAAAAAAAAAACAACAAATCCGTTTTTAAATTAATAATTGTATCGACGTCACGGAATAATTCGGATAGGTGTCGCCGGTGTTTCATTTAAATTCATACATATATATATATATAATTCTCGTGACCCGACGAGTAAAACTAGTCGTTCGGTAAACAATAACAGCCGAATGGCACGTTTTCGACTGTCCTGATATACGGATGGCGCCTAGAAAATGGACTATTACATCTCATCTACTAAAATTTTAATTTTGAAACAACTCGATATCCAACAACTACGGCGACGACCTTCACAATGTCTGTTCCACCTTTTTATCCGTTGGCTGTATCGATAGAAATATATGCACATTTAGTTTGTATTTATATATTTTTTAATTTACTACACTCCATGATTGATATATATAGTAACAAAAAAATAATGATCAACATTGACGTTGTAAATTTAAATTTAAAAGCCTGTTAATAGTTTATGAGATATGTAAAATATTTTGACAGTGATGTCTCAGGCTAATGTAATAGGTATTCTTATTACACAAGATAACATTAAAAATTCTATAAGGCTTATAATTTTCTTTTAATTATTATGCAATAGTATCTAGTGTCAATTAAAACTATTTTATATATTGTCACAGAATAACACAAAATATATATTACCTATCGCAAAAAAAAAGTGTTTATATTATTTATCAGAATTTCCGATCAGCAAACTAAGGCATAATATGAGAATATTGTACAAATAAAGTAATATTAAGGTCAAAAGGCGTTATGAATAAAATGACATAACTCAGAGGACGGCGTCGGCCGCATCCGGGCCGGCCCGGTGCGGCGCCTGGGCTCCTCGTCGGAAAACTTATCGGTTACCTTGTATCTCATTCTAGTAAATATTATAAATATGCGATGCTTTTTTTACTTTATTTTTTAAAAGCACCACGTTAAGTTGACCGATTTATGTTGTTTATAACCTTCCAGTATTCAGAGATTTACGGAAAATAAATTTCTTCTTTATCGTCACACGTCTCATGTGAATGCGGAGCGGACCAGGAAATGAAATATTTGATATTAAGGTCATTTTAGTACATTTGTGACTCAACACTTGGGTTGTCTATAGTTCAATTTCCTCTAGAAAAAATTGTTTTATATTAAAATCAAATATATATTTTCAATTTAAGTATATTTTGTGTTACTGGGTCCCACTCAACAAAGGTACCTTAATATGACAAAGAAATTATTTAATGATACAACTAAAGACACGAATCGATTTAATGGAATAAAACTAATGGCGTGGCAACTGCAATGCCAAATATGGCGAGGTCGGGCGATGTTGGTCAGTGACTGAGAGCCGCGCTGATGTGGAATGCAGCTCGAATAAGGTGGCTTTGATATATATATTACTTCTAATATAGTTATTCCATTGTTCAATTTTAAAATTAATAATATTAATAATAATTTAAATTTTACTAACAATTGTTTATTGGATTCATTTCGTTAATCAAAAACAAAAAAACTTAACCAAAGGGGAATAAATAAACAAACTAATTATTTCTTGTGATTAAGCACATAACAAATATTTTCGTTATGTCAAAACCAAGAATTCCAGGCGATTTTACGATAGTGTGAACGTATATAGCAATAATAAAATACTAAATTAACGCTTTTTGAAGATAATTAAGAATTATATATTTATGAAGCAAGCACTCAAGCGCACTGAAATACTTGGTTGTATGTACATGTTGGGTAAAACAAAATATCTAAAATTATTACATTTTCGAAGACTCGTGATTTTTCAGCTTCACGCTGTATCCCCCGCAGACCGGCAGAGGGAACCTGGTGTTAACACTTTCCGCTGAATGGAGCCATTGGGTGTGAAGTGGTGAAACTCGTAGTTTTTTTCGATTTTTTCTATTTTTTTCATTAGGAAAGATTGAAGGAATAAAAAAGGAAATATGTGGACAATGTAGTTTACGCTTCAATTATAGAGGTAATCTTAGTATAACATAAGCCAATTAATATTAAAAATATAAACTAATAGTACACTTGATACATTCCTACGCATATTCTAAGAATATAACAATTATAGATATTCTGTATACAAGATGCAAAAAAAGATCCGGGATGCCACTCGCAGATGAACGATTAAATACCGAATTCAGAGAAAAAAATCTCAATCTTGTACCGATCGTCCATTTCCAAAGGAAAGCTATAAGATATTTTAAAAAGTCAAAAAAATCTTAATCATTGTATTTTTATGAAAGCGTATTAAAATACAGTGCTTTTTTAACACTTAAATTCTATGATCTCCGTTATTATAAACAGTATATATTTGTATTGCTTCAAATTTATTTTAACAAGCTTTGTTAAAATAAATTTGATAATCATTAATAATTATATTTTGAATTAATTTATCCGTTCAAATTGAGTTCACATTCGCATAAGCTTTATTATATTATTTTCTAGCTATTCGTTTTTCAGTTATGTACTTAAATGTAAAATAAATTACCATGAAGTTAATTTCCTTTATAATTACATAACTCTTCATTTTACGTCTTCTGGTATCGCTTACTGATGGACTGTTAACTTGACTCTCGGTCCCGTTCTCATCCGGCGACCTTCCGAGGACGCGCCGATGTCGATGACACTGATTAGACCGTTCGTTCACCAAACAGTCCACGATAGCCACAAGAATGTTTAGCTATAGAGTTTCATAGAGAAGGTGAACAATGCTAATATTTCCTGTATTTACATTGAACTCATGCTGATCTTAATAACCTATATCCATTTTTAATTATAAAAGTTCTAATATGTTATTTAACCATATTCACACTAGGTAATCTTCGAAATTCGACAGCTCAACTTACCTAATTGTTTCACACTTATGCAAACAAGCTCATGTCGTCGCGTATTTCCAAAACTGGTGCGACATGCAACTCCGCTTCCATACACGCGTCACTGACATATCGCTGATGTATGAACTTGTCATATTTCGCATTGATCAACGAAATTACCCAAATAGTAAACAGAATATAACGTAAACCGTAAGTTCAAACACTGATCATAATAAAGGTTTTCTACCACCGACAAACACTATTACAGGAGCTAGGTATTCTATATACCTACCCACTACATACTACATAGTATTAGGTAGGTAGTCAGGCAGTAGTGCATCGCGATAGGTAGTGTGTGTCAGGCGGCGCGTCGGTGTGCGTGCGGCGTATTTACGCGCGCGCCCCTACCACCGGCGGCACTCATGCGCCGCACGACCCGCCGAACACACGCGCACCCCACCACGCACCGCGGCCCTGCGACACTGCGACACTGCGACATTTGCCACTCAGAGCCACACAGAGTGGCCAGTGACCCAACACCAGTGATAGTGAAGTGACATTACCGCAACCCTCGTGATATGTGCTGAAGAGTGTAACCACAAGTGTTTTGTAGTAGCAGCCTCAACCGTTCACACTAAATGTAAGATCGTGTTTATTATTTATATATATTTTTTTTTCTCTGTCATAATTAATTCGGCTCGGCCTGCGACCTAGATCTCACGAGCTCGACACCGGTATACCGACCAACAATGTAATCGTATCGCGACATTAATATTAATTTTAAATTTCGCAGCGCTAGCCCAAACTATGAGACCCGATGACGGTCACATATAAAGAAACACACCTGTGAGAAAAAGTAAACAAAAGAGTCGCAAAGAATTGTTACAAGTTATAACAAAATACTCTGTGAAACATTCACATAAATAAATATTATACCGGAAAATTTATTGAAGTGAACACATCGTGACACACGCATTAAAATCTACTCGGTGGACGTTTCGAGTCTCAATATAATTATTATAAAGAGATCGTCCCACGCACTTACTACAACGAATGATAAATAAATTGTAAATCTTACGATGTTTACGAGCCTTCATTCATAATAATAGCTTTAAGCAAAACAACAAATAAATTAATTAGTTTGGCAGTTCATTCATTAAACTAATTTAAACAGTTAATGATAAGTTATAAAGCAATTAAGAAATATAATTGACAACGTTAAAATTTATATTTTAACAACAACTTAGTAAACACAGATTTAACATAAAACATATATAGATTAGTTACTAGCAATAGCTTCAGAGTATGTTAATAAAATTTACAATCATAAATAGATCTGATGATTAAAAAAAATACGTCTCTAAATCGAAACATCCGCGTAACGGGAGTTGGAGGCACGAAGAGACGCGTGAGAAATACTAATTTTATGCTCCATCAATTATTACGTGACTATTATTTATTTCATTGAGTGACGAAGCGCTAATGAATTCCGAATATCTATATCAATTTCAATATATATTGATATTATAATTTTAAAGATTAATAAACAAATATATTCAAACAAACGGACTTTTAAGTTAAAAATTTAAATATATTTCGTACGTATTATAAAATTAATGAAACAATTAAATAGCGTAAATGAAGAAATTATATTAATAAGTAATTTTAAAAATCAAAACGAGATGAAAGTGGCGCGGATAATGAAAGTGCACAGAGTTGTACCTACAACGCTGACATAACACCGTAAATAATCGACACACACACACCGTTACCGCCGTACTGCCGTACTGCCGATACGTGAATTAATATCGAGATTAGTCTTGGCATAAAAGGAAGTATTACAATTCGTTTTTAAACGTTATTCGATCATTTGCAAGTTATGCCCAAATGCGGACGTGAGATATATTTTTTTTCGTATTTCCCGATACGAACAAAACTAGTTAAAGTTAATGGTGATATAACGAGAGAATAAACAGATCATATCACAATTGGTCAAACGATATAACACCTAGTTCAGATCTACAAATAAGATTGCCGACCGTTTTGAACGTATTTAGTTATATTATGCAACACTGGGAAGGACAAGTCTTCAAATTTTGATTATTATTTTAACCAAAGGTTATGATATATTTATGTTATGGGGAAATTGAACGCTATACTCGTATTTACACACGTTCTATCGAACTAAGCTCTGAAGGCTACCATCAAATGCCATTAGAATGAAACCTGTTTTATTGCATACCGTTCCGAGCTAAATAAAGACTGGCATTCAGAAAACTATACACTTCTTGGCCGTAAGAATGTCGCATTCCCAACTAAGGTGGCGCACACGGCATCGTATACGGTACCAGCGTCCCTGTCCCTCTACACATGACAACCTCAACCGTGAATCAGTTCACAAACGTCACTTCTTAGAAAACTATTAATACGTTATTAAATAGATTGTTTATTGATGACATCAGAAGACAGTGTCAGCGCACAATGTTTAACTAAGCCTTTATTTTGTACCACAAATTTTTGCGTCATACATAAGTGAAAATAATATTAATTTACATAATTTATTTATGAGCTCGGTAAGATGGCTTTTTATAAAGATCGATTCAGTTGACACATATTGATTTAATGTAGTGCTGTGATCGATCAACGATTTATAACGGTCAATCATAGCAAAAGCAAAGCAAATGTTTATATATCCAGTGTAAATAATCTAACAACATTTAGTTCCTGTAGCTGAAGCTGTACGATGATACTACAAAATGACGATTACGTCATCTCTTGTGGACGTCAATAAAAAAAATCGAATCCGGCTTACGACTCGTGATGAGTTTGTTATCACAAAAAACTAAAATATGCCTTAAGAAAACTAAAGTGTTAAGAAAACATTACGCGCGCGCAGCCTCCGTCTGTTGTTCAGTGTAACAATAGGTATTTTCCCAGCTAGTTGCGTTTGCACGTCGTTAGCCGCTGAAGTCATTTGTCGCGAGATATTTTACTTATGAAAAATGTACCTTGAAATTAATTAGCTCGTGTAACTTTAGTGCGATTAGATAGTGGCTGGCTACAGCGATTGGCAAAAATTTCAAAATATGTTTATAAATATGCAGCTTTCCTCGAACCACGAGCGAAGGACTCGACTCGCATCCTAAGGTTGCCTATTATCCGCCACGCTCCGAAAAACACCTAAAGGTAGCGCCAGAACGGTGGAAAAATTTTGAAACTCATTGCGCAAAGCGACTCATATTAAACAATATAAAACTAATAGTCGTTATCTGACTAAAATCAACTAATTGGTGTTTACTCCATAGCGCTTCCCATCTCCATCCGATTGAAACTATCTCGAGTAGCGAGTGTACTCACCGTGGTCGCTTTGCATGCAAATTTAATCTTACCTGCAACAAATAATAACAATAGTAAGGTTAATTGATGATATAACTACAAATTTGCTATGTTTATACGCTTAAGTATAGTGGAAAGCCATCGACTTAACGAGGCACGTCTACGTGATATAATTTACAAAGCCCAGTTTAAATTATGTGAAAAATACGAAAATTTCTATGTTTCGTAATAGCAATTACCGACCAACTACATAAGAGCAAACAACGCCACATTACATAGAAGATTACACACAATAACTCTGAATGTGTCCACTGAGAAATTACGAAACAAAGCATCAAGAAAGTAGCAAACTAACAAAAGAAATGAAAGCTAATTCTAACTAAGAATAGCGTTAGAAATACCTATTCAAGTACAGGAACGTACTGTGTCACAGTAAAAATTGTTATTTTTATCATAATGCGATCTTTAAATATCAGGAAGTCCTAATATGGAGAAATCTTGACCGCAACGGTCAACTATCTTTAAATTTAAATTACTTAGCTCGTTGAATATCATAAAATGTATAAGTAAAAACAAAACATGACTAAAATTTCATGAATAGGAAAAAAAAAATACTTAATTTAATAAAATAAAGTAAAAGTTTTACTGTATAATATATATTTATAGTTGCACAACTTCGATAATAACCTTGCAGATTTCAAATACAGCGTGGGTATTATAAATCATAAAGCCACCAACAATGAAACGTATGACAGGAACATAGGCATACTACGAAATAGTGTGCTACGCGGTTCCGAAAGCGGCGCGTGCGCACTCACAGCCGTATTAAAGACAGTCACGACTTCATGAACCGGAGCAATTTTTTGTAAAATGACCTTAACATAGCAGCAGTTAATACTTAAAACCGAAGAAGTTGTTATTTTTTATATAGTTATGATTTTGATTTTGATTTTAAACTCAATTGTAAATTATAACCGAAAACAAAATAATTTCGAGTCCATAAATACTAGTTATATTACTGTTTTATGTATGATTAAAAACACTAGTTTAAAAAAAGATTGTAGATAATTTGTATCAGTATCGGTTCTCTTATAATTTATTCAGAAGCTGTTAGTGCATTCATCGATAAAGACAAATAACAAATAATGTCACGGCTCAATTTATACTTGTCATGGCGTCCGGTCAAGGAGAAAACTTCCTGGCAACTCGTTTTGAACACTGCGTTGCACCTCTAAAACACGCCTGTACTTTATGTCGTCTAAGATTTGTATAATTCTACGTAGATGCGTAGATAACTTTAAAATTATATGCTTATCTGGTGACCTTGTGTTTTAATGTGAGAATTCTTAAGAGTCAAGTTCTTATTCAACTTGATTTAGTTCGGCTCGGCGGTTCTTGGTTATATATAACTTGAACTTATTTTTATTTTGCCATTTAATTCATTGAATTCAATAGCAATCGCATTGACGAGTCATATTGTAACAGTTGCCATTTTTAGAACTACTTTTTGTTGGACGTTTACAGATCGAAATGACAGCTTCGGTTTTAAGTATTAACTGCTGCTATGTTAAGGTCATTTTACAAAAAAATTGTTTCGGTTCACAAGTATTTGATAACTTTTTTAATAAATACAAATATTATAAACCGCTATACTCATTATGTTCATAATAAATATAAAAAATTGGAGCATACGGGTTAACCACGACACCGAACACTGCTCTAATTCTTAATTTGTCACGGTTTCGTAAACTGCGAGCTTAACGCGGTTATGATCTTGACTCGTGCCTTAACAGCGCTTGGATTGAACAAAATTTTAACTTCCAATGAAAAAAACTTTCGACATTAGTTAAGTCTTAATTTTATTTTACATCTGACATTATTGACTAATTATTTGAGAGCAAGTTTTACGCCACGTTGGTCGGTGGTTATTAAAGTATTACGATTTTTAATTAACGAATTACATAAAACTGTATATTTAAAAAATTACGTTAGGCAATATGTAACGACAATATTATAAAAGGTTAAAAAAATGGCCTAGTAGAAATAAAATCAAGGCACACGTATCAAAATGGTAGTGCTTAAGTTATAACGAGTATGACCACCGGCGACCATTGATTGTACTTGTGAATTCCATAATGTATAAATAAATATAGCTTGGGTATGTAAAATCTGAATCATTTTTAAAAGTTCAATATACAATTATCAAGTATATCTACAATGTAAGTTTAATATTGAAGGCTAGAAGCAATTACGTAAATTGCCACTTGGTACGTCTAACACGGATTCGATAGAGTATAGCTTAGATCCTGTTAGAAACGAGATATTACAAATTCCGATTATTCAAATGAAGGAAAATTACTACTTGTCATAATGTCAGAGATTAATGAAAAAGTTTTTACACCGCAAGGTGCAATAAAAGTTTTATAATGCGGTGAAAATTCCACCGGCGTCCTGTCGGACCAGCGGTAGGTGTATAAAGGCAATGGAAAGTTGGCGGTCTGGCAATGTCGAGCACTGAATACAAATTATTGACAATGAATCAAGTTTCCCAACGCCATTGCAGCAAGAAGATAAGAAAACTTGCGCATCTTCGTGATAAATAACAGTCCAATTTTATTTAAACAAAAAAAATTAAAAGCTTAAGAAAATACCCCAAAAAAGATATTCAACAATCAAATATATTCAAGGTCAAATACATGTTATTGTGATACTTTTCACTAACAGCTGACTATAACGAAAGATGTACTTAAATAAAGTTATAAACTTTAGAGGAACAATTGTAGGTTTTTCGAAGGTAAACTTGTAGTGCAAACGAAAGGATATATTCAAGATGAGTCCCGCAAATGTCAAACTTTATAAAATACTCGTGTTGAACTTTGAAAGTTAGCTGTGGAATATTACAAAATAAACTCTTGCTAATTTAATGACAGCATATGTCGTTCCTATATATCACATCATATCAACTTAATTACTATTTTTTGAGTTCATAGCAAATGTTGTCATTGGTTATATTAGCAGAAATAAGACAACGAATTAACTTTTAACTGCTTTTTAAAGTGTAAAATACAGACAAAATTTACACTTTGACAAAAAAAACCAAGAGTAATAAGTAGCATTATTGAACTATTAATGTTGCTTGAACTTAACTATACAGTAACGGATTCTTTTTATAGAATTAAGTGTAGACAGTCATCAACCACTTATATTTAAAATACATTATACATCATAAAATTAAACGACAAAGATTCTAACGGTCCTCTAAAAGTATTCATGTGTTTATCTTTTAACGACGCTTGTATTAAAGTACTTTTAAAAAAGTTAATATATTTACATTATAAAAAACGCGACAAGTATTTTTTAAAGAACTTGAACAACAAAAACTAGTTTGAACACATAAATAGCGCTAGCTTCCGACAAACAACAATAAACATCATTTAATAGTTGTCGTTAATATAATATTCCGTAATATAATTACAAAATATAACTTCCAATTTGTAACAAGTACAGCTGTAAACCGCACGGCACAGCCTCATTCTAATTTAACGTAACCTGCAAAAACAAAAGACGCTTAAGTAATTCAGCCTTAAATTTAAAAAAATGACAGTCTATTATGTCGCAGGCCAGCGGCCTTCCTGCCTCGTATTCATTACTTGTTAATTTCCAAATTAAACGGTTGATTCTCAATGCCAGCTGGCTCGGAGGTGGTCACTCGGTGCGAATTCATAAAAGGCGGGTGGTGGCGCGCGGCCCGCCAGTGCCGTAACCACTGTCCGAACGTTTTATCTCGTGGCTCCTTTCACTTCGCACGTTCATGACCGACAGCAGACTATATCGAATATATCTAACTAGCGACGAAATTGATATCTGAGATGAGTCCATTAGCTGTGTATTTGTTTATTACTGTTTATAATGAGTGTTAAATGTTAACAATGTAGCTAAGTAGTGTTGTTTTCTAAACTTTCAGATGGTGAGAGGGGCGACGTCAGTGCTAACGCTAGCGCTGGCATGGGCGTGTGTGGTTCGCGCCAGCGTCCTTGTGCCCACCTACGTGTTGCCGCCTGACTCGTTCGTACGTGATCAACGTTCACTGGGTGCCCGGCCCGACACCGATCCCGCTGAATCGCAACGAACAGTTAAGCGATTAGTTGGCGGACACATTAAGATTAAACCCGAAAAGGAATTCGGTAACGCTAAAAACGCAATAGGCTCGGACTCTAAAAGTGAAAGTGGTAAATTTGCAGGAGTGATTGTGCCCGATTTGTCAGGCGGCACTGTGGGATGGAACCAAGGAATCTGGGACGACGGCATGCTCATGTCGAGCGCGGGAGAGGGAAAAGATAGTGGAAAAATTAAAGAGGACGATGAGGAGAAAAAGACATTATCAGATCAAGTGGCAGAAGGAAAATACGGACTAATACAAAATGAAATATTCGCTAAAGACCCCAAAAGGCCAGGGATTTTGAGTTATGAGCCTAATGCCGAGACACGATCAAAAGATAATCTTCAAAGCCTTGGAGGTCTTAAGAAAGATGAAATATGGCTTGCAGAGGATCACTTATTGGTTCTCAAAGGCGGCTCATTTCCAGAACGCACACAAGAAACAGAAAACAGTCCATGGCCACCGATCGATAATTATGAGGCGCCTAGAAGGCAAGTAAAATTACCACAAAAGCCTAAAATACCACCGCCCTTTCCAGTTAGACTCTTCGACGACGGACCGCTCGTCTTCCTTACACCAAACGGTAGTATCCCTGCGCCCATTTCCCCTCCTTTCACTCCAGGAGAAGGCGAAGGCCCTGTACCTCCTCCGTCATTCTTTTTCCCAGAAGGAGCGCTCTACCCCTCGAGTGATTATCCGAGAAACTCTTCTGCCGGGGGAGCGGCGTTGCCAAGTCCTCCGTTCCCATTCCTACCCGGGAATGCGAGCGAAGGGGCATTCCCTTATCCTCCATCCATGAACGGCTCTTTTCCAGACGGCTTTCCTCCGGGAGCAGCATTTCTACCACCACCCAGCAACCAAACAGACCTGTACGACGAAGACGACCCTTCGATCTACTATCCGCCGCCATACAATTTTTCTTATCGCACTGACTATAATAGTAGTGTACCAGCTGGACCTCTAGTACCTGGAATAATATTACCACCGCCACCAGATTTCTTTGCTCCACAAGAAGAAAAAATGACGACAGATAAAAACAAAGTTACAAGACCTACATCTACAACATATACGAGGTCGAAATCTACAACAAAGCAACCAACACAAACAACAGTATATAGAGGCAAACAAAAAAATAGGCCTACAACTACAGAGTCTACAAGAACGACCGAACTTCCCACAACAACTACGCCAGTTGAAATTGTTACTTCACCAAAGTATAGAAAGGCTCAGAGAGTGATCCCAATACCACCACCTAGAAATCCAGTCAGAGTGCTTAATCTACCAGATGAGATTATATCAAAACCGAGAACAGAAAAACCAATTTATAAGACAAGAACAAAACTTACATCGAAGCCTATATCAGTGTCTGTATTTTATGATTATCCGGAACCTATTTATGATATTAAAACTACGTCTGAAAAACCTTACATCATATACAAGGTACCAAAAAAAATTAATAACGAAAAGGTAAATGAAGTGACGTCAACCCCAGTACCACTAAGGGCATATTATTCGAATATACAAAATGACGAAGGCCCCACGACAAAACTACAACCAGTTTACAATAGAAAGCCCAATGAAGATGCTATTGCTTCCTTTTATTTCTTTGATGAGCAACCGAAGAGCTCCCCGACGCCTGAAACTTACTTTGATGGTCGACACTATTACAAAACGGTGCCTAGTCAAATACCATTTAAGCAAAACCAACAACAATCGAATCCTCAAACTGGTTACTCTCCATCTGTTGACGTCGCATACGGTTCTATTGACCAGGCGGATGCTCTATTTTTATGGCCTCAGAAGCAAAGCCCCCACACGCTTACGCAAGAGTATTTTAGCGTGCAAAATCCTCGACAACAAGTTTACGTGCCGCAAGCAAAACCGCGGCCAGATCCATTTTACCAACAGATAGCAGATATACAACACACAATTGAATTGTATACAACAAAGAGGCCCAAATCTCACTCTCACAGACCTCACACAACAAAACCTAAGGCCGTAACGGCACGTCCCGTGTACCAGTACAGTTACGAATCGAAACCTCGACCCGACAAATTAAATTTCAGAGCACCTAAACTCGACCCTGAGCCTTTCAGACCAATGGTTAGCTATAGCAAACCTTTTAACTTAGAAAATGAATTCAATGCTATTTCCCCGTCAGTGACACCTGGATATCACCAACAATACTTAGTTGAAAATGTACAAGTCCATACAGAAAATCCAACTTCATCGAGATATTATCCTAAAACCAAAGTACGAGACGAAGACTATGAAGATTCTATTTACAACAGAAATGTGTCTCCAAAAAGTAATGTAAATCACATTTTAGCCCAAACGGGCAAACCTATATCTCGTGTAAATAAATACCCCAGCACCACACCGAGCCCGATTAGCCACGGTTACTACACTAAACAAGACGAAAAATATATTGATGACATCACTAAAAACTCGTTCGATGTTTTCGGTCAGAAGTTAGAAGATGGAACGCACGATGTGAACGGTCTGGGCGTCACGCCTTCACTGGCAAGTATAAAAACACCGGTCGACAACAATCTCAATATTCGATACGACTATGACGAACCACAAACACCGCCACCGAGTCTACTCCAAGACACTCTCGTCAACGACCGACACCCGCGTCCTACAATAAACCCCTACAGTGAGCCGATCGCACCGGTCAATCCCAACGTAGAGCTAATAGAGGCAACGAAACCGCCCTCACTACTAGAGGACACGCGGGTAAACGACAGACTCCCTCGCCCAACTATCAATCCTGACAGCGAGTTCATCCCCATACCGAACCCAGCTTACAGGAGACAACAATACAGAGAACAGAGCCAGCCAGAATTTGCAGGGGAACAGTACGACTTGAACAGACCGTCACTGGCGGGTGACACGGATGTGAACTACAAGAGGCCCCTGCCCCCCATCAACCCCGACGCCGAGTGGATAGGGCAGGTTGGTGCGGGGGGCGCGGGCGACGGACGGAGGGGGGCGTACGTGTCGTACAGGCTGCCTGGCGACGGCGCCCACGTGTACTTCCTGACGCCGCAAGCCGCCCGCGAGAGGTACCGCACGCCCGGCTACGGACGGTGAAACTAAAGCTAGTCCCAACTTAGCCGTACATTGTGACTATACTTACGTGTAAATACAAAGCGAATGTGATGTTTAAGTGTCCTAAGTAGTATTAGAGTGGCGGGCGACCGCGACCGCGACCGCAACCGCGTTGCCATAATATTTAAAACGTTACTGGACGCAGTGAGCCGCGACCGTCGTTGTGAAACGAACGAACTTTAATAAATTAAAATATAAACTATTTATTTAATTACTATTAAGAGACTGTGGTGCAAGCTTAGTGCTAAGTTATTTATTTATGGATGTCAGTATTGAACTCACGAGATGTGATACTGTAGTGTGGGTATGCTGGATGAATGGCAATTAAAGTTTGTTGTGTAAACGAAATAATGACAAGCGTTTGTGATTTTGTATGAGTTTTTTTTTTAAACAAAGGAATTTATTATAAGACTAAAAATAAAAAAATATAATTTATGAGACCTTGTTTACATTAAAAACCACTAAGTTTACATTGAAACCCGCATTAAAATTGCATAAGAGTTCTAGTTGCCAAACAAAGCATAATAAAAATAACAAAAAAATACTATTGTTAAGGAGAACACGGCGCCGTGGGATCGTATGCAAATGTATACAATAAACATTAAAACGCTATTAATATTTTGCATTATTTAAAACAGCATTTAAAGTAATATGGTAATATAACATTTAATAAACCATTATAAGAAAAAAAATGTTTAGATTTGGTTAATGAAACTACTACTACTAAAGAATGTCGCAGTTTTAAACTGTGACATTCTATCAGATTTTTTACTATCAACAGTAACATTTAATAACAGATCTTACTTCATAGTACTTACTTTAATATAGTTTGGAAAGACAAACAGAACTATAGAATTGTTAAAGCAAATATCATTTACAAATACACATGTATGTAATATAAATAAACTGAATGTATAATATGTACATTAAATATTATAATCTGTGGACAACATAAATAACAAAAATTACGTACACGATACACTTAAATATAATTAAATAAATGAATACTTGAATAACTAAATATAAAATTAATAAGGTCATGCTGATTATATAATACAAATCACAGACCACTGTGCAATAGGCATACAACATAAAATATTTTACATATTTCTCGAGTTATAGGTAATATACGATACATAGAAATACGTCATTAGAACAAAAGTTCAATTTAGCGTAGCTTGGAGGATAGCGTATCTCGATAGGATAAGGTATAATCCAGCATTGGGTCCCGTCAATAGCCACATAATATTTCTTTTTAGGTGGGGTAGGAAAAATTAATTGAAAAGAAAAGCAGACTCGCGTAAGAGAAGAGAACATAGTGTTAAAAAATCATTCTCTGCTTTCGGTTAGTTTGAGTTGTCACTAAAGCAAGGAAATTAAAGTATTCATTCTCACAGGGAAAATCAAACACAGAACCGTCGCGTTTATATAATATTATATTACTAATATAATAGATTATTTTAAATATAAAAAAAAAACTTTTAGAATTAGTTATATAAACCATATCTTCAAATTATTTATAACTTGTAAATATTATGTAAAAAGCAAATAATATTACTGTCTACATTTTATGTAAACAGCATCACATTAGATAAATGAGATGTAAATAATTAAAGTTGAAAATGAATTAAAAATTACCTACAGTTTATGTCGTGTCTGTGTTCATTAAATATAGAGATATTAAAATCTGTGTAAAGTGTAATTTAAAATTTGTAAATTTAATAATATTGTTAGCTTTTTAAATTTATAACGTTTTTGTTAAAAGGTATATTTGAACTGGATTCCTAAATTTAAGAAATATTAATTCGAGGTTTGTGAAAAATCAAGGCTGTTTGCTGTTAGTGTCATTTGACATAATATGGACAATACATTGTATATAGGAGATTAACAAAATCTTCTAGCCTTAATGAGGCCATCGTGGCGCAGCCACACAAAGTGAGACAGTAAAACTAACTGATTCGATCCCCACTTGAGGAAATGAAATGTTTATTTAAATTTATATTTTCATTTCTTTGCTCTGGTATTGAGGCAAGCCGCGGCGTCAAAATCTACCATTCAAAACGTAAAGCCTCCAGAATTCGGCTGAAAGTGGGCAAGAGCAACTTAACACTAGGTGCAGTTCTGCTGTGAGCAGAATACAGCGTGAAGCTGATTCATAAATAAACCAAAGATATAAAAGAGATAGATAGAAATTCAAAATGCCATACCTGTATCGGGCTCTTGCGTCTGCGGCGCGTCGCGCAGCGGGTGCGCATAGAGCCGCAGGTACACGCGCACGGCGACGCGCGCACAGCGGAAGTAGAAGGGGTGCGCCCGCAACACGTCCTCGAGGCGCAAGAGGCCAACGTACGAGCGGAGAGTCATCTTGCGCATGCAGTATGAGTGGAAATCGAACTGGTCCTCCATTATCTCAGAGAAGTGCTGCAGGGGCAGAAGTGAAGACTAGTAACTACTACATGACAGTAACAATAACTTAAAAGTGTTTTCAAAATTTTAAAAATTAAATGTTTTGTTTTTCTCAAATAAAAAAAACAAAATTCTATTTCAGATTTCTTCAAGTATTCTCTAGTTTAGAAAAACCAGATGTTTTGTAACATGAGATATGTTAATGTAGAAACCACGCTACATAGATATATTATTGTAATATAAATTGATCATAAGAAGTTAATATTTTAACTCAAGCTTTGAGATGCTTCTGACTTTTAGAACTGATGTAAAAAATGTTATACTTATCACAGAATATATTTAGAATTGGACAATTATCTGGGTGTTTAAAATCACCAGCCATGACTTCTTTAATTTCAATCCTGAATTATTTTTATTTTTATCTCTCAATAAGTTTGAGTTTACCTCGAAGTACACTTACTCCAAATGAAAAGTAAATTATAGTAAATGCTTAAAATGTTATTGCATTGCTAGTAGTAGAAGAAATGGAAAATGACTTTTTAAGAAGATCATATGACGTCATAATTATATATCAGTAGGACAGTAGAACCAACGATTTTCTTAGCTACTGTACTGATTAATAATTATAATTAAACACCTAATACTACTCTACTACAGAGGTGTATTAATGAGACTAAGTCACTCAATTCTCATGTTCTATTTGCATACCCTGCTATGTGAGAGAACAGCCTGAAGCTTTAAAAAGATAATAATAAAACACATACCCGATCAACTTCATGTGCCTTTTTCAGGGCTTCGCCCCATTGTTGCTGCCGCTGATATGCCGCCGCAGCTTCAGTTTGGAACCACATACATTGCATCTCATTCAGGTTCTCCGTTGCTGGTACACCTAAAATTATTTAGTATTATATTTTTTTTATTGGTAATTTAAAGAACCTCAGATTGACGTGTGCCGTTTTTGTTTTTTTATTTGTCATTGTTTGGTACTGTGTGTTCCAATTTTGTTTTCATCGACATATACTAGTTACAATATTCATTGTGCCATACACTTAATTTAAGAAACTTGTTTAGTTATAGCAATTGTATAATATTACAACATTAAAAAAAAGTCCTATGGAATATCCCATTACTGGTACAATGTCTGAATGATTTTCATTTCTCTGCCCTAGTAGAAAAAAGGCATTTAGTTTCGGTGCTTGAGGAACGAGGTTTCCAAATTGTACGTTCCGTCAACTACTCTACTATAACTTACGAAATACAAAGTATAGCACCCACCTTCCCTAGTGAACTTGGCGCACATCTCTTCCGCGCGCTTGACGTGTCCGGCACGCAGCATGTAACGCGCGCACTTGCTATTGACGTAGCGGTCCGCCGTGTCCATCGCCTGCGCCTCCTCCAGCCACGAGTACGCGGACACTGGGTCGCCGGCGTGCTGGAGACCGAATATATTATATAGATAGATAGATGTATCCATTTATCAGATAGAAAAAACGTATTCCGCGTATAGCAAGGTAGGTGAGAGAATCTGGTGTTAAGGGACTTATTCCACGCACTACAGGATTTTCGAGCCAACTCTTACTTATAAACAAAGTGTCAACTGATGTGTGTTTGTTAACAAGACCAGCTGACGTCATAATAGAGCTACATGGTGTCCAACGTTTTCATTAAATTTGCGAAAAATTATAAAATGTACACTTTAAATCTATTTCATCCATACGGATTCGATTCCTGCTCGATCTCTCGAAATTGAATTATTTTCAACTACTTGCTCAAGTAAAAAAACGATGTTGAAGTCCACTATTCAATACGGAATGCCCCAAAAATTTGGTCGTATATAGAGAACAGTGTCTTGTGCTTAGCTTCGATACAGTTTGAAGCTAAAAAAACTAACCTTATATATCCTGCCTTTGACAATATATAATTCTATCAACGTGGGCGTGTGTTCTATAGCCAAATCTATATAACTCAACGCCTTATCCGTATTCTTCTTAAAATCATAATGCTGTGCTGCAAAATAATACGACCATAGTAGCGCACTAGCTGGTTGTTTCACTTCGTCCGACTTACTACTGAACGTTCCAGATTTTGATAAATTATCTATATATTGGTGGATTAGTTTATCTATTATGTTGGCTTTCGATTGATCTTCGTATAGAGATCTGGAATGGATATAAAAAAATGTTTAGTTTTAATTTCCTTGGATAACATTGAACTGACAATAGACTATACAGAATATATAAGAATATTTGGGTGCCACGTAAGACCCAATATCTCTAAGTATAGAAAAGTAAAGAATTCAGCAATATCGTAACATACAACTGTATTAGTAAAAATTAAAACTTAAATTGGTCTAGTAATGTATATATGTCATAAATTTCTTTGAAACCACTTACCTCAAGTCCACAAAGAGAGGTGGTATACCTTTATGGAGACCATGCCTAAGGTAATCATCGACAAGTTGTTCAAACGCTGGCATCTGTGCCTCTGTCAACTGAAGACGTCTTGGGGCTATAGCTCGAGGATACTCTTTCCTTCATGGAATAGAGTAGAATGAAAAAAAAATACATAATTATATTATTATTCATTTATTATATTCTGTACATAAGAGGATAGGTCGAAGAAATCTTGTGTCAATACACTTCAACCTCCATTTTCTGCCTAAATTAGGTACATTTTTTGTGTTGAGTTGTTTGAGCAGAAGCGAAAACTTCCAATGGCACCAAGTGTAAGTCAAACTGAGGACTGTAACATGTAACACTGTCTCATTGTACCATGATAGTTACAAAATGAGTAAATAAAAAATAACTTACTTATAGATTTCATAAAAGGCTACTTTTGCATCTGGATCCTTAAGTTCTTTAGCTTCTACAAGTTTTTGATAATACATTACATTCTCTGGATTTCTTTTGAGCAAAGTCTCATATAAAGTTACTGCATCTTTGTACCTGGAAAAAAATTATAGGGAAATCAATATAATTGGTGTAATTTATTTCATTGTTAAATGTTTTATGCTGGCATTATTTACTATATAAATATTAAATTATAGTCATAAAAAATACTGTAACACAATATACAATATCTAAGATACTGGAGGAAGGTCATGTAAAAAGCATGAGGATCTACGTGAGGGCATGCATGAAGATGAGTGTTTGGCGCTCCGTCTCTGACTACCCCGCTAGGGATAAAACATGAAGCTAAATTAAATTAAGTAGTATATATATATACAAATTATTACAATTATGAGTATAGTACAAAAAGAATGCATTTAAAATATTAAAAACAATTGAAATAAAAGAAATAAGAAATGAATGAAATAAAAGAATAAACAAATAAGAAAATATCTCTCAAACAATATAATTACTTGTTGCATTATATTATTATTAATTTACAACATAATAAATGCACAAACAGTACTTTTTAAAGAAATTAAAAGTTCTTTCAGAAATGGACACACAAATTTGATCCCTTCTATGTGAGACCCCGCTAGACCTATTCTGACATTAATACATAGTAATAATGCCTATAAATCAGTAAATCAATAAAGCAATCCAGAATTATATATGTATATTATATTCTCTAATGTAGTGGCACAAAATTAGGAACCTCTCTCTTAGCTTCCTAATGCAAGGTATAGTTTATGGATGGCTTCAAATGTCTACCATTTAAATGACATGCATTGCTTCTATTATATATATATAGAATGCTATTATCCAATTATACTTGTTATGTAATAACAGACCAAACTGTAAATGCAATGGTTGCTGATTTGAACTTCATATATGGGACAGATTATATTATATTTCTATTCAAATTATTATTATTTGGCCTGGTAAACCAAATGTGGAGTTGAGTTTTGACACTACATGCATTGTATCTTAAATTGGGTGTAGGAACACAGTGTCTTAACACAAGGGTCACTTGGTCTGACCTGCTACACAGTAGAAAGCTGTAAAAGAAACCATATTCCTCACCTTCTTAGCTTCAAATAATATTCTCCAGTTGTTTCTTTTACTGATAACTTATCAGAAATTTGACTTTGGAACTTTTGCAAATGATGGAGAGCCCTTTCATATTGTCCAGACTCGGCTAACACCATATTTTGATATAACAACAACTCTGAATGCTCATAATTATTAGTATCTTTACCCGCACCATCATATGTGCCTTTCATTTGATTTGTTCTGAAGGCATCAAGAATATTGTTTGCCATTTCATAATCTTCTAATAGATGGTAGCTCATGGCAAAACCAATCCATGATGCTCTTTGTGTTGGTCTCAGCATAAAGAGCTGATACCTTGTATCCTGGAAGAGAATTATGTTATACTAAAAGTTACTTCACTATGTATTCTACATATAACAGGCAGATAAAATTGAGTATTAAAACGCTCCATTTCCCCAATTATCCAATTTTTAGACAGCAAAATGGCAGTATGCAATGTTATGCAGTGTGCATGTAACCAGAGCAAGAAAATTATTTATTTTCCAAATTGGAAATAAAAGCCAGCACAACCATCTCTTAAACTTTTCTTCCTAACACTTTTTGATAAATATTACATAATTTTTAGTTATAATACTGAATGTTTTTCTTGACAAAATTGTTATAGATAATTACTTTATATCCTTCAAGATCTCTCATCTGAATTTGTAGTAATGAAAGATCTCTTAAAATTTGAATATTTTCCTTTTCCCACTTCAGAGCATTGCGGTAACATTTTATTGCCTCATCATATTTCTTATCAGATCTCTGAAGAAGACCATAAACATGCCAGCAGACAGGTGACTTCAGATCATTACGTAGGCCTCGACGTACATATTCATAAGCCTCGTCTTTTCGACCAAGGCAGTTTAATGTTAGACCTTTCATAGCCAGAGTTTCTAAAAATATAATGACATATAATTATTTATTTATGAACACTTTGTTATATATTTGCTTCAAATTTATAATATGTATATTATAATTCAAGCCATCTTCGCATGTTAATAACGAAGTTTTATGAATAAAAATTACATTCAATGAACTTACCTCCATGCTCTGCAAATTTGGGATTAGATAGTATTTGCTTAGCAAATTTCAATCCATTTTTATATTGTTTATGTTCGTAGCAGCGCTGCAATGAACAGAATAATAATTTAAATACATTAACCTCTATTTATTTTTGGATGCGAGGAAATTGCAGTCTCCCAATAGTATCTCCTGTGTTTGTCATGATTTCATATATTTCTTACGTTATCACAGTGATATAAATTTAAGTAATTTTTTCGTAGGTGGTGCACAGACGTATTGAAATCAATTGTATTATTTTTTATTTAGATATATTAGGCAAAATTGACAAGCCACTCCAAACGACATTGAATGTTTACAACGGTACTTACCAAAATTCTTTTAAAAAGAGCATTCTCTTTAGGCGGTAATGAAGGGCTAGGTGACATTTTAACAAAAAAAATATAATTTATCTTTTTATTTATTCACTTATAAATTGAAATATTACTAAAAACCTCGTGGCTATAAACCAAAGAAGTCGATGAAGGACTATAGTCTATGCTAACTTGGTCACGTGACCAGCTACGGCGAGTTGCTATATAAGATATATAACAATAATTAATTTAAAAAAAATAGAGTAATAAATTAACATAAAAGAAAATTATGATTTAAGCATCAAGAATTAGAAATTTCAATTGCCGTTAATACACATACGAAATTTTCAAATTACAAAATTATAATTGAGGCCCTCGTTGCGTAGTGGCACACGAGTTGACAAGGGTGACTGTAACGCGACGATTGTGGGTTCGATACCCGCTTGAGGAAGTGAAATATTTATTTAAATTTATATTTTCATTTCTTCATTCTGGTGTCGAGGCAAAGCGCAGCGTTGAGTTCCGCAACTTAACACGCAATGACTCCAGAATTTGGCGGAACGTGGGGAACGTTATGTATTTACACTAGATTCCCTCTATCTACCTTACTGTGTGCGGGATACATTATGAAGCTGATTTAATTTAATTTAGATTTTTTTGCATGATAATGCACGTGTCTAGTAAATAAAAAAAATCTGTGTTATTTTGTAATATTTTTTTTAGATTCATAGTATTTCATGAATTTACCTTTTTTTAAGGTACGCTATTCTTTTTTTATTATTATTATTGGTTACCTACACACAAATAATACCAAAATCTTTGCACTTGGCAACATTAATATCTGATGTCAATGACTTTAGACGAGTTTCGACGCGTACGAATGAGTTCCTGTCGGTTGTGTAGTTTATTAGTATATTAAAAAATAAAAAATAAACTTTAGTGATATAAATCCAATACAGTGTAGCTATTTTTTTTATTTATTGTGTATAAGGAATATGGGTATAGAAAATATGCGTCGGTGGCCAATGTATATTGTTTTCGCTGTATGTATTTTACTCACCCTTTCACTATTCAATAATTGGAGTGTCGAGACTGAATTACAAAATCGTCTCAACGAATTGAGTACACAATTGCAAGAATGTTCGCGACAGCAAACATCGTGTATGGAGGAATCCCTACGTTATCAACAACAACGTGACATTTATAACACAAAAGTAAGTGAACTGGAGGGCCAAAAGTTAAAACTGAATGACAATATTTCCGATTTTAAAAATAAAGCAATAAAATCCGAAACTGCTGTAAACCGAACGCTAGTAGACATTGCGATATGCAAGACGGAATTACAGTCTTTAAAAAATTTACAAGTCAGTGTATCAGCCACATTAGAAACATTAAGGCTGGAAAAAGAAACTCTAACAACGAAACTAGAAGAGAGAAAAAAGAGAATTGAGGAGTTAGAAAAAGAGGTGGGAAAACTTAAAGCTTCAATGACTACAAAGAGTGCTCCAAACCCAGCTGTATCTTCTAAAGTGACACCTGCTGCTCAGCCACCAAAACTTAGTTCAGCTTTAAACAATAACCCAATTAATGAACCAGTATTAGAGAATAATGCTAAGGAAGAAATTGAAGATCCTAGTGCATTAAATGATGGAGATAACTTTGATAAAAAATAATTTAGATATTTTTAAGATAAATGAGCGGCCTCATATTTGTGATATCTTTATCATATTGTTTACATTGAGGTGTAAAATTTATAAAATTATTACTGAAGTTGTTGAGAATATTACATGAATCATAGAAATAAATACAGCAATTTCAATCTTTTTGTTTTTCAAAAAAATAGTCCATTATTTTTTTGATATTTTTTCA
>JBAIZZ010000081.1:1062933-1077310 GCA_037355905.1 Heliconius aoede | reverse complement strand
TGAACAGCGGTTATTACAGGACGACATGTCACTTCCTGTGTGACAAGGCTTTTAAAAAAAATGAAATGGCATACCATCCGTCACCATAATGACAAAATCAAGTATAATACTCTGGTCAAACAAGTCAAAAGCAATCGGAGAGCCGCCTGCACCGCGTTGAGTAGAAACCTAGCCAACTCCGCGGCACGAGTCTTCACTCCAGAAGAGGATCTCAACACCGTTTCCTGATGGAAACAAGCACGAGCTCCGCCGGCGTTCTAAACCGCCGCGTAAGAAACCTATCCATGTGCATCCGGGCGCGTACTGCGCCAATGACTGCAAGTGCAGGCCCCACGAAATAGTTAAAAATAAAAGCAAATTTATAACAATTAAAATGGAAATACTACTAACTCGAATGGGAATGGGGAATAAACCTGAGTTTAGATGAAAAAGAAAGCGGTTTTACTGCACAGCTAAGTTTAATTTGCCTCCTGAAAGTAAAGTGATATTGACACTAAGAGGATGAAGGGATTGATATCATTCCTATGTATCCACAGATTGGTAATTTACTTGAGAAAACGAGTCGAGTCTTTAAGAAAACTTACATTTGCTTCAGGTTTTAACATAGACAAGGTGCACGAACAGCGGTTATTACAGGACGACATGTCACTTCCTGTGTGACAAGTCTTTAAAAAAAAAATGAAATGGCATACCACCCGTCACCATAATGACAAAAACTAGTATAATAGTCTTGTCAAACAAGTCAAAAGCAGAAGAAGTCTAGACAAATGAGGCCAAGCTCGGCCATGCACCAAACGCGCGCCCTTTTGGTAAGGGCGTGCGATTTTCACCGCATCATACAGCGGTACCTCTCCGAGCTGGAGAAGACCGAGAACGTCTCTTGGTTTTCATACGGGCTACCAGCAGAGAAGAGTCGCAAGGTGGCGATCAGGGGGCTGCCTTCCTCTACCTCTCCCGATCACTGAGGCCCTGTGGGAGCAGGGCTTCACCGCCGAGTACGTACGGCAGATCCGCGCGAGAAAGGGCAGGCCGGGCTACCTTTTCTTCGCGATCATGACGAACACCGCCAATCTCGTACCGGCAATCTATGAGATCTCCGAACTGATGTTCATGCCTGGAATCAGAATCGAAGCCTGGAGGAGTAAGGCGGGCCCGGCGCAATGTCACCGCTGCCAGGGCTTCCGCCACTCCAGTCACGGATGCCACAGGCGGCTCGCATGTGTGAGGTGCGGGGAGGAGCACCTCACCCGCGACTGCCTACGACCCATCGAGGAACCAGCGACCTGTGCCAACTGCGGGGGACCCCACCCCGCAAACCATTCTGCGTGCCCGCAACGCAAACGCGAGGCACCCAGCAGGCGTGCGGGCACAACTTTCACACACGACGCCAGAAAGAAGAGAGTTGCGACACCGGCCACCGCCATTACGGTACAGAAAGAACCAGTAGCCGCCTCGACAACGGCGACCAGCCTTATGGCCCCCGCCAACCCATCTTTCGAGGGGTGGCGGCCGCTGTAAGCGTAAAAAGAGGGAAGGCAGGAGGACGCGGCAGCAGGAAGCCGGAACCCCTCCCCCCTCCAACGATGCCGAAGAAGACTCAGAACCAGTGGCTGACCCTGTTTCGGCCCACGCTGTCTCACATACGACAGCAACACACAGAAAAAACACGCACGCGCCCACGCCTGCGCCCATCGATTCGCCAGTCATCCCGGTAGCCAAGGCCATCACTGCCCTCCGCGAGGTCCTCGAGGCCGTACAGGAGGGCCTGGATCCTGTTGCCGCCGTGCTCAAGGCCATACGACACCTAACTAGGTAAGTTTGTGCCTCCCAGGGGAGATCCGATCTCGCCCAATGCCGACTCCTGAGCTGCTCCTCTGCCGTTGGTCACCTAGCTGGGCCTCTCACGGGCTACCGTGGGTCTCACCCGGCTGGGCAGTTCCGCGCAAGGAGCGGATAAGCTCATCCCACATAAGATAAATTCCTTCCTAACCAGTAAATCTGTTCGCAGTTTTACCCTTTTCCCCCCTGGCTCCAGGGCCAAACCTCAGTAGGCGCAAAGCCTCGGGCTCGTTTCCCGCCCTCCACGTATACAGGAGGACGGAAGTAAGAAGACATCGTCAAAAGCGTTAATCATATACAAAACAAAGACGTTGAAAAACACCGCTTCAACTTGGATGCTACTTCTGCAACGGATTATTCTCTGTGGGAAATAACTAAATCTTTGAATAGAACACTTGTGTTCCAATCTCCACTTCGCCGGGACGATGGCTCTTGGACAAAGAGTGATGCTGAAAAATCTGAATTGTTTGCTGAGCACTTATCGAGAGTATTTACTTTAAATCCAGTTATAAACTTGACAAAAGACCAGGTCATAAAAGCTCTCTCAGTTCCTCACCAGACAGTACCTCCTATCAAAAAAATTACTCTCAATGAAGTCTACTCAACCATTAAAAAACTCCGCCTAAATAAAGCCCCCGGGTATGACCTAATCACTACCAAAGTTATGAAAGAACTTCCACATTCTACACTTGTGCTGATTATTGCGATATTTAACGCTATTCTGCGACGAAAGTTTGTTTCTGACCAGTGGAAAGTGGCAGAAATTATTCTCACTCCAAAACCCGGGAAAAATTTAAGCCTACTCCCTGTTGTATTAAAGGTACTCGAAATGCTAATCATAAAACGACTGACCCCTGAGCTGGCCAAAGCTAATATCATTCCAACCCATCAGTTTGGCTTCCACGAAGCTCATGAGACAATAGAACAGGTTCGCCGCTTGGTAGAAAAAATAAATTATACCCATGAACACAATAAATATTGCTCTGCAGCTTTCTTGGACATAACACAAGCATTTGATAGAGTGTGGCATAAAGGCCTTCTTTATAAAATCCTGCAAACTCTGCCTATAAATTTCTATCTAATCATTAAGTCGTACCTCCACAGTCGGAAATTTTACGTAAAGCATGGCGAAGACAAAACCAGTTTGCGTGAAATTAAGGCAGGTGTTCCACAGCGTGATGGGTCCTGTCTTATATCTCATATATACTTATGATTTACCAACCACAGAGGATGTACTTATAGGAACATTTGCTGATGATACTGCACTCATCGCAGCCCACGAAAATCCCGAAAAAGCCTCGTACATGCTCCAGGAAAATCTTGATAAAGTCTCAATGTGGTTGAGGGACTGGAAAATCAAAGCAAATGAGAATAAGTCGGTGCAGGTAACTTTTACTCTCAGACACGACACTTGCCCCACCGTAAAGCTAAATGGAATAACAATCACCCAGTCTGAAAATGTGCGCTACTTAGGCATACATCTAAACCGACGTCAGACCAAAATGGCGTCCTTTGCTTATGATAACAATTGCCTGTCCGTTAGTTCTTCAGCCTTCCAATTACTGCAGCGAATCCTCCAGCTTTTATCCAGAATTATGCCAAGCAGACATTTCGACATTGCAGCAAGGCCCCCAGAATCGAGACCACATAATATGGCAATATGTCTTACATCTAAAGTACTCTTTAAATGTATATCATAGTCAACTGCTAAATACTTTGAATCACCTGCTGGGGCCACACCTACTTTATAAATAGCTTCATCTTCTAGAACATTTTTTAAGCTTGTGGAACTAATTTTATTTGACAAACTCTGAATAATCCACAATATCCATCATATCATTTCTTTATTTGGAAAGAAGCTGTTCCAAAAGGAAACAGAGTACATACCTATCATACATTAAATAACTATACAGGTAAAGTATTGCATATCTAGTATATTAGGTAAATATTATACAATATTAATAATAAATCAAGTGAAAATTATGCAACAGTTTACATTGATCAACACACAATATTAGTTTTATCAGTTAAATTTGGTGGATGTAACAGGAGATTTTTACATTTATATCACTTAATTAAAGCATTCTACTCAACCTATACTAAAATTTTAAAACAAACTTAATTAAACATGATTTGGTCCCTTTGTAAAAATAAGCCAAACTCCTCACATACTGACCGATTTTATATAATAAATTGCCCTGTGGTTGTGTAAGGTTGTGTAATTACATTTGAAGGCAATGTGGTCAGTACAATCGCTGTGTGACTTCTTCAACACATAAAAAAATATGTCACTTCAATGCATAACTTAAAAATTATATTATTATTATTATCAGCTTCATGAAATAAAAAATATATATGTGTACAATATTTTGTACAATAAAAAATAAGTGCTTGGTTATTATATTATTTTGTTATATAATGAATCAATTTAATCCCTGTTAAGTATTAGAACTGTAGTAGTATATAAAATACATAAAATAACGTAGCTAGCTCTGTAACTTGCATGTTTGAATTTCATTCATTATAAGAACAAAAATTACTTTGTGATCCATGTCAACAGAAGTTAAATGTAACATGTAGAATATGTATGTAATATTTTCATAATATTTTTTGTGAATTTGGCATATCAAAGTAAATATAAGAAAGTACCTGTTTGTACCATTTAAATAAAACTGTTAAACAATACCCTATTATACGTAAATAACAGTATATTACAAAAATATATATAGACAACAAATTGTCAGTCTGATACTTCTTCAAAAGCAGAAAGTAAGTTCCTCCGACATGTGCTTTCATCACTGTACCGGAAAGCCCAAATGACGTACTCACCACTATTCAAAGGGTCCTCAGAATAACTAATTTGCACTTTACATTTTCTATCCCATGTCATAGAATCTGCACTATTTATATAACTATTTCTCGTTCTTGTAAATTCTATATAGCCATTACACTCAACTGCCAATTTAGGCAATTCTGTGGTGAGTGTTTCATATGAGTTTTCTGAGTTAGTACCACTTGTGGATGGATAACAATCACCTTGACCACATTCTATGTTTGGAGGTGTTGCATTTGTATTTTTCAACTTATCTATGCCATCTCCTTTGTTACCAATTTCCATAGACATGTCATTATGATCAGATATATTATCTGTATGATTATATTGCAACTTCTTTTTTTTCTCTGTTGGCTCACTTTCTTCTTCTGGCCCGCAACCTTCTGCCCATTGTGGGCTCAAACAAGTGGATTGTAGCTTTCTTTTACCTAGTTTTACACTCCTGCAATTTTCTTCTTCTGGTGATTGTAATGGACTTGTGAAGTTACTGTCATAAATTATGTAACAATACAAATAAATAATATTATAAATTATTAAAAATATCAAGCAGCATAAAAAAGTTTTTAAAACAGTCAATTATGTTACATAATATTATTAGTTTCTCACTTTTTCTTGCACAAAAATAACAGTAAATCATTTTCAAGTGGAGATTGAACCTATAGCTACTGTTTATAGTTTGATGCTATATTACTATTTCACAATTATATGTATGTATTTTTTTACAATTTAACTAATAAACACAAAAAAAATATAATAAAAATATAATAAATCTAAGTAAGAAAATGGTAATTTAATATTAACAAAAATAAGAACAAAAAACAATACTACAAACCTTTGAATTTTCTCATTTCTCAACTCAATCTTATCTATACATTCAACAGTTGTGAAGTCATGTCTAGAACACTGAATATCATTTCTAACAAAAGATGAGACTTTTTTCCTTGTTTTAATAGTACGACCAAACCATTCCAGTATTATGTTATCCGATAAATAAGAACTAAGATGTTGGCGGTGACTGTCAATCTTTGATTTGTACCACACAATGAATTTTTTTGCAGATTCTTGCTTTGTTATCTTTTCCTTGGTATTATTATTATCTTCTCTAATGGGAATGCTTATGTTTCTGAAATGGCTTTTTCGTTTTTGTGGTGTTCTAGGTAAATTTGACATTGTTTTCTGAAATATTGTAATAATATACGTTTCTTAAATAAAGTACAAGATGTATAAAAAATTGAACAGAGCAAGACTAACATACAAAAATGTGTATTCAAGAGGCGCTACTTAGAGTAAACCTAATATTTTAAAATTTTGAACAAAGTGGGACCCTCTCTCATCCTCCCTCCGTTTTCTTAGTTTGGACATAAAAATCTTAGGAGATAAGGAATTAGGATGTTAGAAAAATCTTTACACTTACATTTATCACTTAGTATTTCTACAACTCTTTGCGAACTGGTAGCTTGGTGCGCTAATTGTAAGCGCAATGCTGTCAGGCGACTTTTGCTGTTTTCAATATAAGTAGTTATAGCCAAATTAATTCCCAATAACTCAGTATGTAAAGTTGTTATCTTTTTAGTATTTACTCGAATATTTTCTAAAAGAAAAATACAAAATGACATTGATATAAGAAATGCGATTAAACAAAAGAAAATTACATTTTCTATTTTCAAACATTTATAACCTACCTAGAGTTTGAGCTGTCTCAAATGCTAAGTTTTCACGACTCAGATCGTTAGAAGTGGAAGAACTCATCTTATGCTAAACGAATTACTTAGAAAAACACATGTAATTCACAACTGCTTTTAAATTTATCACAAACCAAACTTAGAATACTAACGAGTTGTTACAAATTAAATTTGAAACTTGACTTTGACAGATGAAGGACGACGCCGACTATGCTTTCTGCCGCTATGTTTCTGGAGGAACCATAAAATATTTTTATTGAAATTATTTAAATATTGATTTTTAAGTATTATCAAAATTAAGTATTTTAAAATGTATCCTTCTAATTACTACTCGTACTGATTTAAAGTAATAATATAATTTTATTTGTAAGAGATTTTTCTGCTTTACCAAAACAGCAAAAATAATAAAATACCTAAAAATAATATTTTTAGGTTTTACTATTGTTAAAAAATATTGCCCGAATATTTACAACATACAAAAATATTGCTCTTTTCTGAAATATATTTACAGTGACTTTTAATTAAACAAAAATTGGTAAGAACTTAGTCGTACGTAATGAAATAAATAAAACACTATAAATTATATCTCAGGATGCTTAAAGTAGTATAAAACAGTGTTAACAATAATATAAATTAAAAAGTTAAATAATAATATAAAATTATAAACTTAAACCATAGACAATATATTAATTATGAGAAAGAGCATTGGACAGCAGAACAGCCGCGCTTCCTTGGGAGTGGTAATGTGTCGAACCAATCTACTGCGTCCTCGTGATCATTGACATCGGCCATTGGTCTATCTTTTGTCAACCAATCATTGAAAAACCAGTGAGGAATATCCAATGTAAGTTCACAATATTTGACGATTATTACTTACGATGGCTAAACCGTCGTATTTTTTAATAAAAACTTTAATATTTTGGACAAAAGTTTTGGTGATGTTTCATGAAATTACTTGAAAAGCAGCCATTTTGATTACGTTGGCTTCCCTGGCCTCGGACATGACGTATTGTATTATTTTCTGGTAAAATTTTCCAATACATATTTTTATTAATTATTGACGAATGAAAAGAATTCAAAATGTATGATGTATTTATTACACACAACACTCACATTGAGTAAGTCCAGTTTCAAAAGAAAGCAATATATCCCATGCGACAAAACTACTAATTCGTCGTACTAACACAACGCATGATCAATCTTTCTTTCCATACTGAAAGCAAAGTAACTAATTTTAGAAATTGAATATTATTTTCTATTCTTCTAATTTATTGAAGTAGTTTATTAATATATATATATATATATATTCCTCTATTCGATTTTGAGTGGCCTAATCAAATGCTCTCGTATTATAAGTGCTTTATCAGATATTTGTTTCAAATATCAACGTAATGACTCGTACTCAAAGAAATAATTGTAATATTGAACTGTCGTTTTGTACCATCTACCTAATTGATAAAAAAATATATATTTAGGTAATGTACTAGCATTAAAATTCATTGTAGGCCGCCACTATAGTGGTGCAGCGGTTATCAGTTGTGGGTGCGGATCTCATCCAAAAGAATGAATTATTTTTGTGTTTCCACTTTGGCGTGCCGAAACGGGATATAAATATAATCATCAAGTATGTCTCGAATATTAGGCGAAGAAGGAGGAACGTAATGTCTTAACACTACTAAAAATAAAATTCATAATTTTCAGTATTTAAAAATGGAACATGCCCAAATTCAAACATCAGATGGATCTCAAGTGATGACCATCAATGGACAACAACTACAAGTGCTGCAAATGAACAATAACCCCCACATGCTGCAAGGGCCTAATGGTCAACATATTGTTATACATTCTATACCATCTACGGCTCCAGCTATACAGGTAATTATTATAATAATTAAAAAATGTGTCTATCCAAATATAATATTTTTGATTATAAATGAAATTTAAAAAAGAGAAAATCATTCTTTATCGTGGTAGTTTCTGTTTGCTTGAGATCAGTATGGTGCTGTGTAATAGCGACTGATTGCAAACTAGGTGGATGTTGGTGTAACCTGTGTTTGTTTCCTACTCAGTAGAATAATTTCATTTCTATGCTCAGATAAGTGTCTCAAATTCTGTTGGAAAACTAGGAACAGAGTCTTGAGTCTTGAAATTTGGTCCTTGCTATCCACCTATGCTGATATTTAAAAAACCAAACTTTCTTTAATTTTGATATTTTTATACTTTAACAATTTTACTAGATATTAATAAATTATTTTCATTCATGCAACCAGATTGGAACTCCTCAAATTCAGGTGACAATATGAGTCTTTAATATTATGGTTAAATTTGCTTTTTAATGGTTGTTATGATAATAATTACAATATTTAAGGTTTTTCTATATACCTATATTTATAGGTTTATTTTGTAATTATATGCTCAGTAAGACTTTCTTATATATTTCTATATAAATATTTTTTACAAATATTTTATATGTGATTTTTATATAGGTAGCAGCTCCCAGTAGCCAACAGTTGCAACAGTTACAAGTTCTACCTTTATCTAGTCTTCAAGGTAAACAAGTACTATAACTATTTGCATTTATTTTATTTTTTGCAAAACATATAATAACATAGGTCTATCCCCAGGGAATATTATAATTTTATTTGATTAAGGTTTGAATTTTCATGATAATTCATGTGTTGAACCTGCTACCTCAATGTAATGTTATTTTTGAAAAAAAAAGGTGCATAATTGAAAAAAAAATTTGATTCATTGAAAGAGGACAAAATTTTGTCACCCAATAAACAAAACACTATAATACTAAACAGCTTCATGCATACATAACTAAATTTACTACAGATGACTGCATAACCTTAACATAATCAAATGCAGATAATGAAAAATTTTTGTATTTATAACTATAATTTCGACATCTGTATTCAGGCACAAGTAACAATATTCAGCCTATGCAATTAGTTCAGACACCAGACGGTCAAACATTTATATATCAACCGACACCAAGCACATCTCAGCCGCAGATCGATCAACATCAGATTATACATCAACCGGGTAAGAATTACTTGTTATAATAGAAATTTCTTGTAACAAACAATGTTATTAAAAAAAATGGGATGACATCTGTGGTAATAGTAAATGCCAACTCCATGTTTTCGCTCTCTACCCTGCTATGTGCTGGATCATGAAGCTTTAAATATTCTTAAATCAATTTACAGGTACCCTCATAAATCTTAATGGTAATCTGGTTCAAGTGGCCGGTGTGGGTAATACTGTGCAACCACAGCAAATTGTAAACCAGCCTAATATTGTTATGGTAAGTTTATTAACATAATATACAATAATTTTACTTATCAATATGATTAATAATATATTTTCTAATTAGTGTCACTTTATTATAGAAAAAATGTGATTTATGAGTATATTATAAAAGAAAGTAGTTTATTAATTATTAATAAATTATTATACATGATTTATATTTGTAATTGTGGCATAGTGGATCAGTGTCTTAATACATTGGTTGTGGGATCCATTGTCACCTGGAAAGTGAATTATTTTCAAGCCTAAGTGTTATTGAGTGAATGTTGAGTTCTGCTAGTCAACTCTTAATGTCTAGAATTTTGGCAAAAAGGATGCATAATGCAGTTTCTTTACAATTAATTAATATTTTATTATTTTTTCTAATTACAGATGGTAAATGGTAATACGGGTGCCACAGCATCTTCATCAGAAGGTGCCTCCCAAGCTGGTTCAGATGAAGAGCCTCTGTTATATGTAAATGCAAGACAGTACAAGCGTATACTGAGAAGACGAGCTGCACGAGCCAAGCTGCACGAACAAGGAAAGATACCTAAGGAGAGGCCTGTGAGTGGGGGATTTTATTGTTTATTAGTGAACCATTTATGGTCTTGTCAATTTGAACTACACAGTAATTTCCTTACTAATTGGAATTACTTTCGTGTTGTAATAAAATTGTTATTTTTATGATAATCTCACAAAAATTTTACAGATATTTATTTAGTCAAAAATACTTTACAATGATATAACTTTTTAAATTTATGAACTCATAAAAATAAAACAAACTTTGAATGTTGAGGGAAATTTACCAAAATACAGCAGTGAAAACTAATAAAGGATTTAAGTAATTTCTTTGGTTTGATTGCACTCAGGTGGTAAAAACCTGTTTTTTTATTTCCAGAAATATCTACACGAGTCAAGACATAGACATGCAATGAACAGAATAAGAGGAGAAGGTGGCAGATTCAATTCTGGAAGCAGAAAGTAAATGTTTTATTATTAAATAGATTTCTCTTTCATACTGAAATGGGCTTTGACATCTGACGGCATCAAGCCTGATGTGAAGCATTGATGCGGTCTACAGTGATATACAGATACCCACATTAAAAAGATAATAAATTAATATTTTTGTGTTGCATGACTATGTGATAATGATGCAAACACACCCACAACTATAACGCCATTGTTTAGTTTCTTGTCAGCCGAACTGCCATCCGAGCCAGTGGTACCTTCTTGTAAGACTGACAACTAGTGATTATTTTATGTAACTTTATTTAAATTTACTTGTAATGGCATAATTCAATAAACAATAATTAGTTTTAAATGCTTACTAGTATGTCCCCATTCTAGGAACATGGAACAAGCTGAACAAGGTACCACACAAAAGATGTTAGAGGACATGAAACCTGACACTGTCTCTATCACTATCATTCAGGTAACTTTTTATGTTTACTAACTAAATATGGTAGTAGAGGGTTCGATAAATGCTGAGGAAAAATTATTTAATTTCCACAAGTGTTGTAAGTATATTAGTATAAGTGTTGTAAGTAGAATTTCGATGTAACCTCATAAGAACTTGTTACTTGGACTTGGGCTTCCAAGAGCCGCGGGTTGGAGTTTTCTATCTTAAAAATATATATAATACAAATACATGTTTTCTACAAATAATTTTGTATTAATTTAATTACAAATATATTTGTCCAACATTAATTATATGTATTAAATAACAGGACGAGGAGCTCCAAGAGAACCAAACCAACCAATGGCGACGGCTCGCGCCACAGCCCCTCACATCTACATAGCATATACAGATAAACTATGTCCCAGATATCAATCTTGAACATACCGAGTAATTGAGGAATATCTGCAGGGATGGTTTCTATGGGACATGTGTGACTTGTGATAAATAAATAAGTGGAATTGAGTTTGTGTGGACAGTGCTTGAAAACAGCCTGTAAGCAAATTATGCATGGATAAGAGTAATGTGTCTTAAGATACCAATTTTAAAAAGGGTGTATACAATTTGTGATCTTTTAATGGGAAATTTAAATATTGGCTTGGCTTGATATCAAAATGCATGAGGCGAAAATATTCCATTTACATTGGCCAATTGCAGAGCAGGGGCACAAAACTGTAAACTCGACTGGTTGTGGGTTCAATCACCACATGAGGAAATCAAATATTTATTTAATTTTATATTTTCACATCTTTGCGTTGTTATCTTGGTAAGGCGCGGCGTTGAGTTCGGCCTCCAGAATTCTGCGAAAAATTAAGGAATGAAAATTAAGGAATATAGGTTCCCTATGCCTACCCTGCTTTGTGCGTGATACAGTGTTAATCTGATTTCATTTATTTTCTTATTCAAAATTTATAAGAGTCAAGTATACATTTTTAGATTCTGATAAAATCTCTAAATTTGCCATATTACTTTCATCCATGTCCTTCAAATGTATAATTGGGAGTAACAATTGCACACAAAAATGTGCTGGATGTTTTAAAGAAATGAAAGACTGATGTACTAGATGCTGCCTGGATATGAACCGGCGACTTTTTGAAGCTCGTTTATTGATAGTGTTCATTATAAATATTATTTTGGTTTTAAATTCTTTTTGAAATATAAAATTAAGTTATTCTTAAGTTTTCATTGTAAAATATTTAGAAGCTAAAGTTATAATACTAAATGGATATATTGAATTACCCATACTAAAATATTCATAATAAAAATGTGTTAAATGTAATTTTATTTGTATTTATTTTTTTATAGTTTTATTACAGTTTTATTAAATAAA
Organism: Heliconius aoede; assembly: GCA_037355905.1. Classification (NCBI taxonomy): domain Eukaryota; kingdom Metazoa; phylum Arthropoda; class Insecta; order Lepidoptera; family Nymphalidae; genus Heliconius; species Heliconius aoede. The sequence continues at coordinate 1,064,876 of JBAIZZ010000081.1, read as the reverse complement.
GGTTTTGTTAAGATCGTGAGGTGTTAACAGTTGTTACTATAGTGAGAGAAAGCAGATCTTGTACTGTAAAGTTTTGACAAAACACATTGATTGTAATACCCATTCATTTTAAGTAATATGTTTTTATTACACCAATCGCACATTTAATACACAAATCAATTAACTTTATAAACAAAAAAAATGCATTATTTCTTAAAATTTCCATGAAATGAAGTCCCAATGAGTATTATCAAATTCATAAATAAATTTGTTGTTTTACTTAAAAATACATAAAATGAATGGGAAATGCTAGTGGAGTTGGTCGAGTTGTGCTCTCAATGAGGTGTGTTCTCCTGAAGTTAGCTGTAGATGTTTATAAAACTTAACCTCAGGGTGGCCTCAACTCGTCAACCATACTGTATATATACTTAGCAAGCAGTCATAGCTTTGTAATTATTTTTATATATGTATTTTTCCAAAAATGTTTTTCTTAATTCCATGTTTCTTTAATATAAATTGCATTTATATATCACAATATTATTTTTTCTTTCTAATCAAGCCGAAGTAGCAGGTTAGCGGAAGGTAACACTCGTTGAGTAAGCTACTCCAGATGGAGCACCATTTATGTTGTCACTTTTTATGCTGACCGTCCAGGTCGAAGATGTCTCGTGCTTTCTTGAGGCGGTGAATGCTTTCAGGGATTGTTAGCTCTCTAGCAAGATGGTTGGGATGTTTTTATAGTTTTGCTTTATATTAGTATAACACAAGAAGCAATGTCGTCTTTCAGTAAGACAACAAGCGTCATGCGCATATCTGTTTCAGAATATTGCTGATACTAGCAGCGCTATAATGCACGCACCCATTATTGTACACTACGAGTCAAGATTGGTTTAAGCATCGACTTACGACTTATACGAATACTTATAATAAAATATATAAAATTGTGTTAAATAACATTATGAACGTATTTATGTATATGAAAATATGACACGATAAATAAATAAGAATATTGTGATATATAAATGACATAGTAAATGTAAATAATAGTTCCCTGCAGATATTTCAAAGTATTATTATGAGACTATTTGAAACAAAAACGCCAAATTATTATATATTTTTATTTTACTGCAAGATTGTTTGTTTAATGAATTCTAAAGGTGTGTAGCGATTGTGTAATTATAATATGTTTACTATTAAGTTTTAATTTGTTAAATATTTGTTCTAAATTATAAAAATGGTTAAAAATTATTCTTAAGGAGCTATATTTTAGATTCATTTAAAATTATCTGATTCAAAGTTAAACCAATTAAAAAGTTACAATAGTAAAATAATATGGGCTTCATAATTTTTTTATTAAACATTTATACAGTAAATATTGTTTTAACAGAATTTTGAATATTCATATTTTGTCATTAAAAATTTATTTTTATACATTAAGATTTATCTAATATGAAATCTAGTGTATGTATATAAATATATGTTAATAAGATTTAGGTTTACGGTTTTTATATTGCAAAGTACAAAATATACATATTGCACAATATAAAGGAGTTTCATTATTAATATGTTAATTTTATTGGAAATATTAGTTCGAAATAACGAAAATAATTTTGTACTGGATAGTACATATACCTAGGAAAATACAATAATAGCGACTCGCTCGCGACTTTTATGGCATAAAATAAAAAAATATGTCCTGTTGTATTAAAAACCCTTAATAATGGATTTTCTCATATCCCTTGAAGTACAGACGATGAGTTATAATTTTATTGCGTATTTTAAATTACTTGACGTCAGTTTTACCGACGCAATCCGCCGTCGCGACGGTCAGATTTAATTACTTCTTAAGAATGTCATGTGTTATACACAACTAGTAGTTTTTTGTATTCGATTTTGATGACAGCTACTAGTAAAACATTTTTTTTTTTCAATAATTTATTAAAAACATTCAAAACATGGTTTCA
>JBAIZZ010000081.1:1010177-1043463 GCA_037355905.1 Heliconius aoede | reverse complement strand
GCAACACCAGAGGAGCCACAGGTGCGTTGCCAGCCTTTAAGGTGGAGTGAAGGGCACCGGGGCCCGGCATTACCTAATGCGAAACGCAGTGGCAAGGGCTACTACTTCACGCCGGTTTTAAATGTCGGGGGTGGTATTAAATCCGGTCGAGTCTGCCCATGCGTGTTACTATTACTGGCGACGTGACTCTACCACACGTACTTTAGTCGCGTCTTACGACACCGACAGTACCAGGGTGATCCTATTCTAAGCCGGGACCACACGATCTATATCTCATACTCATTAGTATAGCAGCCGCATGCTTAACATTGGTTTTGGCATTAAAAATATCTCTTTTCATGCCAAAACCAACATGTGCAAACATTCTAAGCATTTTGCAGGATTTTTGTTTATTGTATGTTTTAGCCATGTGAATAAAGCAATTGTAAGTATTGGATAGAGTACAGAAATGGAGGCAAAAGATATGTTTTATAATTAGTTGGATTTTTACTACAAAAAGTAAAAATCTAAGCTCCATTGAAGTATAAGTAAGAATATAATAAATACATTGTATATTTAAATGTTAACAAAAAATTACATAATTCATCCCTTAGTTCATAATAACGAGATTTTTGTGATAAGCACAATCATTTAACCAAAATGTTGGATACGTTTACTAAGGGAAATGCGTTTTCTTTTCCGAAAACCGTAGTGAGTGGTACGGCTTGGTGCCAGAGTAACTTCTTAATAACGTGGAATAAGTTATAAGAACATTACGATTCGATATTTTTATATACGATCGTGGCGCAAAGAGCATGTGGACTGAAAAACAACGGATGTGGGTTCGATTTTCTCTCGAGGAGATGAATAAATTTATATTGACAAATATATTACGTACTGTGTGAATATAAAAACTTATTTTAAGAACATACAACTTATAGAAGGCATCTTACATTACAATGATACATACAGTTAACAAATATATAATACAATTGGGAAAACACATAGGTATTGTTTATATCAAAAGATATAAGCAATACCTATATTTTTTCCCAAACTAGCGATTTTATCTATTTAATTAAAAACATAATTATTAATTTTACTATCCGCTATCGCTTATAGCGTGATCTACCATAGCTAGTAGCTACAGCCAGGCCAATAAACCGTAGGCCCCATTATTCGGGAGATCACGCGATCCCCTGTTGTTTACAGTCTTGTCGTTTTATTAACCTTTCCCTTTTCCCTATTCCAGCTTTCGCGAATCAGGAGTAACTTTAAATATATTACGTACTTAAGACGTGGGGACGACGATATTTACATATTACTAGGGCCTTGACTTACCCCAAGACCAACTTTATATACGAATTTTGTAGAGCTGGTCTCATTGAATAATATTTTAAATTTTGCTATTTCTATAGCAATTTATACTTTATAAATACACTCATGTTATTAAATATTTAAAAATGTCCATTTCTGTATAATTTAAATCATGGTTTATGAAAAGCACGTCGGCGTCAATTATTTTGAAGGTTTTTTTTATCTGAACTACATAGTAGAACCGAAGAAACATTAAATTATTAGCAAATACATCGTATGGGAAACGATCGTTTCCTGTCGGAAAGGAAAGTTTAGCGCTCCCTGCGACCCTACGAGATACAAACCTAGCTAGCTTTACCTCGTAGGCAGTCGTGGCAGTCGTTAGACTTGTTTGTCTGACACTACTATCCAGTAATTTTGTCTAGTAATATATACAATTTATACATTAAGATTGACAAATCATTATCAAGAATTAATAAAATTTTAAGAGGAGAGAAATTTAATTATCATGATGGCGACTAAACTGACTGCAGTAGCCTTTTCATGTTCCTGTTAACATTATAATAAGTCAATACATACGACTACTTGCAGTGTACATGCTGGTTTCTCCAGACCAGCACTCAAAAACACCTCGCCTAGAGGATTTCTTCTGGACAGGGTCAGGGGACGGACCTCCTCCGCCTGATTTAGCTACGACAATGATATCTCCGAGCACTCCTATTGTGCGCACTACTACTGTACTCGCTACAGTGTATTTGGATTCATATCCACCACAGGTACATAATATATAATTTAAACTTTGCTTTACCCATATAATATCTATGCGTGTAACGAAAAAACTGAATATTATTTAAAAAAAAATACCGTTTCATAAAATGTCTGTTTTTGAACGTAAATTCACAAGATATTGATAAACAAATATAAACATAATCCTGATCACGATTTGTACTCCAAGCCCGAAAAGGCTTTTGAGGCCGTAGTTGCGCAGTGGCTCCGTCTCTGATTGTAAACATGACGGTTTTGGGTACAATTACCATGCGGTGACTGAATGATTTTTCATTTATTTGCGCTACGAACAAGACAAAGTGCGGTATTGAGTTCAGTTGAACTCTACAGGATACAGCGTGTACCTACTTAATACAAAGCTTATTTCACAGGCAGTGACAGACAAATCAAGTGGTGAATGTGTACTCAATTGTGATGCAACACCAGACAGCTTAGAGCCCGAGATCCCCGAAGACAGGCGCTACTGGCTACTCACCGTCATACAGGGGTCCACGCCCGACAGCTTGCAGCTGAGACTGGCTAGGTTGTATCAAAAGGCGTTTTTAAGGTAAATTCTTAATTATTAGTAAAAAAATTTTTTGAATTGCTCTATTTTGATGATGTGAACGCGATTATTTAAATATTTTGGGCTACATTATGATAATTTCCATAAGTTTAATTTTCTATGATTAATCTGCTTGAATTTTTACCCCGAGTGAACAGAAAACCCGGCTCCCATATAGAACTCCCAATCATTGGCTGGTGAAGTCGAGATTTTATATTTCGACTAATTTATCATTTGATATCTAATAAGTGCGCATTAGAAGTCTTAACACAAATAAATGTTTGATTTGAAAACTGTTTTGAATTTCAGACAGCAAGAAAGACACCTCGGTATCATCAAATCGTTAGATGCTCCAACTCCAAGAAAAAAACACGAAGTACACTCATTCGTTATAAATAATGACAATAATTTAAGCCAAATCGATCCTCACACTATCCAAACGCCCCAAAAGTATAATATACAGAGTTCCATGACAAGTTTAGATGATTTATCTGTTAATGTTTTAGAAAAAAGAGATAACGAAACAATGTTATCGAATACAAATAAAACAGATCATTTGAATTATGTAGAAATAATATCTCTTCATGATATAAAGACATCAAGAGCTATACAACCCACTCATTTAAGTGGTAACTCTTGGATATTAGTAGCGCCGACTGTGGAAGTAAGAAAAAGGAGTATCGAAGAATTTGATGATCTGGAAGATAAAAAGGAAGATATGATAGATTTACCTTTAGAATTTGAAACAGATGGAGGTAATGGTAGTGTATTGTTTAAGAGAGAAATAATCAAGCCTGAACAGCAGCCACCGGTGCAAGTGTATATACAGAATATTACAGAGGTATATGTACATCTTCCCTTTTTATTTTTATGCTATATGAAGCTAGATTTTAGAAAATTCTTGTTTTTCGCCGTTTTTTTTCTATGAAATAAATATATACAAGTCCATTTAAAAATATTTTAAAATGTATTAATTTAATTAGACGCATAGTCTATAAGTGTGCATTTTAAAAGCTAATTTTAATTGTACAACATTAGAGTATGTGTAAAAACTAAACGCACGCAATGCCTCCAAAATTCGGTGGAAAGCGGAAAACGCAGTGTCTTAACACTAAGTTCCTTCTGCCTACACTGTGCGGTATATAGCGTGGATAATTTAATAAAATAAATCATAATTCTAGTCAACAGAAGGTAAAATCCACATAGTGTACGTAGTGCTAGTGGGGGGCCGCGCCGTGCCCGCGGCGGTCGCGGCGAGAGATATGCGCCTCGTGCGGGACGCCGAGGTGGCCACGGAGCTCAACGCCGTGGTCACTACTAAGGCGGAGCGTGAGTTTATGTATTGTTGTGTTAGTTGTTAAATTGTATTCTTTTATATATTATAAATATATAATTGTAAGGGAATTAGAGCCGTCAAATGGTTTACGCCATTTAGATTAAGTATACCCAACTTTATTACAATGTGCGCCATAGATTAATAAAATTATTTATAAATAAATAAAAAATTAAAATAATCACGTACTAATCCTTTTGAATAAATTCAATATAATCTGCAAAGAATCTCAAAACGGGTACAGTAATTTCCTAATATGTGTTCAATGAAACAAAAAAAAATAAGAATTATTATATTTAATAAAATAATTATAAAAGCTAGTTAACATGCCCTACCCAGCAGCGTACCTCAAGGCGGCGGCGGGACTCGAAGGCGCACCCACCGCCACCGTACAAGGCACTGAGCTATGGGCCCTGGCTATAGGGTCTACTATAGCAGTGCTATTGTTACTTGTAGTTATAGTACTACTCTGTGTGGCGCATCGGTAAGTAATAGTTCTTAGGTTACAGTAGGGTCGACGAATTGTGGCCGCCCTGAACTTAGGTCTAGATGGTAGCTTCTTACTTTTGAGCATTTACTTACGGGTTTAAGAAACCCTAAAAGATCACACAACCTAACATCAGGGTAGCCACGACTCGTCTGACGTACTTAACCTACTGGAATTGAACAATTAATTAAAGTTGCTTTCTGCAAACAAATAGTCCAAAAGTTCTTGTAACTTAACTGTTTCATTTAAATGAGTGGCTATTAGTTATTAGCTACCCATTTAAATATAAGGCATTCATGTTTACTTTAAATAAAAAAAATATAACAATAAAATAATTTATTAAAAATAGCGGCGTTGATTTGAAATATTTTAATATTTTATGTGTAGGAAGAAGTCTTTAAAGTCAGCAGCGTCGCTCCGCGCGTACAGACACGAGCTGATGCGCGAGGTGCAACGCAGCCACATGAAGCAGATCAACGACGATAAAGACTCTAAGGTTGATCGTCACTAAAATATTTACATTAGTTTTATCGTGGCCGCCCAGAAGTTCGGATTCCTGAAATTTTGCGAATTATTTACTCGGCAAAAAAAATAATAATGAATAGTAAAAAAAATCCCGGTAATCAAATCTGTGTCGTCAATCGTACTGGAATATAAAAGATTTTATGTATGTAATAAATTGTACTATTTGTGATTTTAGTTGGTGAGTGTCGTGTCGCCGAGCAGGACGAGGCCCAGCAGCGTGCTGTTGCCGGTGTACAGAACGGGGAGTGCTTCGGGGTGAGCTTTTAGAACTCTCTAATTATAATATTAATGTATCAATGAATATATATATATATATATATATATATATATATATATATATATATATTAAATTAAGTCATAATACTTGAAGATTTTTTAGATGCAATGCTGCTGCCAAGTGCAGATTCCTAGAAATAAAAATATATAAAATAAAAAATATAAATTTTAAAGTTAAATTTAATATATATAGCATTACATAATTACTTATGAACAGATCATCGACCTCATCGTCGGGCATATCGGAGGTAGCAGCGGCGCTCCGCAAGAGGCAGAAAAAGCCTCACGCTTTTAGAATGCCGCAGAAAACACGAGGTATAAATATTACGCTTGTATATAATAACTATACATGTTTCGTGTACTAGGAAATTCTACAACGGAAGGCAATACAGAATATGCAGGTAAAACGGAACGGTTAAATTACTTCAAGACTATTAACGCTATTTAGTTTACGATTGGCACAAATTATTAGTTCCACCTCAGTCAGTGCACATGATCGTGACCTGCCTCAGAACACAAAAATATTTTTCTTCAATTTTGATGTAAACAGTGTCATTATCGACTAAAACAAACAAAGTAACAAATAAAATTACTTTTAACAAAATATTATACACTTCCAGTGGGAACAACAGACAGTTTGCTGGAAGCAGCGGGCCTCGACAGCTCGGACAGCGGCAGACCTTCTCCCACTTCGTATCTGTCTATGCCCTCTATTAACACATTTCCTAGGTGTGTATGTAACATATCTACTCAAACATATATTAGTTTATTTTTCAGCTTTATTATCCTCTATTTAGCAGGGTAGGCAAAACCTAGTAAAAAATACTTCTTTCCGGGTGCATTGCCGTATTTTCGAGGTATTGCGTGTTGAGAGTTGAACGCTAGTATAATAATATGTTATCTTATTATTTTTTTATATAATAGTATATATTTTTTTCTTTTTCTACAGAGGCAATATAGTAGAACCACTCTCTCGCATCCTAGAACCAGTGTCCGTCCGACACCTCGACGAGGAGTCCCCGCGGGAGCGGGACAGAAACACAACAGCAACACGGAATGAGAGAGACAGAAATAGTGACAACAATCAGAGAAATGGCAATAGAGGCACCCGTAGGAACGAGTGCGACGGAGATAGTGTAGCGAGTAGGAGTGAGCGAGGCGGAAACAGAATTACGCACGGTAGTGACAGGGATAGAGAGAAGGGCGCGCGGGGGAGTGAAAGAGACGGGGAGAGAGTAGTGCGTAGGCAGATGTCGTCGCAGCTGGTGCGGGGCGGCAGCGCGGCGCGCGACCCCGGCGTGCTGGGCCCGCGCGTGTGGGACCTGCACTGCCAGCGCGTGCGCGACGGTCAGTGCACGCTATAGTGCGGGCGACGAGTCGTGACCACCCTCAAGTTTTAGCATTTTTCTTACTTTTGACTATATTTTCTCTCCAGTGAGCAATGTAGAAAAGTCAGAAATTCCTAACTTCCGATAGGCTACGACTCGTCGACCATACTGTGTGCTAAGGGAATGATTGGAGTTTTTTAAACTATTATAATTTATAAAAGAACCTAAAAAAATAAAACAAGTGATGGAAATATAATAAAGCAATTCGTGTTTGTCTTCGTCCACTGCTGAACGTAGGCCTCCTTAATCAAGCGCTAACTATCCTGGTCGTGAGTTTTTCTTATCCATGCGATGCCAGTCACCTTCTTAAAGTCACCGATTCATCATGCTACAGAATACAATACATGCTTCATCAAGAATACCCCTGGGGATCCAGGAAGTTTACCAGCATTTCTATCCACAATTCCCTACATTCTTGTACTCTCATTGAAATTATCCATAGTAAACTGTGGCATCGACTTCGTTGTCAGGGTGTGTGGACGGTCGGAACGTACAGTTGTATTACCTTCAGGCAATACCTCCTATTCAGATCCAGCTTATAAATAATGCATATACATATTTTAATACATTTGCAGTATCCCAGTCCCCTGTGGCGAGTAAAGAGTCGTCCCGTATGAGGAGAAGGTTTAATGAACTAATGGACGATGCCTTCACTCTCTTCGGTTCCACAAACACTACAACTACATCACAGGAGACTGTTAAAGACAATTACGGTATTCTAGCTGTTTGTTGTACTTTATTTAATAATATTTGTAATATATACTTTTTTCCAACTTCAAAATGGAGGAGGTTCTATCTTTTTTTAAGTAGGTAGGTATTTCACTCGAATTCTCCGTGTTTTAAAAAAAAAATTTATCTTGTTAAAAAAGAAATTTTTTTACATAATTGAAATTATTAATTTAAATTATAGGCGAATATAATTAATCTTAACACATGAGAGACTATAATAGTTTTTTTTGTTTTAGGCTCTATTTAGCACATAGCAAGATAGGCAGAGTGAACTAAGTATTAAGACACTCCGTTCCCCACCTTTAATTGAATTTTCATCACAGTGTTGAGTGGCATAATTCGACGCAGAACTTTGTCAACTAGAACAGCAAAAATGAAGATAATTAATTCTTTTGACTAGATTAAATCGAATCTAAAACCATTGCGTTAGAGGTCCGACGCTGATTCACCGCGTTATACTGGCCTTTAAGATTTGTGAACATAATATTTTGTGTTTTGTTATAAGATTTTTGTTTTTTTGTTATTATATATTTGTTTAGCTTTAGTTTGCATAATTTTTTGTCATATGATTTCAGATATTGAAGGTGTGACACAAGCTCGTAACGAGAACGTGCGCGTGCGCGGGCGGTCCGCGGGACCCGCGCACGTGTCGTCTGTGTAAGTCTGTATTTTAATTATTCTTAGAACTAGTAACTTAATATTTTACATTTATGTTTAAAGTAGATATAATGTTATTTTAACATAAGAGCCGAATTTAAATAGGGGTGGAGGACGTTAGGAGTATAAAGCAATAGCGGCCTGATATGGCGTCACGCGGTCTTGTAATTAACGTGTTAAGTCTTAAGTGATCTTCGCCTCCTTGTTGTTGGTCTGTAAGTAGTAACCTGTGCATAAGCCCAGGTTACTACTAACCTCAAACTACTAACCTAAAAATTTCAAACCTAACTGACGTCACAACAGAGGAATACAGTTATCGAAATTGTTTCAAATTCGCGCCAAATATAGAAATATATATAGAAGTAGTTTATCTAAACTTTAAAATCATTTTAGGCCTCATCAGTTGAATAAAAATTATATATTTTATATAGTGATTTATTCAGATTACTATTTATTTATTTAGTTATTATTATGACGTTGTTACAGACAAGATAGTTCAATAAGTGACCCATCACTCCACCCGCGCCCGCGCACTGCACGCGCCCCGCACGCGCACCCTCACGCGCTGCCCGCACCCGCACCCGCGTGGAGCGCACCCACTACGGTAAGATATATCTGTTTCTCCTTAATACCATTGTGTTTTTAGAAGAATATGCAGGTTTGGACCCATAGAGAATGACTAAAGATTTATGAAGCAAGACTGAGTGGTAAGAGAGGCAGGGATTAGGTTCACCTGTGAGAACACAGTATTGATGATACTGGAGAATGATCACATATAAAGCGCGAAGTGAACGTGGAGAAAAAGGTGTGGCTCTTTGGCAACCCCGTTACGGATGGAACGTTATTTTCATATAACAACGGAGAAAACATATTTCAGACATTCCGTCTTTTATTATTTGTACGCCTTACTCGTTGTATGTCGGTGGTAACAAAAAGGGGCAATAATAATAACTTAAATGATAATTTCTTTCAGTAATGATGGATACGGATAGCACAAATCAATAAAGTCTAGAAACAATTGAAAGAAACCCGGTCCCGGGAATAATACACGCCTTAGAACGGTTGTGCTATTTATTATTGTTTGTTATTTTAATCATTAAGTTATAGAAATTAAATAAATCAACATATTGGGGAACGCTCCATTTTCTGACGAATTCTGGAGGCATTGCGTGTTGAATGGCAGAACTCAACGCCGCGCTTTGCCTCGACACCAGAAGGAAGAAATGGAAATATAAACGTAAATAAATATTTTACTTCCTCGATCGAACCCACAACCGTCGTGTTATAGTCACACACTTGCGCCGCTGCGCCACGACGGCCTTATAGAAATATAAGCTATATTATTACTTTTACTATGTATAAATACTACAACATTTTTGTAACCACATTCCAATAAGAATACAATGGTTTCATTGTATTCTTATTTCACTCATATCAATTTTAAAATTATTTTATTGTATGATTGCAGTCTCTACCTCATCCCACAGTGAGCCCTGCACTGATAACAGCGCAAGGTCGCCTGGGGGCCACAGACCCCGCCCTACCCCTTATCTCTGCCATCAAAACTGAAATACAGCGAGTGAGGGATAGTGCTACTAAAAATATGTAATCCTGAAATATTTAACTTTAAAAAAATTAAAAGGCCTGGAAGTTAAGTACATACAAATTTGATAGTAATGTAGTAATGTATTTTAGACTTTAAATATTTGACATTTATAATTTTACTATTACAGGAAAATTGACGAGTCGTGACCACTTTAAAGTTAACTGTAGACGTGTAGATAGAAGCGCAGATTGGATTTCAGGATAATTTTTTACCTTTGATTATTTTCTTCTCAAACTTTAAGGTGGCCACAATTGGTCTACCGTACTACTGTACATACTATAATTGTATTCATTTGAAAAATATTCAGTCTATGTAATTTAGTCATATTGTAGTGCTTCTGCGTCGGCGATGTTAGAGTTATCATAAATAAATTTACGGTGTATACTTTAATAACAGTTTAATGTGTTCAAATTATGTAATACCAACATTCCAAATTAAGTAGCGAATTTACACAATTTCAAGGTTTTGAATGTTAAATATTACTAAATACAAATCACTTAATTATTATCTTAATATATCAATCTGTTTACAAGGTGGAGAGTGTTTTGTCACTCAAAATCGTACAGATATGTAGAGTAAAATAATTTTTAATCACTATTATGATATTATTAATATTTTCTTTATAAGATGTATAGTATTTGTGATTTTTTATGTTATATAATTTATGGTTGTGTTTATAGCAAGTTGACAAATTATCATTTTATCTTTAGTGTATGAACGACTATTTACCATGAGCGTAGAAAAGGTGTCGACTCCGATATTAAAATAGTCTGGTGTCTATCCCAGAAAAAGACTAATGATGAAAATGCAAAAAAAAACTATTTTGAAGTAGTCGAGAAAGTTTAGGAATTTTTAACATAAGTAACTTCCAATTTCGTACATTAAACGTTAACTAGATTTCTATAGGATGATTATCGCTTCTGGGTAAAAACTGCAGTTAATGAAGACTTAATTTAATACTTTTTTTTGGATACTAAGATAAGCAGCGGGGACGTGGGAACCTGGCGGTGACACACGTAGTTCCTTATTTTCCATCGATTTCTGGAAGCGTTGCGTTGTTAAGTGATGGAACTTAAAGCCCCTACCTCGACACCAGAGAAATGAAAATATTAAATATTACATTTCCTCTAGTGGGAATCGAACCAACAACTTGCCGCGTATTCAGTCGTGGCTTTGCACCACTAATCCGCTAATTCTGTAACCTCATCTTTTTCTTAATTCTAATTAAATACTGACAAGATGAAATCCTCCTAGAGCTGGTGATACCGCGTACGTCAGCGCTCATTTTATAGAATAGAAACCTTAATTTTAAGAAAACTATAATTTAGTAAATTCACATAGATTCCGTACTCACTGTTGCAAAGTTAAACACGAATTCATATTTGTTACTTTTTTGTTAATTGTTAACATACATTATATGATATATCCAGGGTAATGTAACTGGATATGACTACGTCCATATGATTTGTGATTTGTTTAAAGTATATATCTAACTTTAAGGACACTCACTACTAACTTTTTAGCATTTTTTTATTAATATTTTTGCTGAGACTATTGGTTTTTTTTTTATAAACTATTGTTAAATTAAGCTAATTTATAGTCTTATAATCTTGAATCACTAGCATAAGTTACAATTTTACGTGATGCCAATTTTATATTAGTAATATGTGTAACATGTAGGTACTTGCAATTTTCCTTGAAACCATGTTTTGAATGTTTTTAATAAATTATTGAAAAAAAAAACATGTTTCACTAGCTGTCATCAAAATCGAATACAAAAAACTACTAGTTGTGTATAACACATGACATTCTTAAGAAGGAATTAAATCTGACCGTCGCGACGGCGGATTGCGTCGGTAAAACTGACGTCGATAACTCATCGTCTGTACTTCAAGGGATATGAGAAAATCCATTATTAAGGGATTTTTAATACAACAGGACATAAAAACGGTTTTCATTATTGTTTTGGTGAATTAAGAGTAATTAGTGTTTGTCTTTTTATTTTAAGCCATAAAAGTCGCGAGCGGGTCGCTAGTATTGAATCAGTACAAAATTATTTTCGTTATTTCGAACTAATATTTCCAATAAAATTAACATATTCAGCCAAAATAACACATCTTTAAATTTTACCATATTAATAATTTTAATAATGAAACTCCTTTATATTGTGCAATATGTATATTTTGTACTTTGCAATATAAAAACCGTAAACCTAAATCTTATTAACATATATTTATATACATACACTAGATTTCATATTAGATAAATCTTAATGTATAAAAATAAATTTTTAATGACCAAATATGAATATTCAAAATTCTGTTAAAACAATATTTACTGTATAAATGTTTAATAAAAAAATTATGAAGCCCATATTATTTTGCTATTGTAACTTTTTAATTGGTTTAACTTTGAATCAGATAATTTTAAATGAATCTAAAATATAGCTCCTTAAGAATAATTTTTAACCATTTTCATAATTTAGAACAAATATTTAACAAATTAAAACTTAATAGTAAACATATTATAATTACACAATCGCTACACACCTTTAGAATTCATTAAACAAACAATCTTGCAGTAAAATAAAAATATATAATAATTTGGCGTTTTTGTTTCAAATAGTCTCATAATAATACTCTGAAATATCTGCAGGGAACTATTATTTACATTTACAATATGTCATTTATATATCACAATATTCTTATTTATTTATCGTGTCATATTTTCATATACATAAATAAGTTCATAATGTTATTTAACACAATTTTATATATTTTATTATAAGTATTCGTATAAGTCGTAAGTTGATGCTAAAAACAATCTTGACTCATAGTGTACAATAATGGGTGCGTGCGTTATAGCGCTGCTAGTACCAGCAATATTCTAAAACAGATATGCGCATGACGCTTGTTGTCTTACTGAAAGACGACATTGCTTCTTGTGTTATACTAATATAAAGCAAAACTATAAAAACATCCCAACCATCCCAACCATCTTGCTAGAGAGCTAACAATCCCTGAAAGCATTCACCGCCTCAAGAAAGCACGAGACATCTTCGACCTGGACGGTCAGCATAAAAACTGACAACATAAATGGTGCTCCATCTGGAGTAGCTTACTCAACGAGAGTGTTACCTTCCACTAACCTGCTACTTCGGCTTGATTAGAAAGAAAAAATAATATTGTGATATATAAATGCAATTTATATTAAAGAAACATGAATTAAGAAAAACATTTTTGAAAAAATACATATATAAAAATAATTACAAAGCTATGACTGCTTGCTAAGTATATATACAGTATGGTTGACGAGTTGTGGCCACCCTGAGGTTAAGTTTTATAAACATCTACAGCTAACTTCAGGAGAACACACCTCATTGAGAGCACAACTCGACCAACTCCACTAGCGTTTCCCATTCATTTTATGTATTTTTAAGTAAAACAACAAATTTATTTATGAATTTGACAATACTCATTGGGACTTCATTTCATGGAAATTTTAAGAAATAATGATTTTTTTTGTTTATAAAGTTAATTGATTTGTGTATTAAATGTGCGATTGGTGTAATACAAACATATTACTTAAAATGAACGGGTATTACAATCAATGTGTTTTCTCAGAACTTTACAGTACAAGATCTGCTTTCTCTCACTATAATAACAACTGTTAACACCTCACGATCTTAACAAAACCTTTATTTAATAAAACTATAAAAAAATAAATAAAATTACATTTAACACATTTTTATTATGAATATTTTAGTATGGGTAATTCATTATATCCATTTACTATTATAACTTTAGCTTCTAAATATTTTACAATGAAAACTGTTAAGAATAACTTAATTTTATATTTCAAAAAGAATTTAAAACCAAAATAATATTTATAATGAACACTATCAATAAACGAGCCTTCAAAAAGTCGCCGGTTCACATCCAGGCAGCATCTAGTACATCAGTCTTTCATTTCTTTAAAACATCCAGCACATTTTTGTGTGCAATTGTTACTCCCAATTATACATTTGAAGGACATCGATGAAAGTAATATGGCAAATTTAGAGATTTTATCAGAATCTAAAAATGTATACTTGACTTTTATAAATTTTGAATAAGAAAATAAAAAATCAGATTAACACTGTATCCCGCACAAAGCAGGGTAGGCATAGGGAACCTATATTATGACACTCCATTCCTCATTTTTCGCAGAATTCTGGAGGCCGAACTCAACGCCGCGCCTTACCAAGATAACAACGCAAAGATGTGAAAATATAAAATTAAATAAATATTTGAGTTCCTCATGTGGTGATTGAACCCAAAACCAGTCGAGTTTACAGTTTTGTGCCCCTGCACTGCAATTGGCCAATGTAAATGGAATATTTTCGCCTCATGCATTTTGATATCAAGCCAAGCCAATACTTAAATTTCCCATTAAAAGATCACAAATTGTATACACCCTTTTTAAAATTGGTATCTTAAGACACATTACTCTTATCCATGCATAATTTGATTACAGGCTGTTTTCAAGCACTGTCCACACAAACTCAATTCCACTTATTTATTTATCACAAATCACACATGTCCCATAGAAACCATCCCTGCAGATATTCCTCAATTACTCGGTATGTTCAAGATTGATATCTGGGACATAGTTTATCTGTATATGCTATGTAGATGTGAGGGGCTGTGGCGCGAGCCGCCGCCATTGGTTGGTTTGGTTCTCTTGGAGCTCCTCGTCCTGTTATTTAATACATATAATTAATGTTGGACAATATATATTTATAATAATGTATATTTACTGTTTATAATAATGTATAATGTATATTTGTAATTAAATTAATACAAAATTATTTGTAGAAAACATGTATTTGTATTATATATATTTTTAAGATAGAAAACTCCAACCCGCGGCTCTTGGAAGCTCAAGTCCAAGTAACAAGTTCTTATGAGGTTACATCGAAATTCTTATATATATATATATACTTACAACACTTGTGGAAATTAAATAATTTTTCTCCAGCATTTATCGAACCCTCTACTACCATATTTAGTTAGTAAACATAAAAAGTTACCTGAATGATAGTGATAGAGACAGTGTCAGGTTTCATGTCCTCTAACATCTTTTGTGTGGTACCTTGTTCAGCTTGTTCCATGTTCCTAGAATGGGGACATACTAATAAGCATTTAAAACTAATTATTGTTTATTGAATTATGCCATTACAAGTAAATTTAAATAAAGTTACATAAAATAATCACTAGTTGTCAGTCTTACAAGAAGGTACCATTGGTTCGGATGGCAGTTCAGCTGACAAGAAACTAAACAATGGCGTTATAGTTGTGGGTGTGTTTGCATCATTATCACATAGTCATGCAACACAAAAATATTAATTTATTATCTTTTTAATGTGGGTATCTGTATATCACTGTAGACCGCATCAATGCTGCACATCAGGCTTGATGCCGTCAGATGTCAAAGCCCATTTCAGTATGAAAGAGAAATCTATTTAATAATAAAACATTTACTTTCTGCTTCCAGAATTGAATCTGCCACCTTCTCCTCTTATTCTGTTCATTGCATGTCTATGTCTTGACTCGTGTAGATATTTCTGGAAATAAAAAAACAGGTTTTTACCACCTGAGTGCAATCAAACCAAAGAAATTACTTAAATCCTTTATTAGTTTTCACTGCTGTATTTTGGTAAATTTCCCTCAACATTCAAAGTTTGTTTAATTTTTATGAGTTCATAAATTTAAAAAGTTATATCATTGTAAAGTATTTGACTAAATAAATATCTGTAAAATTTTTGTGAGATTATCATAAAAATAACAATTTTATTACAACACGAAAGTAATTCCAATTAGTAAGGAAATTACTGTGTAGTTCAAATTGACAAGACCATAAATGGTTCACTAATAAACAATAAAATCCCCCACTCACTGGCCTTTCCTTAGGTATCTTTCCTTGTTCGTGCAGCTTGGCTCGTGCAGCTCGTCTTCTCAGTATACGCTTGTACTGTCTTGCATTTACATATAACAGAGGCTCTTCATCTGAACCAGCTTGGGAGGCACCTTCTGATGAAGATGCTGTGGCACCCGTATTACCATTTACCATCTGTAATTAGAAAAAATAATAAAATATTAATTAATTGTGAAGAAACTGCATTATGCATCCTTTTTGCCAAAATTCTAGACATTAAGAGTTGACTAGCAGAACTCAACATTCACTCAATAACACTTAGGCTTGAAAATAATTCACTTTCCAGGTGACAATGGATCCCACAACCAATGTATTAAGACACTGATCCACTATGCCACAATTACAAATATAAATCATGTATAATAATTTATTAATAATTAATAAACTACTTTCTATTATAATATACTCATAAATCACATTTTTTCTATAATAAAGTGACACTAATTAGAAAATATATTATTAATCATATTGATAAGAAAAATTATTGTATATTATGTTAATAAACTTACCATAACAATATTAGGCTGGTTTACAATTTGCTGTGGTTGCACAGTATTACCCACACCGGCCACTTGAACCAGATTACCATTAAGATTTATGAGGGTACCTGTAAATTGATTTAAGAATATTTAAAGCTTCATGATCTAGCACATAGCAGGGTAGAGAGCGAAAACATGGAGTTGGCATTTACTATTACCACAGATGTCATCCCATTTCTTTTAATAACATTGTTTGTTACAAGAAATTTCTATTATAACAAGTAATTCTTACCCGGTTGATGTATAATCTGATGTTGATCGATCTGCGGCTGAGATGTGCTTGGTGTCGGTTGATATATAAATGTTTGACCGTCTGGTGTCTGAACTAATTGCATAGGCTGAATATTGTTACTTGTGCCTGAATACAGATGTCGAAATTATAGTTATAAATACAAAAAAAATTCATTATCTGCATTTGATTATGTTAAGGTTATGCAGTCATCTGTAGTAAATTTAGTTATGTATGCATGAAGCTGTTTAGTATTATAGTGTTTTGTTTATTGGGTGACAAAATTTTGCCCTCTTTCAATGAATCAACATTTTTTTCAATTATGCACCTTTTTTTTTTTCAAAAATAGCATTACATCGAGGTAGCAGATTCAACACGTGAATTGTCATGAAAATTCAAACCTTAATCAAATAAAATTAAAATATTCCCTGGGGATAGACCTATGTTATTATATGTTTTGCAAAAAATAAAATAAATGCAAATATAGTACTTGTTTACCTTGAAGACTAGATAGAGGCAGAACTTGTAACTGTTGCAACTGTTGGCTACTGGGAGCTGCTACCTATATAAAAATCACATATAAAATATTTGTAAAAAATATTTATATAGAAATATATAAGAAAGTCTTACTGAGCATATAATTATAAAATAAACCTATAAATATAGGTATATAGAAAAATCTTAAATATTTTAATTATTATCATAACAACCATTAAAAAGCAAATTTAACCATAATATTAAAGACTCATATTGTCACCTGAATTTGAGGAGTTCCAATCTGGTTGCATGAATGAAAATAATTTATTAATAATTTATTAATATCTAGTAAAATTGTTTAAGTATAAAAATATCAAAATTAAACAAAGTTTGGTTTTTTAAATATCAGTATTTTTTGTCTCATCATCAGCATATGTTAGCAAGGGCCAAATTTCAAGACTCAAGACTCTGTTCCTAGTTTTCCAACAGAATTTGAGACACTTATCTGAGCATAGAAATGAAATCATTCTACTGAGTAGGCTACAAACACAGGTTACACCAACATCCACCTAGTTTGCAATCAGTCGCTATTACACAGCACTATACTGATCTCAAGCAAACAGAAACTATCACAATAAAGAATGATTTTCTCTTTTTTAAATTTAATTTATAATCAAAAATATTATATTTGAATAGACACATTTTTTAATTATTATAATAATTACCTGTATAGCTGGAGCCGTAGATGGTATAGAATGTATAACAATATGTTGACCATTAGGCCCTTGCAGCATGTGGGGGTTATTGTTCATTTGCAGCACTTGCAGTTGTTGTCCATTGATGGTCATCACTTGAGATCCATCTGATGTTTGAATTTGGGCATGTTCCATTTTTAAATACTGAAAATTATAAATTTTATTTTTAGTGTTAAGACATTACGTTCCTCCTTCTTCGCCTAATATTCGAGACATACTTGATGATTATATTTATATCGCGTTTCGACACGCCAAAGTGGAAACACAAAAATAATTCATTCTTTTGGATGAGATCCGCACCCACAACTGATAACCGCTGCACCACTATAGTGGCGGCCTACAATGAATTTTAATGCAAGTACATTACCTAAATATTTTTTTTTATCAATTAGGTAGATGGTACAAAACAATAATTCAATATTACAATTATTTCTTTGAGTAGGAGTCATTACGTTGATATTTGAAACAAATATCTGATAAAGCACTACTTATAATACGAGAGCATTTGATTAGGCCACTCAAAATCGAATAGAGGAATATATATATATTTTAATAAACTACTTCAATAAATTAGAAGAATAGAAAACAATATTCAATTTCTAAAATTAGTTACTTTGCTTTCCAGTATGGAAAGAAAGATTGATCATGCGTTGTGTTAGTACGACGAATTAGTAGTTTTGTTGCATGGGATATATTGCTTTCTTTTGAAACTGGACTTACTCAATGTGAGTGTTGTGTATAATAAATACATCATACATTTGGAATTCTTTTCATTCGTCAATAATTAATAAAAATATGTATTGGAAAATTTTACCAGAAAATAAAACAATACGTCATGTCCGAGGCCAGGGAAGCCAACGTAATCAAAATGGCTGCTTTTCAAGTAATTTCATGAAACATCACCAAAACTTTTGTCCAAAATATTAAAGTTTTTATTAAAAGATACGACAGTTTAGCCATCGTAAGTAATAATCGTCAAATATTGTGAACTTACATTGGATATTCCTCACTGGTTTTTCAATGATTGGTTGACAAAAGATAGACCAATGGCCGATGTCAATGATCACGAGGACGCAGTAGATTGGTTCGACACATTACCACTCCCAAGGAAGCGCGGCTGTTCTGCTGTCCAATGCTCTTTCTCATAATTAATATATTGTCTATGGTTTAAGTTTATATTTTTATATTATTATTTAACTTTTTTATTTATATTATTGTTAACACTGTTTTATACTACTTTAAGCATCCTGAGATATAATTTATAGTGTTTTATTTATTTCATTACGTACGACTAAGTTTTTACCAATTTTTGTTTAATAAAAAGTCACTGTAAATATATTTCAGAAAAGAGCAATATTTTTATTTGTTGTAAATATTCGGGCAATATTTTTTAACAATAGTAAAACCTAAAAATATTATTTTTAGGTATTTTATTATTTTTGCTGTTAAAGCAGAAAAATCTCTTACAAAATAAATTATTCTAAGATATTATTACTTTGAATCAGTACGAGTAGTAATTAGAAGGATACATTTTAAAATACTTAATTTTGATAATACTTAAAAATCAATATTTAAATAATTTCAATAAAAATATTTTATGGTTCCTCCAGAAACATAGCGGCAGAAAGCGTAGTCGGCGTCGTCCTTCATCTGTCAAAGTCAAGTTTCAAATTTAATTTGTAACAACTCGTTAGTATTCTAAGTTTGGTTTGTGATAAATTTAAAAGCAGTTGTGAATTACATGTGTTTTTCTAAGTAATTCGTTTAGCATAAGATGAGTTCTTCCACTTCTAACGATCTGAGTCGTGAAAACTTAGCATTTGAGACAGCTCAAATTCTAGGTAGGTTATAAATGTTTGAAAATAGAAAATGTAATTTTCTTTTGTTTAATCGCATTTCTTATATCAATGTCATTTTGTATTTTTCTTTTAGAAAATATTCGAGTAAATACTAAAAAGATAACAACTTTACATACAGAGTTATTGGGAATTAATTTGGCTATAACTACTTATATTGAAAACAGCAAAAGTTGCCTGACAGCATTGCGCTTACAATTAGCGCACCAAGCTACCAGTTCGCAAAGAGTTGTAGAAATACTAAGTGATAAATGTAAGTGTAAAGATTTTTCTAACATCCTAATTCCTTATCTCCTAAGATTTTTATGTCCAAACTAAGAAAACGGAGGGAGGATGAGAGAGGGTCCCACTTTGTTCAAAATTTTAAAATATTAGGTTTACTCTAAGTAGCGCCTCTTGAATACACATTTTTGTATGTTAGTCTTGCTCTGTTCAATTTTTTATACATCTTGTACTTTATTTAAGAAATGTATATTATTACAATATTTCAGAAAACAATGTCAAATTTACCGAGAACACCACAAAAACGAAAAAGCCATTTCAGAAACATAAGCATTCCCATTAGAGAAGATAATAATAATACCAAGGAAAAGATAACAAAGCAAGAATCTGCAAAAAAATTCATTGTGTGGTACAAATCAAAGATTGACAGTCACCGCCAACATCTTAGTTCTTATTTATCAGATAACATAATACTGGAATGGTTTGGTCGTACTATTAAAACAAGGAAAAAAGTGTCATCTTTTGTTAGAAATGATATTCAGTGTTCTAGACATGACTTCACAACTGTTGAATGTATAGATAAGATTGAGTTGAGAAATGAGAAAATTCAAAGGTTTGTAGTATTGTTTTTTGTTCTTATTTTTGTTAATATTAAATTACTATTTTCTTACTTAGATTTATTATATTTTTATATTTTTATTATATTTTTTTTGTGTAAAAAAATACATACATATAATTGTGAAATAGTAATATAGCATCAAACTATAAACAGTAGCTATAGGTTCAATCTCCACTTGAAAATGATTTACTGTTATTTTTTGCAAGAAAAAGTGAGAAACTAATAATATTATGTAACATAATTGACTGTTTTAAAAACTTTTTTATGCTACTTGATATTTTTAATAATTTATAATATTATTTATTTGTATTGTTACATAATTTATGACAGTAACTTCACAAGTCCGTTACAATCACCAGAAGAAG
This sequence comes from Heliconius aoede, assembly GCA_037355905.1. NCBI lineage: Eukaryota > Metazoa > Arthropoda > Insecta > Lepidoptera > Nymphalidae > Heliconius > Heliconius aoede. The sequence goes on along the minus strand of JBAIZZ010000081.1, from coordinate 1,022,798 downwards.
AAAATTGCAGGAGTGTAAAACTAGGTAAAAGAAAGCTACAATCCACTTGTTTGAGCCCACAATGGGCAGAAGGTTGCGGGCCAGAAGAAGAAAGTGAGCCAACAGAGAAAAAAAAGAAGTTGCAATATAATCATACAGATAATATATCTGATCATAATGACATGTCTATGGAAATTGGTAACAAGGGAGATGGCATAGATAAGTTGAAAAATACAAATGCAACACCTCCAAACATAGAATGTGGTCAAGGTGATTGTTATCCATCCACAAGTGGTACTAACTCAGAAAACTCATATGAAACACTCACCACAGAATTGCCTAAATTGGCAGTTGAGTGTAATGGCTATATAGAATTTACAAGAACGAGAAATAGTTATATAAATAGTGCAGATTCTATGACATGGGATAGAAAATGTAAAGTGCAAATTAGTTATTCTGAGGACCCTTTGAATAGTGGTGAGTACATCATTTGGGCTTTCCGGTACAGTGATGAAAGCACATGTCGGAGGAACTTACTTTCTGCTTTTGAAGAAGTATCAGACTGACAATTTGTTGTCTATATATATTTTTGTAATATACTGTTATTTACGTATAATAGGGTATTGTTTAACAGTTTTATTTAAATGGTACAAACAGGTACTTTCTTATATTTAATTTGATATGCCAAATTCACAAAAAATATTATGAAAATATTACACACATATTCTACATGTTACATTTAACTTCTGTTGACATGGATCACAAAGTAATTTTTGTTCTTATAATGAATGAAATTCAAACATGCAAGTTACAGAGCTAGCTACGTTATTTTATGTATTTTATATACTACTACAGTTCTAATACTTAACAGGGATTAAATTGATTCATTATATAACAAAATAATATAATAACCAAGCACTTATTTTTTATTGTACAAAATATTGTACACATATATATTTTTTATTTCATGAAGCTGATAATAATAATAATATAATTTTTAAGTTATGCATTGAAGTGACATATTTTTTTATGTCTTGAAGAAGTCACACAGCGATTGTACTGACCACATTGCCTTCAAATGTAATTACACAACCTTACACAACCACAGGGCAATTTATTATTTAAAATTTTCTGCTTAGCCGGGCAAAACAAGACTAATGCAGTGTTTCGTTCCCACCAACGGCGACACGCAGTCCCGAAAATCGGTCAGTATGTGAGGAGTTTGGCTTATTTTTACAAAGGGACCAAATCATGTTTAATTAAGTTTGTTTTAAAATTTTAGTATAGGTTGAGTAGAATGCTTTAATTAAATGATATAAATGTAAAAATCTCCTGTTACATCCACCAAATTTAACTGATAAAACTAATATTGTGTGTTGAGTAAATAAACTATGCAACAGCATGTCATCAATGTAAACTGTTGCATAATTTTCACTTGATTTATTATTAATATTGTATAGTATTTACCTAATATACTAGATATGCAATACTTTACCTGTATAGTTATTTAATGTATGATAGGTATGTACTCTGTTTCCTTTTGGAACAGCTTCTTTCTTTATTTCCAAATAAAGAAATGATATAATGGATATTGTGGATTATTCAGACTTTGTCAAATAAAATTAGTTCCACAAGCTTAAAAAATGTTCTAGAAGATGAAGCTATTTATAAAGTAGGTGTGGCCCCAGCAGGTGATTCAAAGTATTTAGCAGTTGACTATGATATACATTTAAAGAGTACTTTAGATGTAAGACATATTGCCATATTATGTGGTCTCGATGCTGGGGGCCTTGCTGCAATGTCGAAATGTCTGCTTGGCATAATTCTGGATAAAAGCTGGAGGATTCGCTGCAGTAATTGGAAGGCTGAAGAACTAACGGACAGGCAATTGTTATCATAAGCAAAGGACGCCATTTTGGTCTGACGTCGGTTTAGATGTATGCCTAAGTAGCGCACATTTTCAGACTGGGTGATTGTTATTCCATTTAGCTTTACGGCGGGGCAAGTGTCGTGTCTGAGAGTAAAAGTTACCTGCACCGACTTTTTTTTTTTTTTTTTTAAATCAAAATTTGAGGGCTTTGTCGCCAATGCGAACATGTCACCCTGGTAAGTTTGACAATATATATATATAAAACATATCTTATGACAAATCATAAAATTCTTTATGATTTGGCAATGATTTGCTATATATAAACTAGGTATAGCAGATCATTGCCAAATCATAAAGAATTTTGGCTTCTTCTGAAAGAGGTGAAGCCAAAACCGTATTACAGTACCCAATGTCCCGAACTCTAAATCCTATTGTTTTCCTAAACGCATCGTTTCGGCCACATTCCATAAGTATGTGATAAACATCCTCCACTGCGTCAGAATTACTGAAGTCGCATTTAGATGTTGTTGCTTTACCCATTAACGACAAACATTTATTTCCTGGTACGTGCCCAGAACGAAGCCAAAGCGCCACAATGGATCTTTTCCTATTTAAATCTTGATTGTTTATCCATGGCGACTCCAACGGATGTGGTTGGATCGTTCTGTACCAAATACCCTTTTCCAACGATCTTTCATCAAAATGCTCCTTCCATAACGAATAACACATTTGCTTAATTTTTGGTATAACATTAGTGTAAAAGGAAGATCTGCTACTAGGAATTCCGTCAGATACTGCTTGCCTGGCCAATAAACCGACTTATTCTCATTTGCTTTGATTTTCCAGTCCCTCAACCACATTGAGACTTTATCAAGATTTTCCTGGAGCATGTATGAGGCTTTTTCGGGATTTTCGTGGGCTGCGATGAGTGCAGTATCATCAGCAAATGTTCCTATAAGTACATCCTCTGTGGTTGGTAAATCATAAGTATATATGAGATATAAGACAGGACCCATCACGCTGTGGAACACCTGCCTTAATTTCACGCAAACTGGTTTTGTCTTCGCCATGCTTTACGTAAAATTTCCGACTGTGGAGGTACGACTTAATGATTAGATAGAAATTTATAGGCAGAGTTTGCAGGATTTTATAAAGAAGGCCTTTATGCCACACTCTATCAAATGCTTGTGTTATGCCCAAGAAAGCTGCAGAGCAATATTTATTGTGTTCATGGGTATAACTTATTTTTTCTACCAAGCGGCGAACCTGTTCTATTGTCTCATGAGCTTCGTGGAAGCCAAACTGATGGGTTGGAATGATATTAGCTTTGGCCAGCTCAGGGATCAGTCGTTTTATGATTAGCATTTCGAGTACCTTTAATACAACAGGGAGTAGGCTTAACTTTTTCCCGGGTTTTGGAGTGAGAATAATTTCTGCCACTTTCCACTGGTCAGAAACAAACTTTCGTCGCAGAATAGCGTTAAATATCGCAATAATCAGCACAAGTGTAGAATGTGGAAGTTCTTTCATAACTTTGGTAGTAATTAGGACATACCCGGGGGCTTTATTTAGGCGGAGTTTTTTAATGGTTGAGTAGACTTCATTGAGAGTAATTTTTTTGATAGGAGGTACTGTCTGGTGAGGAACTGAGAGAGCTTTTATGACCTCGTCTTTTGTCAAGTTTATAACTGGATTTAAAGTAAATACTCTCGATAAGTGCTCAGCAAACAATTCAGATTTTTCAGCATCACTCTTTGTCCAAGAGCCATCGTCCCGGTGAAGTGGAGATTGGAACACAAGTGTTCTATTCAAAGATTTAGTTATTTCCCACAGAGAATAATCCGTTGCAGAAGTAGCATCCAAGTTGAAGCGGTGTTTTTCAACGTCTTTGTTTTGTATATGATTAACGCTTTTGACGATGTCTTCTTACTTCCGTCCTCCTGTATACGTGGAGGTGGGGAAACGAGCCCGAGGCTTTGGTCTACTGAGGTTTGGCCCTGGAGCCAGGGGGGAAAAGGGTAAAACTGCGAACAGATTTACTGGTTAGGAAGGAATTTATCTTATGTGGGATGAGCTTATCCGCTCCTTGCGCGGAACTGCCCAGCCGGGTGAGACCCACGGTAGCCCGTGAGAGGCCCAGCTAGGTGACCAACGGCAGAGGAGCAGCTCAGGAGTCGGCATTGGGCGAGATCGGATATCCCCTGGGAGGCACAAACTTACCTAGTTAGGTGTCGTATGGCCTTGAGCACGGCGGCAACAGGATCCAGGCCCTCCTGTACGGCCTCGAGGACCTCGCGGAGGGCAGTGATGGCCTTGGCTACCGGGATGACTGGCGAATCGATGGGCGCAGGCGTGGGCGCGTGCGTGTTTTTTCTGTGTGTTGCTGTCGTATGTGAGACAGCGTGGGCCGAAACAGGGTCAGCCACTGGTTCTGAGTCTTCTTCGGCATCGTTGGAGGGGGGAGGGCTTCCGGCTTTCTGCTGCCGCGTCCTCCTGCCTCCCCTCTTTTTACGCTTACAGCGGCCGCCACCCCTCGAAAGATGGGTTGGCGGGGGCCATAAGGCTGGTCGCCGTTGTCGAGGCGGCTACTGGTTCCTTCTGCACCGTAGTGGCGGTGGCCGGTGTCGCAACTCTCTTCTTCCTGGCGTCGTGTGTGAGAGTTGTGCCCGCACGCCTGCTGGGTGCCTCGCGCTTGCGTTGCGGGCACGCAGAATGGTTTGCGGGGTGGGGTCCCCCGCAGTTGGCACAGGTCGCTGGTTCCTCGATGGGTCGTAGGCAGTCGCGGGCGAGGTGCTCCTCCCCGCACCTCACACATGCGAGCCGCCTGTGGCATCCGTGACTGGAGTGGCGGAAGCCCTGGCAGCCGTGACATTGCGCCGGGCCCGTCTTACTCCTCCAGGCTTCGATTCTGATTCCAGGCATGAACATCAGTTCGGAGATCTCATAGATTGCCGGTGTTGGTCATGATCGCGAAGAAAAGGTAGCCCGGCCTGCCCTTTCTCGCGCGGATCGGCCGTACGTACTCGGCGGTGAAGCCCTGCTCCCACAGGGCCTCAGTGATCGGGAGAGGTAGAGGAAGGCAGCCCCCTGATCGCTACCTTGCGACTCTTCTCTGCTGGTAGCCCGTATGAAAACCAAGAGACGTTCTCGGTCTTCTCCAGCTCGGAGAGGTACCGCTGTATGATGCGGTGAAAATCGCACGCCCTTACCAAAAGGGCGCGCGTTTGGTGCATGGCCGAGCTTGGCCTGCAGGGCTCTGAAGTGGTGGGTCCAATTAGGGAGGGACTCCACCACTAACGGCGGAATTCTCATTTGTCTAGACTTCTTCTGGTGCATGGACAGCGGTTATTACAGTCTATGTTAAAACTTAAAACTCTGACATTGAATTACTAGCAAAAACTAAACAGGCTATTACAATTCATCAGTTCTCTTGTCTAAGCCTTAATTTACCAATTTATACAAGCTAATAGCAGCATTAGAACTAGAGTAAACTAACATGCTATTACAAATACCAACATTCACAGTGACATCAACAAATGTAAGTTTTCTCAAAGACTTAACTCGTTTTCGCAAGTGAATTACCAATCTGTGGATACATAGGAATGATATCAATCCCTTCATCCTCTTAGTGTCAATATCACTTCACTTTCAGGAGGCAAATTAAACATACCTGTGCATTAAAACCGCTTTCTTTTTCATCTAACTCGGGTTTTTTTTTAAATGATAGATTCTCACTGATAATTTATTTAACATTTTCCAGTGCACTCATCTTTCCGAAGTCCTCGCTATTGGATACGGGCGACCTGAGTCAGATGAGTACACCACAATATTACCCCGCTTCACTCGACCCCGTTTTTCGCGATTCCTTTATAACAATGTTCAATCGTGAACCTCAGTTACGATTTCAGTTCACGCGACCTATTACAAGAACGTATCTTTCGTGTGAAGCGAGGTATTACTAGACTAATAATTATTTTATAACAGTTGTTATTTTTGAGACCTGAGCACATTTATGATTATTTCCTTACAACTATACCTTATATGTTAATGGTTGAGACACATTTGCCAAAGTTGGCTGACATTACATAGCTTACAAGTAGTTTTATAACAGCTTTTATTATATTTCCTTTATAGGCAATTGAGACCCTTTTGTTTTTGTACCGGACGGGCGGAACTCGAGTGAATGAGCCGCTGACGCCCTGTACACTATAGGTTCCAGATCATGGTGCACACGGGGATCGCCGAAGTAAGACGAATAAAACACGCCATCGTTTTTCGATATCACGGTCGGTGGCTATTGGCTTCTTCCTCGGGACTGGATATCCTGCTCTCACTTTACGATTATATCCGATGTTCACGATTTTCCACGATTGACCACACAATGTTACGATTGACCACACACACTGATGGTTTTACTTTACGCCAGAGGAAGACTCGGAGCTATACCACAAGGACAGCCGCAAGCCACAGAGCCGTTTTGACTTTATTTCGACGAATATTTTCACTATGACTATTACATATTTTTGTATATATCTTAACAACTAACAAACGGTTTATTTTACAATTTATGTATAATAAAAGGATACAAAAATATCTACTTATCGGTATATAACACACTATACGATATAATTATTTACTATTACAAAATTACGAAAAACACGGTGAGGACAACGGAATTTACATACACCATTAACGAAAAAAGTCTCTCAAACGGTGTATACGGATATTACGGACTTATATTTATGTTAATTATATAAACGAACCTGTAATACATAATAATTAACAATATATTTAACTATACGACAGATATTATTATCTTAAAATACGATTTAAACGGAAAACTATAGTAAAACGGTGTAAGTGCTATAAAAGCCGAAAATTACATTATACATTATATAAAACTGAAAGAAATACTTAAAACTATATTTCTAATTCTATTTATAATATCATTTATTTATATTTTATGCTATATAAACCTCGACGAAACACTATTATAATATAAAACTGTATTACGTCACGGCACACAACTCACGACCCAGCGCGCGCGCTGTACCGCGTGTCGTACTCGGGCGCGATCGGTGATCTCCGTCGCGAACAGTTTTTATTGACTAACATTATAGTAGAGGGTTTTTTTTCCCTTATCTACATATTTTTTCAACAATGAAGTCATCTTTTATTACATCTTTTATATCTAATGTCTATTCTTATCTATTATTACAACTACATATAACTAGACTACATACTGCTATTACCCTAGATACAACAACGTAACTACATACGACTATACTTGTACCTGTATACTATTGATTCTGTACGTTTTATTATCCCCTGAGAGTGTGTGAGATTATATTCAATTATGTACAATTTCGATTTGTCGAGATGATTCCAGTCGGGGTTGCTTTTTATGATTTTTTTAGTGCGCCTATTTGCTTGGAGAGTGTGTTGAATGAGTCTATGGTTTCTGTGTTGTGCTAGCTCGGTAATGATGTATGGGTTGACGTTAAAGTGGTTGCAAACTAGTACGTGGTTTGTTCGGCTTCTGCTGAACAAAGGGCAGTCTTTGAGCAGATGCTCAATGTTCTGCACTCTGTTTGGATCGCGGGGGCACTTATTATCTTCTGTGATCTTAAATCTGTGTAGGTAGTGTTTTGCGTATGAATGGCCTGTGAATATTTGGGTGTTATGGAATGTCGGTTTGGTTGTGCTGAAGAATTTGGACATAGCAGCCAAATCTGGAAACCATTTTTGGGTAGTTTGTCCTTGTGCTGAATTTATATAGGTGTTGTTATGTACGATGCGATTTTCTTCTTTGGTTCTATTTTTAATATAGCTGATTGGGAATTTACTGAAGTCTGGTTGCTTGTGTAGCTGCGCTGCAGATTTGGCTGCTGTGTCGGCTTCTTCATTGCCCAGTATGCCTGTGTGTGCCTTTACCCATACGAATCTGATTTGGCTGTGTGATGAGTTTATGTTTCTGTGTATTTTGTTAACAAAACTGTTTGTGGAGTTTGGATTGCATCTAACTCAGGTTTATTCCCCATTCCCATTCGAGTTAGTAGTGTTCCCATTTTAATTGTTGTAAATTTGCTTTTATTTTTAACTATTTTGTGGGGCCTGCACTGGCAGTCATTGGCGCGGGACGCGCCCGGATGCACATGGATAGGTAACTTACGCGGCGGTTTAGAACGCCGGCGGAGCTCGTGCTTGTTTCCACCAGGAAACGGTCTTGAGATCCTCTTCTGGAGTGACTCGTGCCGCGGAGATGGCTAGGTATCTACTCAACGCGGTGCAGGCGGCTCTCCGATTGCTTTTGACTTGTTTGACCAGAGTATTATACTTGTTTTTGTCATTATGGTGACGGGTGGTATGCCGTTTCATTTTTTTTTAAAGACTTGTCACACAGGAAGTGACATGTCGTCCTGTAATAACCGCTGTTCATGCACCTTGCCTATGTTAAAACTTAAAACACTGACATTGAATTACTAGCAAAAACTATTTTTGAATGAAGCTTGTACGGTTTTACCACTTCCACAACATCATTATGAAGTTCCGCTATAACCGCTATGTGGTCAGAGGATAGGTCTTTTTTATAATGGGTTGATTCGCACAGTTCGTTTGTTTAACATTGCTAATGCCCCCATCTTTCCGAAGTCCTCGCTATAGGATACGGGCGACCTGGGTCGGATGAGTGCACTACTAGATTTGTAATTATTTTATACTTTTATTATATTTAAGACCAGTACTTGTTTTCCAGAACACCCATCTTTCCGAAGTCCTCGCTATAAGATGCGGGCGACCTGGGTCAGATGGATGCACTACTAGAATTACAATTATTTGCATTAACTTACTTCTGTAATATATACAGTTGAGACCATAATACTTATGTTGACTATCATAATAATGTTTATAACTTATGTGTTAAATTTTGAGACACATTTGCATACATAACTATATAACTACTTTTTTTACATTTGCTTATACTTCCAATAAAGGCAATTGAGAGTCTATCATTTAAATTGAATAACTTTAATTTACACGTACTTTAGTCGCCTCTTACGACACCGCCAGTACCAGGGTGATCCTATTCTAAGCCGGGACCACACGGCGGGTCAGAGGATAGGTCATAGGTTGAGTGACAATGTAAGGTTGAGAAAGGGAGACCTTTAGTGATGAAAAAGTCCACAAGATCTGGTTTCTTTTTTGGGTCAGTAGGCCAGTATGTAGGTTCTCAGCCTTTGGTAGTAGTGAGTCTCGATCCCCAGTCTCTGTGTTTTGCATTATAGTCTCCTCCAGCAATGAATCTACTCCCAAGTCAATTGAAGAGGGACGTATATTTAATTGTTTGAACATGTCTATTAAATCTTTGAGTTAGTCAGTGTATTGGGCAGATTTTTCGTCTTGTTGCAGTTGAGGCTTTATCATTATTGTTTGCGGCGGAGGCAATAGGGTAATTTCTTTTGTTTTCTCTCCTTCTCTGCCAAAGTCATTATATCACAACTGTTTCTTGCAAGCCCCAGATCGTGAAGTATTATGCACTTGTGACAATAAGAAAGCTATATGGTATGTTGAAAAAGAACTACCAGATATAGTAAATGAGGACCCCTTATCCGTCCGTCTTAGGTTCGAACCCTCGGGTCGTTCCGTAGGCGACTTCGGACGGTACTACCAACTTACGAAGGAAAATAAATGTGTGTAAAATAATGTAAAGCGGCAAGAGCACTTTTATATCAATCTAGAAAGCACATTTTACCAGAATTTCGTAGAAAGGAACTTGAGAATATAATTCTACAATATTATTTACAATATGAGATCACCACTGAGCTGCTAGAGGAAGCTGCTAATATACAAATTGAATTCGAGAACACAGACTATGAGCCACATGGTCAAAAGGTTGTTGAATATTATCTTGAAAATAACATTCTTCTCAAATTAAGAGAAATGTGGCGACAACACTTTTTAAACTCAATGAATCCTAAGTATACGCTCAAGCTGTGTTCGGTTAAGCATAATGAAGAAATGTTCAAAATACGACTAAATAAAATACGTTTATCTGAACAATAGTAAATTACTTGGCCTATAAATTAATTAAAATATATTGAAAAAGCATTTTTAAATAAGAGCGGAATATTTTTTATTATTATATATATATATAAATACATTTAATAGAGGCCGTCGTGGCGCAGTGGCACAAGGGTGTGACTGTAACGCGACGATTGTGGGTTCGATGAAGTGAAATATTTATTTACGTCTATATTTCCATTTTCTTCACTCTGGTATCGAGGAAAAGTGCTGCGTTAAGTTCTGCCACTCAACACGCAATGCCTCCAAAATTCGGCAGAAAGTGGGGAATGGAGTGTCTTAACACTAGGTTCCCTCTGCCTACCCTGCTGTGTGCGGGATACAGCGTAAAGCTGATGCTGTGAAAGCTAATGAATGCTAGCAAGCATATCGAATAATTTAGTTATAGGCCTTAAGGCAACTTGAGGCTGTTGTGGTACAGCGTCTTACTATAAGAGCGGTGATTGTGGGTTCGATCTGAGAAGGATTATATTTGAATTGTTCCTTTTTTTCCAATCTGTCAGACATCACGGTGTTGAGCTCCCCTGACCACTTATAGGACTCTTGACAGTATGAATTATATAAATGATGTAACCAAATTTTTGTGTAAAGAAATGAACTTTCTTTGTAACAATCTCAATTCACAAGTATACGCGTATAGTTTTTAAAATCCTATCGGATGTGTTTAGTTTCATAAGTTATATTTTAAAGTGTTACTTGTGAAGTATGTTTTTTTTTTCACTTCTAGACATGTTTAAGAAATAAACCTGTTACTAAGTATTTAACTAGTTTTATTATTCCTTTATAATTTATTATTTATTTATATAATTTTATACGTATTACGATCACATTTGCACGCGTTAAGATAAGCGGTGCAAGTACTTGAGTATTTAATGTTTTACGATAAATGTTGAAGAAAAGAGCATCACATATGTAGTTTATGAATATTATGATTGTAAATAAACTGATACAATTCGAGAATGAACTTGTATCGTATAAGAATAAAAAAAAATAGATTTAAACTTTTAATGCATTTAATTAAATAGGTCGATTTTAGTTAAAAGAAAATATCTAATTAAAATAATTTTAGAGGCCGTAAATATAAAAATAAATTTTCCCAACAATTATTGTTTCTCATATATGTTTAAATGAGTAATCTTCAGGAGAAAACTTGAAAATCACGTAAAACGTATTTTAACGTAGTCAATATATTATTTTTTTTGCAAGAAATGCCAAGATTAATGGCAAATAAGAATCGAAGAGAATCAGGTAATGTGATGGATTGCTCAAAAGTCCCTATCATCTCAAGTAACTCATCATCATTGTAACGATACATACCATGCAAGCTATATGAAATAATAAGGTACTATGCAAGTTCAAAATAATTAATTGAATTAATTAGGTCTTTATATTGACCTAATTTAAACATAGGATGTTAGAAGATTAACCTTTGAACCTTTTAATAGGCTGTTAAAATATTACTTACCAACTACAGTAGAATTAAAAATAATAAAAAAAATATATATTGTAAAATTTTTTATATAATTGTCATATAATACATTTTTTAACATTAAAAATACTATGATGGGCTGGATTTCAAGTAGGAATACTTGCTGTTATAATTAAAAAATCATAATTTTATACAATCACATTTTTAAAACTAAAACATTTTTATAATATGTTAACACTTGTACCAGCCCAGAAGGACGACAATTAAAGTTATATGTTGATTGTAACATAACCTTTATCAAAAATCCTAAATACTCTAAGGTAATGCATATGCATGCAATGCAAAAAAAATGCATTTCAAATCAATTGTGATTGTGATGATAGACAATTTTTCATCCGTAATAGTCCTAGATTGAAATTTGTAAAAGATGAATAACTTTACAGTAGAAAAATAATATTAAATAAATTTATTGAAATATCATATTTTATCAGGATTTGGAAGACTTAAAATAAGTGAGGGTTAATTATTACTAAGTAATTATATACTTATATTTTCAACATATACCTTGGTCATATTACCCAAATTCAATTGATTTATTTTACCATATTTGCATAAAAATATTAAATAAAACACCATGTCCAAAGTAAAATACAAACATTATACAATTAGAAATTAATTATCAAGTTAAATGTTCAGATCTTAAAAAATGTGGCACCATAATGGCAATAACATTTAATAGCATACTTTTTCAATTAAATAAATACACATAGATAGATTATTGCTATAAATGTATTATTCTTTATACTCTTTAGGATATTGTAGAGATCTCTAGCCAATTGAGCGATTTCTATGTTCCTTTCAGATTATTTCATGAAATCAAAATTCTTAACAATTTCAACATATAAATTTTTATATATTTTTTTTCTGTGATTAATTTTTTTTTTAATATATTGTCATTATTAATTTTATGATCAATATTTAGCTTCAATATTTACATATAGGACAATAATTATTGTGATTGTGATTTTTTTTCAACACAAATCAAATGTATTCCAAAATAAACAAGATATTTTAAATTTATGCCATATGAATCATACAGAAGAAAATAAAGTCATCTTCATTCAAAATACCTAACTGATAACCTGTTTATATACTTATATAAACCTTAGTGGACTATAACCAGAGACACACACATACATAATTTTCACAGATACATTTGAAAAAATATCAAAAAAATAATGGACTATTTTTTTGAAAAACAAAA
>JBAIZZ010000081.1:936461-1010077 GCA_037355905.1 Heliconius aoede | reverse complement strand
TTTCGCATTAGGTAATGCCGGGCCCCGGTGCCCTTCATCTCCACCTTCAAGGCTGGCAACGCACCTGTGGCTCCTCTGGTGTTGCATGGGGTCGTGGGCGGCGGTGATCACTTACCATCAGGTGACCCGAACGCTCGTTTGCCTTGTCCTCTCCCATAAAAAAAAAAAAAAAAAGATTATATTGAATTTATTTAAAAGGATTCGTATGTGATATATATAGACGGTTAACAGGAGCTTTATTTTTTATTTATTTATAAATAATTTTATTAATCTATGGCGCACATTGTAATAAAGTTGGGTATGATCAATCTAAATGGAGTAAACCATTTGACGGCTCTAATTCCCTTACAATTATATATTTATAATATATAAAAGAATACAATTTAACAACTAACACAACAATACATAAACTCACGCTCCGCCTTAGTAGTGACCACGGCGTTGAGCTCCGTGGCCACCTCCGCGTCCCGCACGAGGCGCATATCTCTCGCCGCGACCGCCGCGGGCACGGCGCGGCCTCCCACTAGCACTACGTACACTATGTGGATTTTACCTTCTGTTGACTGGAATTATGATTTATTTTATTAAATTATTCACGCTATATACCGCACAGTGTGGGCAGAAGGAATTTAGTGTTAAGACACTGCGTTTTCCGCTTTCCACCGAATTTTGGAGGCATTGCGTGCGTTTGGTTTTTACACATACTCTAATGTTGTACAATTAAAATTAGCGTTAAGATGCACACTTATAGACTATGCGTCTAATTAAATTAATACATTTTAAAATATTTTTAAATGGACTTATATATATTTATTTCATAGAAAAAAACGGCGAAAAACAAGAATTTTCTAAAATCTAGCTTCATATAACATAAAAATAAAAATGAAAGATGTACATATACCTCTGTAATATTCTGTATATACACTTGCACCGGCGGCTGTTGTTCAGGCTTGATTATTTCTCTCTTAAACAACACACTACCATTACCTCCATCTGTTTCAAATTCTAAAGGTAAATCTATCATATCTTCCTTTTTATCTTCCATATCATCAAATTCTTCGATACTCCTTTTTCTTACTTCCACAGTCGGCGCTACTAATATCCAAGAGTTACGACTTAAATGAGTGGGTTGTATAGCTCTTGATGTCTTTATATCATGAAGAGATATTACTTCTACATAATTCAAATGATCTGTTTTATTTGTATTCGATAACATTGTTTCGTTATCACTATTTTCTAAAACATTAACAGATAAATCATCTAAACTTGTCATGGAACTCTGTATGTTATATTTTTGGGGCGTTTGGATAGTGTGAGGATCGATTTGGCTTAAATTACTGTCATTATTTATAACGAATGAGTGTACTTCGTGTTTTTTTCTTGGTGTTGGGGCGTCCAACGATTTGATAATGCCGAGATGTCTTTCTTGCTGTCTGAAAACAGTTTTAAAATCAAACATTTATTTGTATTTAGACTTTTAATGCGCACTTGTAAGTGACTTGTAAATTATATAAAACGATAAATTAGTCCAAATATAAATATTATTATAACCTGACGTAATTAGCAAAATAGTCGTAGTAATTGTACATAGTGTTAAAAAAATCGCTTTAAAGGAGACGGTTCATGTATTTATCGTACTAAAAAACGTGTGTTGTAAAATGTGAAGTGAGAGCCAAGTTCAATGGTAAATAAAGCGTCGTTCTCGACTTCACCACCCACAGATTGGGAGATCTATATGGGAGCCGGGTTTTGTGTTCACTCGGGGTAAAAATTCAAGCAGATTAATCATAGAAAATTAACCTTATGGAAATTATCATAATGTAGCCCAAAATATTTAAATAATCGCGTTCATATCATCAAAATAGAGCAATTCAAAAAATAAAAAATTAAGAATTTACCTTAAAAACGCCTTCTGATACAACCTAGCCAGTCTCAGCTGCAAGCTGTCGGGCGTGGACCCCTGTATGACGGTGAGTAGCCAGTAGCGCCTGTCTTCGGGGATCTCGGGCTCTAAGCTATCTGGTGAAGCATCACAATTGAGTACACATTCACCACTTGACTTGTCTGTCACTGCCTGTGAAATAAGGTTTGTATTAAGTAGGTACACACTGTATCCTGTAGAGTTTTTTTAATCAATATCTTGTGAATTTAATTGCAAAAACAGATAGTTTATAAAACAGCAATTTTTTTTCGTTATACGCCTAGATATTATGTGTGGCAAAAGCAAAGTTAAAATTATATATTATGTACCTGTGGTGGATATGAATCCAAATACACTGTAGCGAGTACAGTAGTAGTGCGCACAATAGGAGTGCTCGGAGATATCATTGTCGTAGCTAAATCAGGCGGAGGAGGCCCGTCCCCTGACCCTGTCCAGAAGAAGTCCTCTAGGCGAGGTGTTCTTGAGTGTTGGTCTGGAGAAACTAGCATGTACACTGCAAATAGTTGTATTTATTGACTTATTAATATATAATGTTAACAGAAACATTAAAAGGCTACTGTAGTTAGTTTAGTGATAAGGTCATCGCCATCATGATATTTAAATTTCTCTCCTCTTAAATTTTATTAATTCTTAATAATGATTTGTCAATCTTAAAGTATAAATTATATATATTATTAGATAAAATTACTAGATAGTAGTGTCAGACAAACAAGTCTAACGACTGCCACGCCATTCAACATCTACGAGGTAACGCTAGCTAGGTTTGTATCGTGTAGGGTCGCAGGGAGCGCTAAACTTTCCTTTCCAACAGGAAACGATCGTTTTCCATTCAATGTATTTGCTAATAGTTTAATATTTCTTCGGTTCTACTATGTAGTTCAGATAAAAAAAACTTTCAAAATAATTGACGCCGACGTGCTTTTCATAAACCATGATTTAAATTATACAGAAATGGACATTTTTTAATATTTAATAACATGAGTGTATTTATGAAGTATAAAATTTTCTAATATGCTATAGAAATAGCAAAATTTAAAATATTATTCAATGCCACCAGCTCTATGAAATTCGTATATAAAGTTGGTCTTGGGGTAAGTCAAGGCCCTAGTAATATGTAAATATCGTCGTCCCCACGTCTTAAGTACGTAATATATTTAAAGTTACTCCTGATTCGCGAAAGCTGGAATAGGGAAAAGGGAAAGGTTAATAAAACGACAAGACTGTAAACAACAGGGGATCGCGTGATCTCCCGAATAATGGGGCCTACGGTTTATTGGCCTGGCTGTAGCTACTAGCTATAGGTAGCTTTGAACTTATGTGTGATCACGCTATAAGCGATAGCGGATAGTAAAATTAATAATTATGTTTTTAATTAAATAGATAAAATCTAGTTTGGGAAAAAATTAAGGTATTGCTTATATCTTTTGATATAAACAATACCTATGTTTATTCCCAATTGTATTATATATTTGTTAACTGTATGTATCATTGTAATGTAAGATACCTTCTATAAGTTGTATGTTCCTAAAATAAGTTTTTATATTCACACAGTACGTAATATATTTGTCAATATAATTTATTTATTTCCTAAAAATGTATTCATTTCCTCGAGAGAAAATCGAACCCACAACCGTTGTTTTTCAGTCCACATGCTCTTTGCGCCACGATCGTATATAAAAATATCGTAATGTTCTTATAACTTATTCCACGTTATTAAGAAGTTACTCCGGCACCAAGCCGTACCACTCACTACGGTTTTCGGAAAAGAAAACGCATTTCCCTTAGTAAACGTATCCAACATTTTGGTTAAATGATTGTGCTTATCACAAAAATCTCGTTATTAAGAACTAAGGGATGAATTATGTAATTTTTTGTTAACATTTAAATACACAATGTATTTATTACATTCTTACTTACACTTCAAAGGAGCTTAGGTTTTTACTTTTTGGAGTAAAAAATATAAAAAATATCTTTTGCCTCCATTTCTGTACTCTATCCAATAATTTACAATTGATTTATTCACATGGCTAAAACATACAATAAACAAAAATCCTGCAAAATGCTCAGAATGTTTGCACATGTTGGTTTTGGCATAAAAAAGGATGTTTTTTACTGTACTAATGAGTAAGAGATAGATGTTTTTTTTTGCTATGAAAAGTCACACCAAAAAAACATTACACGTGAAATACAGAATAATGTCTATGTATCCAGTTCATAAGACACCTATCTAATTATTCGAACATTTGTTATTGTTAGAATCGACTTTGTAGGTTATATATCCTGTCCGTAACCGTATTCCACACAATCGTATAAACGTGCATATAAAAGCTTTAATTTGGTGGTTACATGCGGGTACTCGGCGGTCTTTTGTTATGGAGCGGATGGATGACAACGCATCGACGCACGCGCAGCCAACCGACACGAGATATATTTTAAATTGTTTTTTTTTCTAGATTTATTTATCTCTCGCACATAGGTGAATATGCAGGGAGAATATGGTTTGAATAAACTAAACTAACACTTAACATAAATACATTCTTCCATTTACAACAAAATTCGAATGGTGGAACCCAACATTGTCGTTTCACGCCACTATGACCAATTTTGTTTGTTGCGAAATTCAACACCGTACTTCGCTTCGATCGCCTCGCTACCAGATAGAAGAAATGAAAATATTAAACAATTAATTCCGACCGGGAATCGAATCTGCGTAAGCGTTTACAGTCGCTTTCATCCCCCTGGGCCACGAAATCTGCACAATCTATTAGGTTGTTCAGAAAACAAAATTTGTGTTGAAAATTCAAATAAAATTATTTTTACAATGATTCGTCTTATAAGCTAAAGACTTAATTTTAAATTTAATTAACGAACAGTCGGTAAGAACCTTTAAATTTTATCCACTGGTTTCATAAAACTTCTTATAAAAATATTTATTTAATTCAACTCATTATTAAACTATCAGCGATATACACGTAACTATATTTTCTTACTTACTTTTTTCGTCGTCTTCGTATTCGTTTCCCGATGTAAGTGATAAAAATAAGAAAGCTACATTTATAAATAGCATGCACGTAAAGATCATTTTAATTAACTATTATTATAATGTAATAGATTGATTAATGTATCATGATATTTTACTAACGTGAACACGAAATTTTGTAAGTAGTATTAAGAACTAAAAGGATAAAGCAATTATTAAAACGCCACAGATTTCAACGTTACTTTTATTTAAGTATGTTTCTAAATACACCACACGAATAATTTTGATGAACGCTACTGTGCATTTCAATTGTTAATATGTTGCTAAGCAACTAAATTGAATAACCCGCGCATATGGTCTATGACATTGACAAGTACAGCTTCGTTTCACAATAGTCAATCAATAGCTTTTTCGCATGATCCTATTACAAGTAGAAAAACAAAAAACAAAACAAACGTTATTTAACATATATTTGATATGCGTAATTATTATAGTGCAAAATTAATTAACATATGTCTATTGAAACATAAAAAATTGCCAGTATAAATATATTTAGAGTGCTGCCAGTCTAAAATAGGTAGTATTAAATTACGAACGCAGCTAGCAACACTGTCATCCACCGCTGCTCCGCCATTCGTGAATAGCAGCGCCATTCGTGTGAGTTCGTCGCTTCCGTTTGACGGGCATTGCGACGTGTACGGGTGTGTGCGAAAGTATGAAGTGAAATCGTACTTTATAGTGTGTGAAATGTTTAGTGTAAGTTTTTACTGTGCAGTAAAACAAAAATGAGTGCAAACGGATAATATAATTTTTTCTGAATACGTCACCAAAACTTATTACTAATTGTAGTACACGTAACATTTTGTATGAACGGTTTCAAAATGGCTGTGTTTTGAAGGACCCTTTGTCCGCTTTCGTGTGCTTGTCCAGCATGATAGTGGAATCGTACAGGCAGAAGTTTATCTTTGAAAGGTGAGATATGTCGCTATTTATATTACTGACGATCCAAGTTGAATGGAAAATTACTGGCTCTCACCGAATTGCGGCGTCGTTTATTGCTTTCTATAAAAGCGTTATCATACCGCTCACTGGCTACGTGTTAGTTTCTAATAACATTGAGTCTTGTTTGTTTCTAATACGCTTGTACAATTAAATTTTAGATATTTCCACTAATTTTTGTTCTTCCGTTCTTACCTAAAACTTGTTCATAAATACTTTTATATTATCTAAAGGTTATACCAATCATATGTTTACAAAACGACATATGACATTGATAAATAGACATTTAAAAATATGATATCTTATAAGACATTGTAAAATGAACTTATAAAGCAATTAAAACATTATCTGGTTATAATAAATAGCATTTAAAATAAGTGTTACCTTTTTTATATCTTATTTATTAATTTCTCTAAATTTTATTTTTATACTTAGTATTTTTGTTTATTGTAATTATTAAAAACTACCAATAAGTTCTGTATTTGTTTTATAAATGTAAATGTAATATGAATCCTATTTTTTTTTAAATAATCACTGCTGTTACTGTACTGTACGTACTTTTACTTTGGTATTTAATAATTCAACCAGATAAACTGGATCTCATTGACATTTTCCTTCTTAACATTTTAGTAAAGTTTAATATAAGTAAAGGTTTATATTGACAAACTACTTGCTGAGATAATGTTTTCATATTGATATAACCATGTAATATTAAAAGACATGAGTATTTTGCTTAAAGCAATGTAATATGTACATTGAATAAGTAATTGTATTGGTATATCAGAATATTCCTGTTTGAGGCTTTTATGATGCAAAGGTACAGCATTGGACTTAACATGATGGTTTCAACGCTCAAATATAAAAACAAATTGTGATGTTGACTTTCTCCACTTAACATTCTTATATCTCAAAAACTAGGCAGTGGTCGGAAACTGAATATATTTAACACTACGGAGAGGGACCTTCATTCCACTGTACTATTATGTGGAATACAGCATGAAGCTATAAAGAAATATTTCCATGAAAGTAATCCTTTATTTAATCTTTACAAAACCATACTTTTGCTTTTGGTCTGTAGCTTAGTGAGAACATGCACACTAAATTGTAATGAAGAAAAAAAAAATAATATATAGAATTAAATTATAAACTGTTACACTTCATTCACTATTATAAAGTATGTATTATTAAGTACAAAGTAAATTTTTAGTATGAAACTGTATTATGAAACGAAGATATTATGAAACTGTAGAGTTCGATTTGTTAACCATTATAATCTCAGGATCTTCTGGTGCTTTTGTTTAAGCTAGTTAGTTTATTGAGACAGGCTAGGCAATCCAATATCATGTTTTTATGTAATTTTCTAATTAATTTCTTAAAAACCCTTAAATTCGTCAGTCTCTCGACTCAATATAGTAAACGAAATAGCCAAGACAAAAGTCTTCATAAGTTTGTGCTAAATCGAACCTCGGTCGATCGTGAAATGTCGTCCCGTTACGACAACTCGTAACGGCTCTCGGCATTGTGTGCAACGCACGCACGACGACGATGTCATAATTGAGTTTTGTAAAAGATATTTCAGGAAGGAGAAATTGTTGAGATATTTTTTTGTTTTTTGTTCAGTTTATGGAGTAAAAATCGGTGGATATTTAAAGATTTTTCCATATAAACTTTCCACTCCTATTCAATCTCTTTAGGGTTAAAATTTTTCCAAATCCCTTCTTAGCGGGTGTCCACTCTAACTAAGCTCATAGTAATGATCAGCACCACTTTATTATATATAATAAGTAAGATTTATATGCTTTAAATTTGTTTTATTCCATTACATATATAAAAGAAGACATTGTTTGTTCTATCTTAAGTATTGATTCTGTGTCTCTCGCCAGCACTATCCACATAGAATGGAATAGAAAGTCTGATAGGCACAATGATAACACCCATTAGGTGAACACTGCATGAACATCTTTAAGTAAAGATCTGAATATTTGTGTGTATATTATGTATTTTACTTTTTTTCTCATACTTAAAGTATTATCAAATTTTTGTACTTTGTACTTACTTGGTTTTTATCGTCGTCGGTCAGCTTTCTAGCTGTCTATATGTTAAAAAAATTGATAAAAATAATTTTGAGAAAGAAGAAAGAAATGCTTCTTCCACTATAGAATATTTTAGAAATGAATTGGTTAAATAAATTAACTATATTACATCCAAAATCTGACAGAAGCGGCTCTAATCTAGCAGTTTTAACATTACGAACATAAATATACCCATATTAAGTTTCAACAACTGATCTATACTCAAATTGAACCTTGGGTACACCCGCCCGACGGGGCAGCCCTTCAGGCCAACACATATCAAGTGTATGGTATGTGATCGATATTTAACGTGAACATGGCGTGAAAGTATCTATTGTTTGTCAGATAATAGTGGTGCCGACTAGATTGAAGGATCTATTACATCATATGACTATTTCGCAAGATAACATACACAGTACTATCTAAGAGTCGTGGCCGCCGTCTGGGCATATATATACTTCTTATTTTCAATATTTTTTCCCGATTGAAAAATGTTCAGAAGTTAAGAACCTAATTTCAGTTAGGCCACGACTTGTCGACCGTACTGTATGTATACATTCTACAGCGAAAAGAGAGCGGCGCCAGTAACCGCTCAAGGCGTTATAGGTTTTTTTGATAATTATATTCACTTGTAAAAAATTAAACCGGATATTCGTATTTAAGTAATCAATTTTAAGTTCCCCACTTAATTTTTTACTGGCTACCGTGCAATGTATAATATTTAAATGGTTTTTCCGAAATTAAAGATTATTATAAAATACAGTATGTTTTGATGAGCGCAAACTTTACTACCGTTTTACGTGAGAATATTTACCATATTAAATAAATTATAATTGATCTCCCTCTCTCTCTCTCTCTCTCTCTGGACTTTGGTATTTTATAAAGTAGCCAAAAATAAATTCAACAGCAGATCCATTCTAAGACAAAATTTTACTTAGAAGTTACTAAGGCTTGTTCATTTACTTTATATATGTGATTTATTGAAGTTTTATTATAATAAACAACTTTGACTTTTATTTAATGTACTTTTATTATCTTAATCTTATTTCTTTAGGTGTTATTGCCAATTATACTGATTACATATTTAATTGCGTATGCGTTACTAATTATTTTCTATGAAAGGCTATTTAGGAAACAATATTTTTTTCTATAATACATAAATAGATTAACGAGTTATATTGTCTGACTAAATTCAATAAAATAAATGGTTTATTTTTTCAAACTGCAATGAATTATACCTTTTCTTATGCTAATAGACCCTAGTCATTAAAATAAAGTAAGTCATTAAGTCCGTAATCACTGTTTTTTTTTATTTACCTTCACGCTACACACTTATACATCCCACACATTACAGAGGGAACCAGCTGGGAACCTTATGTTCCTACTCAATAAAACACTTCGGTTCCGTCGGAATTCTGGACGCATTGTATGTTGAGTGGCAGAACTCAACGCCGCGCTAACCCTCGTTACCAGAGCGCGAAAAAATAACATCGACATCGATGTTTTTCTTTCGATTATTATCGAACATCGATCGTTTTTTCTAACATCGGGTACCTACCCTGCGGCAAGGCCTGGCCTCAAATACTCACAAAATTCATTATTTATTATCCACCTAAACTACCTAATACATATTTATACGTACTGGTAGCTGCTGGTATATTTAGTAGAGCCCCTCGCCACCTACGCTTAGTATGGGTGAAACCGTACAAGTCTGGTCGGCTCGATTTTATTTTAATAAGCGGATTTCACATTCGTGTTAAGTTGGTTAAAGCCCGTCGATCATTCTAGTCGAATCGAGTTTCAATATTGAGATTGTATGACTCCGCTCAGATATCTTCAATGTTCTCGATCGAATATCTTACTAATACTGTTTTGTTATTCATGGAGTTAAAAAATTCACCAAGTTTTTTTTCGTTATTCGATAATTCTGTGACAATTATTATTATTATTATATATTATAGTATATATATTATATATATTATAGTATAAAAGACATTGTTTTATTAATATAATACATTATTTATTCACATTAATTTTACTGCTTTTTTATAGCTTGTATTTATATAATACACTTTTGTGTCTACCGTGCCGTGGCCTCCTTACGAGAGATTCAGGGTACGGTGACATGCCTCAAATAATAGTGGCTCTTAGCAAATGAAAACTCGATTTTATGACGCTTTCAGCTAAATTACATCGCTCGACTTACCTTAAAATATTATAGCTGATCAATGTCTTTACACCTTATTAATTTTGGGCGTGGATAATTTATTATTTAGGTATAGAAAATGTTGCTAGGAGCTTTCTTATAAATCATGATTTTTGATAGGTTTTGTTTTATTTTTAGTTTATTTTGCCACCTGATATTTCCCAGTCTAGATAAAATTAATACTTTATTCTTATTCAATTATGGTCAAACAATATTACTGGATAACAAACTGATCTGTCGTTGCGCAGCGGCACAACAGGGTTCGATTCCCACTCGCGGCAATTATTTGCTCTGTCAACAAACTCCGCCACATAACACGAAATGGCTGTAAAATTCATTGGAAAACTACAGTTCGTACCTATATAAACTAAAATATATTTCCTTCCAAACAGGGAATGCGTGTCATGTACCCGGAGCACACTCACCACATCCACATTAAACACCACCACCACCAGCCCGAACCCCAGCCGGCCGAGTCGCCGGCACTGCCAGCCGAGACACGTCGCGTGGTGATACCATTTGGAAACGCACAAGAGACTTTATTGGACTACGGTTATTTTAAGGTACGTTGGGTTTGGGTGTAGCTAGTGTTTTTTTGATATGTTAAAAAGAGAATGTAAAAATATGTCTACAATAAAACTTTGACTGTATTGGAACAGTAGAGTATTTATTTGTTTGATTATGTAATTTGAAGATAACGATGTTGTTTTGAAATGTTTATTTTTACGCAACACTTTAAAAAGAAAACATATTTATTTATCAAGAAATGTTACGCTCTATATTATCAATATAAAATAATAAGAACATGCGCATATTTTATTAATCAGATCATAACATAACATAATAAAAGTGCGCGGACACATTTTATATAACGCAGAACGTAGGCTTGTTGTACAAGCGAATGTTAAATTTTAATAGGTACGTCGAAACTACGTATGTGGAACGCGTAAAAAATACAATAACTGCGAGTTGTATGAGGCCAAACGACAATTTGCATCCGCGTGTGCAGATGTTCCAGCAAAAAACCGACCAGAACAAAACGCAGCATCCGCAACAACTGCTGTATAGAATTGACGCTTCCGTACGAATTAACAAGATGTTATACTAATATGAAAATTTCTTAGCAATTTTGTACGTTTAGAGCTCACTATTAGTAGGTGACACTAGAGGCCAGCCGTGGTTGTAGGTTCGATCCCCACTCGAGGATATGATATATTAATTTACATTTATATTTTAATTTCTTCGTTTTGCTGTCGAGGTAATGCGCGGCGTTTAGTACTGCCACTGAACTCGCAATGCGTCTAGAATTCTTCGGAAAGTGGGGAACGGAGTGTCTTAACACTTTGCTTTGCACTTTGCTTGCTTTGAGTTTTTAGCTCACTATTTTTATATGTTGCATAATAAACAGCGCAATATATCACGTTGATAAATGATTGATACGTAAATCCCATTATCTTTGCGACTTGTTTGTTTTGCCGGTATTTAATTTAGAATAGGTGTCTGGTACATACATACTTGTTAGCGTTGATAATAATATTAGCTCAATATTACGTTTCTATATTTTCTATTTCATTTATCTTTTCTGCAGTTCCAAATTATGGAACATTTTTATATGACCTTGGTTGATTTAAGCAGATTCTGCCGAAATTCGTAGACTTTTTGGCAGGAAACTATGTATGTATATCTATTAAAGATATCTTATCTCGAAGAGTACCTATGTCAGATAACGTGAACATTTTTGTATTATTGATTACAATAGAAAAAAAATGTGGTTTTTGCCCAGGAAATGGTTAGAAATGTGGCTTGTATTTTGATAGCCTATTACAATAAAATTATATTAGTATGAATCTTTTTGTTATAATATTTTTTACTTTTCCTTTGATTATATATTTTTTCTTGCCTTTTAAAATATATTCGTCAATATAATGATCTTAAATAAGGATAAATAACCAGCAGGTTATTCTTATGGCAATGAAAAACTGACATTAAACAAATTTTCCTTTAAATTAATAATAAGGAATTCCGCTAACTTTAAATTTAAATTATATTATATATAATTGGCACAATAAAAGCCACCATCACCATCACCATCATCATCATCGATAACTTTTCTGTCACCTATCGTTGGCGAACGCCTGTAGATCTGTCGTGAGATGGTCTTTACCGTTAACTAACATCTGGGGCAATTTTGAAAGTAACTCGGCGTCTTGTTACTCGCAAACCTTTATTGTATTAAACCGGTCGTCGCCATTTGATACTTTCAGTCTATTCTACAGTTTCAGTCGGTGCTATACCACTTGCTTCATATCATTTGTCCTAGAACCTATGTTGACCATTTTACCTAAAGTGTATCACCTGAATCACTAAGTTTTAGTAGGTATAAGTACTAATGGTGTCATGACACATGCCTAATGTAATAAACCTCAAAACGCTAAATATTCAACAGTTTTATTTACATTCGATATACATTTATCTATATTAAACGCGCGTTGGTCTCCTTGTAGATTGTAGTGCAAGATGCAGGAGATGTGTGGTGTACTGTACTGTACTGTATGTATTTCATCAGATTGCATTATGTATTCAGGGTTTTGTGAAACATCACGCCGCGGGTCACGCTTCCTAACACATTTTGAGATGGAAAATATAATCGGCGCTTGCGTAACGAGCTGTCGAGGCACGTGGAGCACAGGCCGGGCCTCGTGACGGGATAACGTGACTGTCGGGAATATATTACCTACTGAACGCAGACGAATATTGTTTTTCTTTTTCAAATCTATCAAACCGAGGTCGCCCGCTCGCGTCTCGTGGAAAACAAATGTGCACCGTTCCTAACTAAATATTCGGCCGTTTTAAAAAACACGAGGTGAGACTTTTACGATTTCATCGGTTGTATTTTTACTGATCCTCGACGGCGTAGTTGTGTGAAATAAATTTCTTTTTCATCCAGTAAATAGTTAGGTGTTATTCAAAATTATAGCAAGAAATTCGTGAATAACAAGTTTGTGGCCCTCGTTCTAAATTCAGCTTTACTGCGATCAACATTAGGTGTAATTTGTTTGATGCGAGGCCGTGACGCAATACCATTTGTTTACGCCCGGTAAAGTGGCTACGTGCATATCATGAGCGGGGCCGGCACGACGTTGCCAAGTCGCTCTTGAGCCAAATTTGGCGCGGCGATGGTTAGCGAGACCGAAGCGACCGCTTTTTGCGAGGGTTTCGTTACAAATCCTGTTTTTTTTATTATGTCAACATTCGGTGCTGCTGCTGCGAGGTGATCGTGCAACGTCACCGTATTTAAATTTGGTTCTATTACTATAGTTTTGTGTTGGTCGACTCGAAGTACTGCAATAACGTACAGTACGTTCGTTCCTTTCCTTGATTACTCGTATTCTCTGTTAGCGCTTTGTGCCACGTTGCGGAAAATTGCACAAAAAGTCTGTCTCCGAGAGCATTGAGTGGAACTCGCTCAAGGATATTTCTCCCGGACATGGGTTGTGACCGACTGCGACAATTACGCTGTTCGTCTCGTGTTTCCTGCTCCTAAACTGTCTACAGTTTTAGTCAAATTGGCGTTGTCATTTAACTAAATTTACAAATTGGTAAATAATACCGTTTAATTGCAAAATGTTCTTGGAAGTATAATTCTTGTTTTTAGGTATTATTTTATGTATATATTTCGCAACTTATTACTTCACGTATTGTTCAATGTTTTGTCATTCGTGGAAATTTTTACCCTACTTGCTCTGATATTAGGGCCATAACGGCCTCTCACTGGCAAGTATTTAGCCGTGTAGCGTATATGTGAGTATGTATGTATGTTTTGCATTACATGCAGCGAAGATTTCGTGATGTGATGCGATGGGCAAATTGGCAGGCGGACCATGCAGGTCACTCACCCTGGTCTCCCCCACCTCCCCGCCCCCCACTCCCCGCTGGCGTTACGTAACCGCGCTGTTGCCATACTGACACTGCCAAACTCCTCGATGATTATTCGCGCCTGGTACTTGCCTCTACGATGTTCGCTCTTTTGCCGCACTTGATGCCATGGCTTATAAAATGCTCTTGCGCATCTTCCCGATTTTGTAATTTTAGAAATATTCTTACAGTATAAAAATAATAACAACACATTCAACAAATAAAACGATTGCTTATATTGAATTAAAATTACATAAATATAAATTTGATGAAAAAAAGTCGTAATAAAAATATCCACCTGTGTCCAGTAAGAAGGCACATACTATGTGTGCAACAAACCGTTCGTACCAGAACGTTATCGTTATAATTAAATGGTATGCATTTTACACGTACGCGCATACTGCCAAGTAAAGAATGTTAAACGATGGAAATTTTCAAATACAATTGTCCTATACACTACACTTACAGTCACTACACTACATTACCATTGTTTATTCTTCGATAAAATATCTCACACTATAACTACTATAAGAGCGGCGACTTTATCTTATAAAACGGTTTATAGAAAAATACGACTGACTAGTCCTGGCGGAGGGCCACAGAATTCGGTAGAAAGTGCAGAACAGAAGTTTTATTGGGAACAGTCTCTCAGCAGTAGATTTCCAGCTGCCTACCCTAACGCAGCGTAAGAAAAACTTTTTTTTTAACATAAAATAAATTTTCCATCCATCTAGTCGTGTAGTCAAAAGTAAAGAAAACGTTTCGTTCTTATTAACACGAATTTGGAATATTATAAAATTGAAAGGCGTATCTTAACCATGCACAAGTTATCTGTAGGCGGCGTTAGAGACTGTTGAACTCTTGGAGTGGGAGTACAAGTGAATTGTGATTTGTACCACATTATAAATATGTTCTTAATAATTTCTGAATCTATGAAGACCTAATTGTATGTTCAGGTGTGTTCGTATTAATTTATTTCTAATTATTTTATTAATTACAAATAAATAATTTGGAGAGAACGTTTATTTTAATTTCTGTCTGGTTAAATCTACTTGCATCTTATATAATACCTTATTTGGTTGAGTTTACTCGATTAATTCTGATAAAAATAAAACTACCTGTGATTCTATTTTACGTAAAAAATACTTTCAAATACATAAATGAATGTACTTGAAATAATTATGTTCTCACACGTTATATTATCTATGGCGAAACCAGTTCTTAGTTGAACTTATTTTTTTTCGCTGTGACGTTGCATGTAATATATTTGCTCACGTGCTTAACATTGTATTTGGCCCTGAATTATTTCATATGAAGATGAAAAAAATCCTATTCTTATCTTTTTATATTATATATTTTTCGAATTATCTTAAAAAATATTCCTCCAACAGAACTGTAGAATGTGACCTGTCAAGCAGAAGAACGGTTTGGCCGTCAAGTTTTGGCCACACGATGACGCCGTCATCTAACCTATCCATTTCCTGTCATGCCTGACATGTTAGCAGTCGTCAACTTTCACATTGCCTTTGGGATGATATATTTCGTCTTTGCTACTTTCACATCGCTTATATTCTTGTATGTTATATATACCTACTGCTCTTCCAGAGTGTACACTAATTTATTTCACTGATCCGACAATACAGCGTGTAACGCTGATCGCTCTTGATGGAAGTTAACGTGTCAACCAGATATCGACGTCGTGTTGTCCTTGTCCGTGTGTGTCGTGCTCGTTTTGTATTCTATGTATGTACGCGTGCATCTTTCTATTCTCTTCTCTTTGTTGTTGTTAATACGTAGTAGTGGTAGGTATATGAATGGGCACGTATCGCCACGTAATAAGCTCAATTAATATGTTCCCATATAACATCCTCTTGTAACACATAATTGAGAGTTTTGACGTTGTTATCTTAAATATCTGTATTTCGTTTATCTTTCACGCTTTGCCTCATTATTGGAGCGAAGAAAGGAAAATATTAAATAATTAATTACCTTGAGTGGGAATCGAACCCACAAACTGTCGCATTTACAATCTAACGACTGAATAAGTCTTCAATCATCAATATTCTAAAATAATCATATATGCAACATAAAATTGCAACATGCAGTTCGTTTTAATTGTACCTTTACTTGGCACATAGTACAAAAGTACTATTCGAGACATCGACGACACGCTTGTAAACGCCCATTCTCACTTATATAACGTTTTGTTTGTTTGTGCGATGCACCTAGCGTATCGGATGACCCTCCAGCTAATGATACAACGGCTGGCTCACGAGCGCACTCTATCATCCTCCCCGACCTCTAATCAACACTGTGCTATTGCTCGGTGAACAATACCCTCTCTCTCTCTCTCTCTCTCCTTTAAAAACGGAAACCGCGTGTCGGTTAAATATCATTTGTCGGTTAAGGATTGGATAACTCTAAATATATTTGCTATTCGTAATTTTGATTGTTTTTGAGGCCGTCGTGGCACAGGAGAAGGGGAGTGTGACGGTTGTGGGTTCGATCCGCACTCGAAAGGAAAAAATAATTATTAATTATATTTGTTCGCTCTGGCTTTAAACAAACAGTCATCACGCAGTGCCTCGAGAAAATTCGGTGGAAAGAGAGAAAAGGATAGTCTTAACATTAGGATCCATCTCAATCGGCAAAATTAACGACGCGTTCATATAAATTCTGTCAAAATAATGTAAATGCGACATAAAAATAAAGGTAAATGCTGTTTAAACAAAACTTCTTTGTTATCATACGCTATGAATGGACAAGGACTTATTGTCTTTTAGTCAATTAAATGTACACGGATAGCACGCGTTAAATTCCAATCTGTCAATGAAAACCATCGTTTGGACACTTAAGCGTTTGTAAGTGTCCATAAAACTGGCATTATAACCGCTAACGATGCTAGTAACCTATAAGATACTGACCCATTCAGGTAAACTGTAATTACATTTCTTTGAGGTCGGTACAGCGATGGTGCATGGTAATTTTATGTGCCTCTAAAATAAGGCAGAAAGTGGAGAGCGGAGTGGTACACTACGTTCCCTCTGCCTACCCTGCTGTGTGCTGCCCGCCCACTTTTTAACACATTGAGTTAAATAAAGATTTACATATAGAAATTTAGATATATGCTAATGAATATAAAATATTGTATACTTTAATTCACCTTATTTATACGTGAAATTTAAGCTTGAGTACACTATTTACAAATGTCTTAATATGATTAAAAACCAAGCGAATTATAATAAATATTAACAAAGAATCACGATTTTCGTCGAGTTATCATTTCAAATGGAATATTTTTAACGCTTATTGTGTGCTAACCCACGTTGTGTAAACGAAAATGAGGCTCAGAAGCCTTTAAGTGTTTCGAAGTATCGAAAGTCGCGATATCGCGATGTCAATCACGTGCCGCACGATAGCCGAATGTTCGGTTGCCATTCGGATCTGTTTAGCAATCGTTGCTCGGCTGGGGATCGAGGTTATTGTTGATTTGGTTTGTTCTGTTCGATATTTTACATATCTATTATTGAGGCCAGTCGTGGCGCACGGGCACTAATTGTGATGCAAAATCGACTTCTTTTTTACATTCCTCGAAGTGGGGATTCCCACGGACCCACGAGTCCATAAGGAAAAGAATATTTTTTTAAATTTATATTTCCACTAATTCGCTCTGGTGTCGAGGCAAAGTGCGGCGTTGGGTTCCACCACTCAACACGCAGTGCCTTCAGAATTCGGTGGAAAGTTGGGATCAATGGAGCGGGAGATTGTCTTAACACGAGGTACCCTCTGCCTACTCTGCCGTGAAGATGAAAAAACAAATCTATTATTTGTGTTTCATATGTGTGTCGGTCGGTTTTTTCCAAAGTGCATAAGAATATGTTTTGCTTATGTAACGTTTTTGGCATTTACTTAAAATTATCATAATTGTTATGAAATTTTGTCACATTCGTTGTAGTTAGTACACATTTTTTTTTAACAAGAAATTGATGATGTATGTCTGATATTTTTTACATAATGAGTCAATAATAAATTATTAAAGCCAGAGGTTGAAATCAGCACGGAGTGTTTTAACACTAGGTTCCCACTGCTGAAAGTTATAAATTAATATTGTGACTTGTATATTTAAGTACGTACAGTACATGCACACAGCTATAATATAGAACTAGTCGTGTGTATGTATATCGGTCGTCACATCTGTGAGACCGTTTGGCTCATTAGTATGCTGCGCGAGGAGTTGTTATCTATTGTGCTGTAAAAGTACTTATCTGTAAGTTTAGGCGCATTTAGTGAAAGCTCGGCTTCGATACGTGGGCGACTTGGACCCATGTAATAATAATCCGCTTATGGTTAATTTATGGGTATTGTAGTGTATGTAGTTTTTGTATTGAAATAGTTGAGTAAAACTAGATTATTTAAAATGTATTTATTTGCCTTAAAAGTTCATATTTTGTGACTGAACGAAAGCCATTTGGACTGTGCTATTGTTCCGTAATCATCGTGCCAACACTGTGCAGTAGGTATGTTTCTAGTCTGTCTAGACGTCATTTTATTAACCGAAAAATGTTCTTCTTTTGTCATTTTCGTTTTTAAAACAAATGCTTCTTCTATATTATTTAGTATTAATTGCAATTAAGTATATTATAAATTTGAATACAGTATTGTTAGCCGTGACGCACGTCGACTACGAGGCCACTGCACAGAGTGCATTGCACCCTTGTACATGTTCGTCTATTTGCTACGTTAGCAGATAACGCGGTACAATTGCATTCGATGTTAGACGCTAGCACGCATGTCTCGTTTTAAACGACGTCGAACGCAATGCACTCGGGGGCTATGGAAATTATATCTTATGCTCTAGTTAAATATTTTGAATAATAAATTTTATAATAATATTTAAAAACCATTTTTTAAATCCCATTGATATGTAAACAAAAAGAAAAACAAGTGTTTCACTCCTCTTTATGAAAATGAAGATAATTTAAAACATGCCTGAACCCTTAGAAGAAACACAACATTAATTGCTTTCTCTCAGTGTTTTATCGAACCGTTCGATTAGATTAGTTGAACAAGAAATAAAGTGCTTCTATATTGTATCTTAATAAGTAACTAATAAAGTCACTTTTTGTTTATCTAAATTGTTGTGACCGTGTTGTTACTAAATGCTAAGCCAATTTCAATCTCATTCTATATATTTTAAGGATGTTTTCTCTTTATTTTATTTTCATTCGAAGACAAAATATATTATTTTGTGTATGTAAGCCGTCATGGGATCGATAGCGATGATAGTGTCTATTCGAAATTTGTTGTATTATGAATGAGCTTTCAATATTAACGCTTAAGTTATATGTCAAATTGTATTTTTAATCTTAATTCCAGCAATGTTTTTTTAATAGCAATGAAGGTAATTATTTTATTTTCGTAAATAAAATTCAACTTTATTAAATGATAAACAGATCCATTGCGTACACAATTTATTCTAATGTCATATAAAATGTTTTATTGAACAAAAATACAAACTAAAAATGAAAAGTAAATCGTTGAAGCACACTAAATGACACCACATATCAACCACACTCTGATCAGACACAAACTCAAAAACAACAAAAATCTCATTGCATATTCTGCAAAGTTTTAAATAAATGTTGTTTTTTTATATGTTTTTAATTTCATAACGTTTTTCTATTCCAGGTAAACAAGCCAGTATAAACTAGCGGTGTACAAAAAACGAGAACGAGGTCAGTAAACAACATCATAATTTGTCGATCCTCTTGCTACAAGTGAAATTAAGTGTTTGTCATATTTTTGGTGTTTGCTGTTAGTTAATAATTATTTAAATAATTTAATATTAATCAGATGCTTTTATAGCGTCATTCATTTATAGCGTCTAAAATCGGTATATTTATGAATCTAGGTTAGGCTCTCATTTTCTCTCTGCCTACTCTGGTAAGAGTTGGCGCAGCGTGTA
The DNA here is from genome assembly GCA_037355905.1 of Heliconius aoede. Classification (NCBI taxonomy): domain Eukaryota; kingdom Metazoa; phylum Arthropoda; class Insecta; order Lepidoptera; family Nymphalidae; genus Heliconius; species Heliconius aoede. The sequence goes on along the minus strand of JBAIZZ010000081.1, from coordinate 989,998 downwards.
GCTAACAAATATATAATAACTGTATTAGTTAGAAGGAAGAACGTATGGAAGGATTCTTACTCAGCGTCATAAAAATTACTTAAAACCATTTAGGTAGCTACGTATTTTTCAAAGAACAAATGCTGCAAGGTTCTACTGTTACTTCGAGCTTGTTACAGTTGGAATAACTCTTGGAATTTTTTCTTTAGTAGAGAATTGGAGCATCTTGGAATGTTCTGAATATTATGATAACATTTTTTATAAATATGTTTGTCAGTATCTATTTGTTTGAAATATGTATATATATCGCATTTCCTTCGACGTGATATTATTTTTTATAGTTGTTATTGATAAATATAGTTTTTTACATTTTCAGCTTCACGCTGAATTCTCGCCTATGGCAGGGTTAGGGAGGGAACCTAGTGTTTAGACGCTCCGTTCCTCACTTTCGCCGAATTTCCAAGACGTTACGTGCGACATTAAGTTAATTTACCAGAGAACAGGTTCGCATCGCGATTACAGTCACGCTTGTGACAATGTGCCACTGCGCTGCTGCAGTCTCAATTTATATTAGTATTTATACGTTATTGAAGGTAAACTCCGCGGTGATCCATTTATAGTAAGTAATATAGTATCGTAAACAGTTAACGATGCCCGGTTGACTCACGGCGACGACAACTCCATTGTGGCGTTTGTTTTATTAAGTTTATTTAACGCGTTATAACTAACTCTACAATAATTATTCTGAAACTATAGAGTAATTTAAACAGTTTAATTTTTTTAAATTTTAAATGTATTTTTACTAAACGTACCTAATTAATTATTCTTTTTCGAGTCTAGATATACCTACCGTATATGTATACGGTTATACCATATATGTATATGGTTGTAATAGTTTTTAAAACTATTTATATGTTAGAAGTGCCAAGAAAAATATCTATGTTGTAAAAATAGTAATTTCTACACTAATGCTGTAGAAAAGCCTACAACTAACTATCGGCTGCACTCGATAGAGTGTGGGAACCGAGCTCTACATATGTTACTTATATGAGAGCATTTCTTCTGAAGAAATAAAACCATATTTATAAATGCTTCAACCCGAGTGGCTCCGAGAACTTAATATACGAGTCTCACGTTATATTCTTTTTTAATTTTTATTATAAGGTATGCTCTTTTAGTAAAACTATCTATCTCTACAATAAAAATATATAATATACTGATAATATATTCATATAGACCTTTTAAAATAATAAGACAAATCGATATTATATATAATATGCAGACACTGTGCTTAATATATGTAAAACAACAAAGTTATAAAATTATCCTTCCTACTATATTGCCTCAGCTCTTTACTATACAGTTGTTATTAAACATTTGTAATGTTTTGTAATTTGTAATAGTAATACCTCTCTTCTTTCAATTGTTCTCATCCACGACCTTTTCTCTTACTCTATCCTTTGAGGTATCTTCAAAAATTGAACGATCAATTTCTAGTCTCTCGAATAACTCAAAAAATTCTCAAAATATTTTTGTCATCTAAACGACCAATGTCTAGTGATAATAACATTTCATTGCGACTCGAGATCGACCCGAGTTAAGGAATTTTCCTAAAAACATTTTAGAGTTATTGCTTCATCAAAAGTATATGAAGCTTAAATTAATAGGAAAATCATTCATAGCGTCGTGTTTTAGTTTCAAACAGTGTACCCTTAAGGGTAACCTTTAATAATAATGGTCTTAGTATGTACGTACATTATATGATTACTTATTTTATATGGACGTATTTTGTACTTGTGTGTTTACATTTAGTACTAAGTTAACAAATTACTCCTATGCCCAAAATTATTAACTTTTGCTTGTTTTCCTAGGATGAAATTAAAATATTTTTCTTATGCAATGTTCACATCAAATATAAAAATACCGGCTACGAAAAGTAATGAAAAAGCCTCTCAAAGGGGCTTCAATAACCGATAATTTCAAATTAAAACACCCACACACCAATCAGATAGCAATTTTTCCGAGCGACAGGCTAGAAAAGCGAACACATGTTTCGTCTCGTTCGCAACGTGGCGGGGGTGGTGGTTGAATGGAAGGGGCGTGACGTCACGAATCCCCCAGACCCTAAAAATAGACGGCCCGGAGCCGCTCAATGAAGGCTCCGGCGTTTTGAACTCCCCAGTACCTATATACATATATTAGTAGATAGATAAAAGATACTGTCTATAGTGAAATATTGCGGTGAAAGTTTTGATCGTTGCTATTTAGAATTATTTATTGCCCTTTTTTGTTTGGTCAAATGTTTGTTTTTTTTTTTATTTGCCATTTTAATTATTGCCTTAAACAAATAAATATTCGAATGGATTTAATTTTCGATTATTATCCTAGTTTAAATATTTTGTAGTACATCTGTATATAGAAACTCGAATAAAAAAAAAATTGAAGCGATACAAATCATTTCGCGATAAGTGCATAATGACTGGAATTTTAATTTATATTACAGTAGGAAAAAGGTGTAATTACATTTTCACTAGCACGTAGTAAACTGCGGCGCACTTCCATCTCGCTGTGGAAACGAGTGGCGTGTTAATACACAGAAGTAATTACCTCCATTTATTATATTTATTTGCATTCTGCCGTTTATTTTGCACTTGATGTTTGCTGACCGAAAACCTTGTTACTTTAAGTTTGTGATGCTGTTTATTTTATTTCATTTGCAATTTTATTTATTATTATATTATAAATAAAAACCAAAGAGGTTGAATCAAAATGTCACTCAATACAGGTGCTTCTATATAAGTTGATTCTCAAAGGTCCAAACATGAAACAGATATTCATGCTCATCAGATAAATAAGGGTCTTGGAGCGTTTAGTTCTTTCATCTTGAGGGTAATCAGTATAGTAAATGAGAGGGAAAATCATTAAATGTGTAATAATATTAAATCTTGTAATGTTTTAAAATAAACATAAAAAGAAATAAAATATACCTACTCTAATAATGTCTTCGTCACATACGTTCATTTTGCTTGCTCGAATAAAAATCTATTGAAGAATGGCGGGAACTACTGGAATCTTTGCTTTTGTATTCTTAAACGAAAAGGGCTATATATAACTTGGTTAAGAAATATTATATTGCCGATGTATATCGTAGTAAATGGCCCCAGGTGTATAGTTAGCGTCAAAACTGGCAGTCTCAAGTCCAGCTCATTATACCGGCGTGAAACAATGGTACTTCACTGTCTTGTTGAATTACTCGCAAACTTTAAATAAATCATGTAGCTTTTGCTTTATACCAGTATATTTTGTGTGTATTTTAAGTTTAAATTTAACCAAAAAATCATATACGTACTCTAAGCAATTCATTTGTAGTTAAAATTCAAAATAACTTTGACATAACTTTTTACTGCATAATTTTAATTACTTCGACATTTAGGTATTTTAATTGCAAACATTCCGGCTTTTAAACCCGTGCGATATCAACTGTGTATACCCCATTTTATATGAATAATTTAGTTATTTTGTAAAATTTTCATTATTTTTATGGCCTTTTTTCAAATTACTTATGTTTTAATTAGCATGAAATACAATAAAAACTTTAGTATTATTCAGTTTCCAAACACAAATAAGATTTCTGCGCAATTCCTGCGTAGTAAATGTAACTAATAACATTGATTACATTCTCTGTTTACACGGCAATATCATATGATACCGCAGACTCGGTATAAGAGCGTGTACACTGTAGGTAGGTAGGTAGGTAGGTACGAATTTTAAATTTAAAATGAATCTCATAGGCCTTCATACATATTGCATATAGCGTCCCCTCTCGTCCTGCATGTATTGTGAGCGCACGCATATTGGATCGATTTGAAATTTTAAACTGCCGTGGGTGATATAAATTTGCTTGACTTTTTATTATACTTGACTTTGTCTGTTTTTTTTTTCTCCTTTTTGTTTATAAAATCATTATTAAAGATTCAATTATTCAGTTACAAAAATGAATAATTTAAAGAATTATTTCAATTTGTACAATATTATACTTCGAAACCGGTTATTTGAAATGTTTTTTTTTTTTAAATATTTCTTAACCTTTTTACTTTTGCATAAAACGAGCATACGCCGCGCCGTTGCTACATTGGGTGCAACAGTTTCTATCTATTGAGGCAAAGGTGAAACCGGGGCTCGGCCTCGTCGAGATGGCTATTGCTTAAGATTTCATGTTTCCGTTCTTGGTCTACGCCTACGTGACGCTGTTGGATAAACACCTTTATTCATATGCGCAATAAAGTCTATAGATGTTATCAGAATAATAAAAAAAATACAATTTTCTGACCTTAACTGTATTAACTGACTTCATGGTTACAATTAGAAGTATATTTTATGTTATTGTGTGCTGTTGGGACGTGATGGTCGTGGGCTGTTTTTATGGTCACCTGAACGCTAATGTTTATTGAGTTATAAAATGACCACGATTATTTGGTTTGGCAAATATTTCCCGACGAAAATCATTTTTAATAAAAAGTAAATAATGTCAAAGTAATACGAAACTTTTGTACTGAGATACTTTCAAATTTACAAAAAAGATATACAGATATTACACGTTAAATTGCATCAGCAGCATAATATTAACGTTAAATATCAGATCTAGAGCTCGTATAGTCGCCGTTTCGTCGCTTTATCAGTTGCGATAGGCCCGAATAATAGATTCACTGATAACATTATCTTGTTCCGTGCAGAGCGATGAATGGAAAGATGGTACCTTAAGCTAAGAATTTTAGTCCTTTATGTTAGAGTTTGTAAGGGTGGTTTTTTTTTTTTGCTTCTTATTAAGCGATATATAATTAAATATTAAAAAAATGTTGAAAATGGTGATAAGCATCAAATTGTGTAGAAATTTGGCAACGGAATTTCTTTACACTACATTTACCTATTTCATGAAAAACTAAGACACCATTAAATGTAAAGAACACAACACACTTATTGCACGACTCTGTGTCCTGCATATTCTTGTTAATAATTAATTAAACAAAATTTAATGAGGAATTTAATATGATTACACTGTGTACAAACTGCTGCAAGTACTAACGTTATCACGTTATTTATGCCACAAGCGACGCGCTTATTAACGGTTAAGCGAATAATGCAGATATATTAGTCATATGTGTTTGAATATTTTCGATCAAGTGCATTCCATTGTTTTCCTGTTTAATAAAATGTGTCAATACAAACTATATTATTTAGTGTTATAGTAAATATTGGTTTATTTAGTATAATAGTATACATTTTGTCGAGTTTTAGAGTAGGCATCTACTACTACATGCGCAGTTCGCGAGCAATGAGCTAACGATCAATTGGCTGTGACAACTCCGTCTCCCGTATCTTAAAGGTCATAGAGGCACAACGCTGCGGTGAGTGTGTGGCTCTCTGCTTCTATTGCAACATATAAAGCGAGCGGCTTTTGTTGGTGCTCTACTCTATCGACCGTATTCTGTGAGGTATAAGGTCGCAAACGCACTGACGGTGACGTCGGTTGTCAGGACGATGTTACGCGCCTGTGGGTCCGCACTCATTGAGTGAGATTTAAGGTTGCCACTGTTTTGAAATTTTATTGAACATTTATTATTGAAGAAAATTATTTGTAAACTTCTATTATATGGACAAAAATATATTTTATGTGATATTTGTAAGTTTGTCCTCAATTTATGAGACTTATAATTCTCAACAAAAATCATCGTACATTCAAAACAAATAAAATTCCATTGATAAAAACCAAGCAAGCCAAGATGGCAACCCTAACCGCTATCGTTATCGACGCAGCCGGAGGGTGGAGACGACCGACCTTGGCCGTGACTCCCTCCACACGGCCACGCACAGGCCGAAATTGATTTTCATCCTTAACCCACCACCCCCCGCCCTCATACTCCCAGGTTACCCCCTACGTGCGTACTGAAAATATTTTGCGCAGCGTGTTTTTCGACTTCTCTAATTTCTTTTTCAGTCTGTGATTAAATTTTTTCTTTTGGCCTTGCTTCGACATTTTGTGTTAGATTTGTCTACTTTTAAAACTAAATTATTGCCTAAATTGTTGCCTGCTCTCAATCACAGTATTCTATTAATACTTTTTTTGGTGGAGTCAATATTGATATTCTTAGAGAGCCTCCACCGTCAACAATTTAGTAAATAAAATCGGTTTATCAGAATAACTGACAAGATTTGTATTACTTCCAATGGCTTGCGACTTCAAGTATTCTGTTTGTGTAAATTATTTGTTATATTTTTTCAGGATCACCTAATGATACTATTTTATTTCTTAAACGATATATAGTATACTATAAGCATCTGATATATGTATACACGTCTAAAGTATTTATGATCCGAACGGCAATCGAATTCATAACTATCGTATTTTTAGTTGGTCATTTACCAAATGCACCACGATCAATCAATGTCTTTTATTATAACTTTAAAATGCGGTCAGACTTTAATATGGCAAGATAATATTAAGTTTGACTTTGGTTCGTATTTTTTTATTCACTCTGTTCGCCCACGGCATACGTTGTATAAATAAAACATATATCGTTACTGTGCACCTACTCCACGTACTCAGTAGAGTCAGTACGTTACAAATAATGCTATAAATAAAGTATACAGTTCGCGAATGTTTCTTATGCATTATGACTTACCATCTTGGCACCTGAGCGCGCGCGGTTTCGATTTGTTCATCTAAATAAAAGAGATGCCTTTTCTTATCTATTTATTTGTAGTCTAGATTGAATGTATTTTGCAATAGCAATGTATGTGTAATTTATATGAACAAACATATGAATAACGAAATAACTTGTAATTTAATATACCTGTATGTTAAAATACTCTGGCGTTATGCGATCACCTTAAAAGTACACTTAAAACCTATATGTATATATATATATTTGTTTTTTTTTCGACGAGCATTCGGGTCACCTGATAGTAAGTGATCAACGCCGCCCACGACCCCGTGTAACACCAGAGGAGCTACAGGTGCGTTGCCGGCCTTTAAGGTGGAAATGTAGGACGCCGGGGCCCGGCATTACCTAATGCAAAATGCAGTGGCAAGAGCCACTACTTCACGCCGGTTTTAAATTCCGGGGGTGGTATTAATCCGGTGGAGTCTGCCCATGCGTGTTGCCGTTATTGGCGACGTGACCACACGTACTTTAGTCGCCTCTTATGACACCGACAGTACCAGGGTGAACCTATTCTAAGCCGGGATCACACGGCAAAAAATTTGTATACTAAATCTCATTCTTTGTTAGAGACCGCATGAGAATTTATAAATAATTTTGCCAAAAACATAACTGGTAATTGAACCGACATCGAAAGTCGACATTGTGCCACTACGCCATGGCAATCTCAAGTTTTGATTTATTCACGTTTTTTTATTTATAATACACTAAAACAAAAGTGCAATAACATATATATAAGCTATATATATATATATCCACGTGGCTCATTACGCGTGGTTAGCCGAATAGAAAATGATACGTTTGCATTTAGATGTAATGCGTTTGCGTCGTAAGTTTCTTGACCCACATTTATAATTGAAACGTTTAACTTTTTAAAAAATTGATAATGTTACGTTATAAATTGTGGACGAGGCTGTTTTTAGACAGTGATGTGCTCGATAGGCACGTATTTTTTTTTATTTGGACGTGCCAGTTGCCATTATTTTTTTTATTAGTGTATAATATTAACAGAAATGTATCCGGAAGAATGGAGTCATTTTGTAGTCTTTTATCTTATGTTGTTTTCTACTGTACGTGCCACATGCATGTATCTTACATCTCCTGCTTTTTCTCATGCAATTATAATACCTTATTTGGATGCTAACACTAACTATGTTGATGTATATCTAGTTAGTTCTGCGCTTATCTTTATCTGACTTTCATCAAACAAAAAAGTCTACGTAAAACGCCAGTTAACTCAACGCAATTTACCACACAATTCATTCTCTGTTTCCATTCGACGCAAAAAAGAACACGCGAGTGGAAACGAAAATAGATATCACTTGGAGGCCGCTGGGAATAGTTCTGAAGTTAATAATAGCTGTGTGGCGTGCCCAGTGAGACTCCTCTATCCTCACCACCACGATACCGCCACCTTGTGAATTCTCAAACAAAGATAATATGATTTCTCGCACAATTTTTATAACACTATTTCTTTATTTATGTTCAGACAGTAACGGGTCGGTGTCTGTACATGGAAGGTATAAGAGAAAATATATCGGACGAAGTCGCGATCGGGTCGCAAGCTAATTATTTTTTTTTGGTTTTTATAAATACAATAAAGCGATCTTATTTTTTATATTAAAACATATTCTCATATATTGATACGTAAGATCAGAAAAAGAGAGTCAGATTTATAGGAGTTAAAATCATGATTATTTTCATAATTTTATCTTATTTACAAACCTTCAAGTATATGTTAGTTACTTCTAAAATTGAATATAAATTCTCTTTTGCGTTAAATTTATTTTATGTACAAGTACGTCAGATAGAGCTCTAAGCCGTTCTCCAATTTTACTTTTTCCCTTTGATAATTTAACGTTCGTGAATAGAATCAACTGTAAAACATCTTGTTATTTTCCATTACTTTGTTTTTCCATTCGTCCGGAATGGATGTCATCATAATAAAAGCTAAATAAAACATAAACATCGTTTTGTAGAGAACGTTTTATTTAAATTGCTTACTTATATATGTATTGTCATCGTCGTCAGTTCTATTACGAGACCATGAAATAGACCCACATTCAATTACGGCAACAAAGTTATCTGCCAACCTACCATGTAATTCAAATAGTCTGAATTCTTGTGAAAGCCTCGAGCAACTATTTAATTTATTATATACCGCTCGCGTATCTGTAATTGTCTATCTTCATGTTTCTATATAGCTGTATGCTGTACGCTATCTCCCGATACTAAGGTATCTCAATTTGTAACAAATTAAACAACACATTCGGGTTATTTTCTTTCTCCATACAACTGAGCTACACTGTTATCACTTTTTATCTCTGCCTGCCTGCCTGCCTGCTCGGCCCGGCCGCCTGGCTGGATCGGTAACCGGTTGAAGTGACTTTGATAAGTACCAGCGCGGGTTGGTACTCCGCGTTAGTGGTCTCTCCGGTATTTATTACTGATACAAAAAGCTCTGGATACGATGGACACATCATCAACCATTCGTCTGCTCACGCAGTCTGACTCGCAGATGCGTACGATTGTATGCGCCGTGGCGCGCTGCATCGAATTTTAAATATCGACTTGTATTTTATAGCGAGTAGGAGGCCATTTTTTCCACGACTTATAAATTCTCCTTGACTTTTAGTATTTTCGTTATAATAATATTAATATAACATATCCGTGTGTGATTGATTTTATAATGCCAAAGTCATTAATATGTTTGTATGTGGAAGCTTCACGCGTCACCAATACTGGCGTGTGTTTGATACGTGGCGAGTTACCGCTGACGACGTGTACCGGCGACCTGCCAGATTGCTGATTGATAGACCTTGCACTATATTGTACACCTTTGTTAAACTAATGGACTAGAGAATATTTAAAAAAAAACGTGTATGTGTCTTAACACTAGGTCCTGCCTACCCTGCTGTGTGCGGGATACAGCGTGAAGCTGAAAAAAAAACAAGAAGGGAACGGCGATAAGCAAACTAGACAAATATGTTCATTGTAGGTGTATTACAACTAAATTCTATTTAACCTATTAGTCTACAAAAAAACACGGAAACACCACCGATAAAACTATAAATAAATATAGAACCGCATTCTATTAAAAAGGTGCGCAGTAGGTGTCCGGACTGAAGAGCTATTTTGGATTTTCGTAAACAAGTGTGCTTCATAGAAAATAATTTAGATTTCCCTAATAATATTCAAGAGAAGATACAAAAGATATTATTAGATATAAATATATATTCTTTAAGTATATTATCTATGTAATATAAATTATTACCAGAGTGGACTAAGGACTCGTCATAGTCGCTCCTTGATCAATGTCGTCGCGATTATTTCTTTTTTGTTACATTTATTGTAACAAAAGAAGAAATAATAACTTTTGTTATGGGGGAACAGTCTTTATCCATAAATATGCTTAGTTTGGCATGTGCTTCGGTTCAGTTATGTCACTAGGTTACAGTCAATTAAAATGTAATTTATCATTACTTGATTTGAGATTTTATTGCGTAATGACATGCAGCGCCCGTAAAAACATATAGGACGTTCGTAAATAGAAATTCATGTATAATATGATAATGTCCCCATATCTTGAAATCAATTATAGAAGGCCGTCGTGGCGCAGCGGCACAAGGGTGTGACTGTTACGCTACGGTTGTGGGTTCGATCCCCACTCGATAAAGTGAAATATTTATTTACGTTTATATTTCCATTTTCTTCGCTCTGGTGTCGAGGCAAAGCGCGGCGTTGAGTTCTGCCACTTAACACGCAATGCCACCAGAATTCGTCAGAAAGTGGATAACGGAGTGTCTTAACACCGAGGTTCCCTCTGCCTGCTGTGCTGTGTGCGGGATACAGCATGAAGTTGAGCTATAACTATAGAAGTAAAAGGATATATTCCATTTAAATTGTATGACATGGCATTGCCGATCAATTTAGCCTCAAGTAATAGTTGTTTATGAGTCTCAAAAGAATAATTGTGTTTGTCCTTGAAATCCTCATACAAATGATCTCAATCATTAAAATAGTTGTTGTAAAAATAAGGAATGTATACATATAAGTTATAGTTTAGAAACAAAATTCATATTTAGATTACATATAACTTATTTTTCTTAAAACGATCATAACTATTAAAGAATCCGAACTATTTATTTCAAGTGACGTTTGTCATATTACTTACATAGGTCAGGTGTGGATGCACCTTGCGTAACTATTGGGTGGGCACCGACACGATTTAAAATAATAAAGGATTTATATTCTATAATAGTACAACGAGTGATTCATCTGTTACGTGATGTAGGTGGTGTTTTTTATGTAGCTTTACTTAATGCCGATGACGTGGCAAATCGATGGACAACGACCTTGGTTGACGTACTAAATACTAATAGCTCTGATATGATAAGTTCAAGGTTCGTTCCCATACGGCTTCCATTGTAAATATACCTACTGTACATGGGAAATTATGTTTATATATTTTAAATTATATATATTGTTAGGAATAATTGAATGTTTTGTACCTTTACAATAGAACCGACCACAATTGCATGTAGTTTTGGACATTTGTAAACCATGGCAAAGATAAATTGCATTATGTAACAGAAAATCGATAGATTATATAAAAAAAAATGTTATTTAGTTAATGTACTATATATTTATATTGTTCTTTGCGTCATTCAATCCAACTCTATCACGCAACAAATCTCTCGAGTGCTAACTAGGAAGTGTACAATAAAATAATAGTTATTCGTAAATATTCAGCTACTAGCATAATTTATCGATAAAACAAATGCTATATAGATTTTATCGAATGGGTAAGTGACGTATTTTAATTTTTATATACTGATATATAAAAATATAGATTGCGTTGTCTATCTGTATCTCAGCGATTTTTTCATCATTTCCTTCATTATCATCATGGTAAATTACGCCTAAAAACAGTTGAAATATATTTTTAAAAATATTTTCATTCTTTGCTCTTATGTTCTTCGACACCGTACATTTATTCGGCCTTCTCTAAAACGACATAAGTAATGAGTGTGACTTCTATTTTCATAGATGACGTTAGTTTCTTACGAACTAATATGAAATAATCTTATCGTACTTTATAAATCGAACCACCAGCTCTGGTAATAGAGTAAGGAAAAACCTACAATAAAACTTAGATTCTTACAAGGCGTCTTATCTCATGATAACTTGGTGTTTGTAACGTTACATAAATCTATAATAAAACACTGTAATTTAATGTAAGCCTGTAAACAGGTCATTAGGGGACGTCGGTGGCTGATTTAACACCTCGGCAATCTTGTTAAAAGAAATAGAATTATTCCTGCCTGCGCTCTCTCTATTTGGGTCAGTGTTAATGCCTTCAATGAAATTGTGTTTTCAGACTGGGTGAGGGTTTTTTTTTAAATATTTTTATAATGTTGTCACGACAGCGATCTGTTGCAAAAGATACTCTGCACTATATTGATGTTAAAAATTTATTACAGTTGGTTACTACTAAAAGAGGAAGACATGCGTTTGAAGGAAAAGTCAAAACTAATATATCTATTTTGTCGTTAGATTTCCTTAGGGTTTCCTTCGAAAATGTATATTAACAGACAGGTTATATCACTATACGACAGTATTTTATGACCGTTTCATAAATAATTGGTAATTGTACTCTAGTCATTATATTTATAACATCATATTAAATTTAACAGTTATTGAACAGACAGCTTGGCACGGTGATAGTCGAGTTACTCATGACCGGAGGCTGTGACTATTTTTTATGGTCCATATCCAATGTATAGGCTTGGCACGGCGTCTCTTCTGTCTATGCCTAAAATTGTAAACTTTATATACTAGCCGTCTTATTTTTTTTTTTTAATATTTTATTCGCGTGTTTGTTTTTTACTAGCGACTCGTCGTCACTAGTTTTCTTTATTAGTACCTATGTTTGACTTAGTGTTAGATGCATTTTGTTCTATTACTTTGTATTCTAATCGTTTATTATATGTACATGAGCATTTATAAATAATTGTAATTTATTACCTGATGATATATATTCAACAATATATATTTCTTATCAAAAATCTAAATCTAATTATATATTTCTGGTGAGGAAGTAACTACCTAATATTCACGCTCATTCCCGTTTTGTCAGCCACCCAGCTTAAATTTTTCCACTCCCATAAACCTCAATCTTAATCTCCTGATGAGAATTTGTGAATGAATTGTCCAAACTCTGCTGTTTGGTGCTATTTTCTAGAGAGGTTAGAGGTCTTACGCTAACACACGAACGATTAATATTATTTTCTTTCTTTTCAGTATTTTTATTTGGCTACTATTTATACAATTCAATGTATAATTTTTTAATATATGTACTTAAAAATTGGCGACTCCATAGGCCTGTGATCGCTTTTATCAAAATTTCAAATGCAGTGGGCAACCCGCTCAGTTGACTTCAATGAGTTTGTATTTCCTAAGTTATGATCCAAAGCCCAAAGTTGCTTGGTGTTGCAAACTACACCGCGTCTGCCTTGAAGACGTTAATTTATGTATTAACTTGCATTTTGTTTGACCTACATACGTTGTTGGTTATTATTTAATGTATCACTTTTAAGTGAATGATATTTAAAATATTAAGTTAATATTATAATGTTAAATTAAGTAACTCAATATTTTAAGTTATATTTTTGATATGTTCATAATAATATACTGTCTCTTATACATAAGTATCTCGTTTGTTTGATTGGAAGTAAAAAAAGAAAAGTAGAGCTTGTGACTCATCGTGCATATGTTTTAAAGTTATTTTTGTTCTTATTTACTTGTTTACGGTAATTGATTATGCAATAGTTAATTAACAAGTATCTTCAATAATTTTTAAACGTACTGCTGGTGCTGGTAATTGACTTAAGTGCTACATTTTACAATAAGCTAGAGTGCAGTGTTCTCAACGAGGTTTCCATTACTGTAATGGAAATCATACTGTGTGTATTTTTTTTCTGGAGAATAAATTTATTTATATGAAGAAATGTTTATGTACCGTGTGTGTGTGGGCTATATACGTTGTGCAGTTATATAATAAAAACTATGGTAAAATGTTATTTTATGCACGAGGATATGGATCTTTGGTCCGATTGAATTACAAAAACGAGAACGTATTGGTAGACGTCAATAAGTACTATTTATATATTTCCTGTACTATTTGGAATACTACACAAAGGCATTAGGAAATTGCAATTGCATAGCTGCAATCCAGATGATTTTTCGAGACAGTAAGACGATCTCTTACATTTAGTTCGGTTATTCTCTTTTATTGTTAATTTTATTTAAACAAATCCGCCGATCCAAGTATATATTCGTGTATTACCGCTGTTTTTTTTTCATACGTATTGTATGGTCTACTGTTTCTCAACCAGCCGAAGTGTTATCATGTTTCTTGCCGTTGCCGTTCAGTTTGCCGCCGTCGGACTTGTTTCCACATGTTTTGTTTCACAAACACCTTTGCTTTCCTTTCTCACATCCTTAACGCTATTGTGTGCGTTTTTATAGCACCTAAATGTAGCACTAACAATAGTGTGTTTACTTCACCTCGGTACTTGCCTGTCGGCGGTCGCTGTGACGCGTGTAACGAACGATGTTGTACGTCTACGATTCTATAGTACATTAATTATCTTTACATTTATTAAATTGCATTTTAATTGAATGTGTTAATATGTGATAAATGATGTGGTGGCGCAATTGGAATTGTATTTTTGCACACGATTGTTTTACGCGTATTGAAATACCATACCATCCAGCACATTGCAAGGCAAAAGAAACTTGAGAATCTAATGTGAAGCAACACCCATTTCCGTTACCCACTTTCTGCTGAATTTTTTAGACATTGCGTATTTAGCGGCGAAAATGAACGCCGCGAAATAAGCATTTGGTATGTAATGCTGTAATTTAAACATTAGAGGTTTTTTTTAAATTTATAATGCGTAAATATTTCTTAATGTTGCCATTATACAAAAGCTTACGACCGACTCCATTAACTATGTTTGAGTAAACAAAGAAAGTGAACAGTTTTTTCTTTGTACTTATGAGTTATATGCGTTATGGGTACAAGTGTACTTAGTTGTAGTATAATACGTAGTTATCTTATCTAAATAAAATATTCTCTATTTATATTTTTATTTATTACTATGTACTCTTTCATTGTCTATGTCAGAGTGTAGAAACAATGTTTGACATGACGGTTTAACATGGATTATATTCTTGACGTGGGACAAGACGAGCTGTACAACGACAATACGTACCACGTCGTGTTATGTAATCATCGGTGTTAAATAATGATTTCACTCACCGATCGATAAAAATCAGTAGGTACTTATTATATTATTTGTACTCTATAGTGTACCATATCAAGGTAAATAAATGAAAATATAAGAAATAAAAAAAAACAAATTTTTTTCAATGGAAAATATATATTATAAATATAATGTTGTTTGACTTTGAAAGGATTTAAAGAAAATAATTTACTCTCAAACTTAACGGTAAAAAAGTAAGTCGTCAAAGGGCACCCGGACCGGGCGGCGAGCGTGACAGAGGTCGCCTAAGGACTCGCGTGGGTGGATCACGTGAGATGATACCGTCTTGAGGTAAATGCTTACCGCTATTATTGCTGTAACTATTAGATTGAAGATTCTTTACGTCTATAACAATAGAATGTACAGGAAAAACATAATAAAATAGAGTTATAGTTAATATAAATTTATGTATTATGGATGATGTATGTATGTTTGTGCGTTTGGTATACATAAGGGATTGTAGATTGTTGGTGTAGTATTAAATTTTTACATTTATGACAGCATTTACTGTAAAACAAAAAATTTCGAATGAAATGTCTAACTGTCTAACTAAATATTACATACATACAAGATTCGCGCGAAAAACATAACCCTCCCTTAGCAGTCGGGAATATTATTAATAAGTACTTCTTGTCTATACTCAGTAGGAAAGTTTGAACGCACAAATCGCAGGAACTGCTGGTTCCATTTAAATGTTTGTGATGGATAACAAATTTATTGAGGATATATATAGCCTATATTACTTTTCTTTAATAATTTCGATAGTCAGATTTACTAGGGTCTTAGAATGTTTCATGTGTCATTCGCACCTTAGTTATACACTTATATATGTACATAAAACAATGCACACGGAGCCGCAGGCAAAAGCTAGTAACGTATAAAAGCGACATAGCAAACAACTGGTGTTTTGAAACTCCGTAGGGCGTTACTCAGCTGGTCAATGGACAGCTGGAGGTCGCCAATTAATTAGAAATATTAGAGTGGACGTGTAAACGTGGGCCGCGGTCGACTGGTGTGGAACAATTTGACGTGACATCATTTAGAAAATGACATTTTTGGTAAAGATTAATTTACTGCCTTCAATAAAAATCAACATGCAAAATCGTGAATATCCTTTATGATATGTTTATTTTTATAAAGATGTCACAATGGGAAATTATAAATTTAGTTTTAAATCGATAATATTCTAAAGCTACGAATTTCACATTCGAGAAATATATATACATATATAGGTGCACGAGTTGCCTTTAATTACATTTGAGTTCTACAAAATGTTATCATTTTCTAGAAATATCCAGTTACGGTATTTATTTCTAGAAACGTCTACGCTTATGTAGTAGTGTGTGTGCGGGCGAATATCCTGCCCTGGCTTGTTAGATAAAGTGCAATTAAAGAACATTATATTATAAATAACGTTATTATTCGCTATAGGACTACTTTATTTATTTATATGTATGCTTAGAAATATCATATGAGGATTTAAAAATACGAGTACTGTATTTTAGAATTTATATAAATTACATATAATGTTATAGACATTATGTTCGTATACTTGTCAATACTTGTAGATTCAGTCTGACATATTATATGTATTAGTAATAGATATAATTAGTATCTATATCGAGAAAGGAATTTAAGTAAGGAGACATTCTATCATATCTTGAAATCGGGCGCAAAAAAAAGAACGGAGGTATCTTGACAATAAGTTTTCGTTATGAGATACAACATGAAAAAAATATCATATAAAAATAATACAGATAAAGTTCAATACAAGGGTAAAAAAAAACACAAAAGATATGACTTATAATAAGTTCTATCTTGTATTTTTTTTTACAATAAATCAATGATGCTTACCTATTTTTTGGCAATCAGTGTAATTAAATTAACTTGTTTGTACAATCGTTAAAAACGTGAAGTCGAAAAGCTATAAACTGGCAGCTGAATAAAACACGTGTACCAGAGGTATAATAGGTAAAAGTAATGTTGACGTAGCCACACTTTCTTTTATAGGCAATCTTTTATGAAAGTTTTTCCGTGGGCAGCTCTTAATTGATTCTTAACAATAAAAACAAATTTGAAATGTATTTCGAGTTTTGTAAGAGGAGACGGTTTTTTCATTAAGAAGCCGTCTAATTTTGTTAAATTAAAACACACATTTTGCAATAACCGGTGTTTACGAGTGTGTTAATGATTGCTAAAGGAAAATATTTAAATTGTATACATAGAAACGAAAGAAGTATTGAATTAATTCTTACTAGTAATTTTTAGGTAACAATTAAGTTGTATTTATGATGGAATTTAAACGTGTATTAAATATAAACTGTGATTAGTTACAGATTTTTGTATAAAATTGCTTGTCTAAACGCATAGATCCCCATAATACAGTAACATACAACATGTATAAAATATTTAAGCTGCCTTATGTATTATGTATTATATGTTATATATATTTTTGCATAAATTGTATGTGTATACAAAACTTTCCATCAAGTCGATTGAACCTAAGTGTGAAATAACAAATTTCAGGGACATTGTCGATGAAACGGTCGATTTTATATTTACAGTTATTATTTTTAATATAGCTTTTATCTATCTATTCTGAAGTTGTTCTATTAAAATATAAAAACAAATTAAAGAGAGACTGTAGCATCATATAAAAATATATATAAAAATTTAACAAGCGCCCCATAAGATAAAACGAGCAGAAATGTCGTTATAAGTGGCACAAGAAACGAAAGCCTGTTCGTGTATAACTTTGTAGTGGTACAACTTTGGTTATTTCGAAACTGGCTTTATCTGATCACTTTAAAATGATATAAACATAAACTTTAGGTAAACGACTCATTAACGCGACAATCTTATTTAAGGAAACAACCTTAAAAGTGTGGTATTACAGAACGCTTTAAGCTCCAACGTCTCTGGTGGAAATATAATGACCAATAAAAATATTTTATTTTCTTTAAATTTAAATTGTTATTTTATAAATTTAATTACTTGAACAAGAGATGGGGTGAAGATAGCCTTAATGGCGAACGAGTGGAAGAACAGTTTTATAGCAAAAATTATGATATTATATAACGATCTGTAAGGGGGACATTGACACTATTTCATAGTTTTATATAATCATAAATCCGATCGAGGCTTCGCCCGCTTCAACTACAACAAATTTTATTTATTTACTGATTTAGTTACTTTCATGCTTTTATAAATGACAATACTTATACATTGAAAGCTAAAATTTTAGCCGATTTAATTAAAAATAATATAACAATTTTGTCGAACTAAATACCGTAAACTTTTTTATTCATAAACCAATTGAACTAAAACAATCACTATATGTTAAATGAAGTTTGGCAAAATATAATAGTGAAACATGCATTTAGATTAGTTAAGTCATTTTTTTAGATTAGCGTGAACAAACGATTAGATAAGCCGACAAACAGACAAATTATTTTAATTATATTAATAATAAAAAATAAAAAAATAGTTCTACTTGTTAAACGCTCTGATAACATTTTTTCTTATATATCTACCATGTACACACACCGATCGTTTACGATTTTATTATAAATCATAATTAAATATAAAGTCTGAAAGGAGAAAACTGAGAACTTTTAACTTAAATTCCTTTCTCGATATAGCTCAAGCAAGAGATAGTAACATACTAATTAATCACCCACGTTGGACAGTGGCTGAGATCAAACGAGCACTTCTTGAAATTCTAGGAGTTACACATGCTTTAAATTTGTTGGACACTTTGAACATTTCCAGTTATGATGCTGTTAATTAACTATGTTACGATCCCACTTTATACGACATATTAAAATAATCTAATATATCTACGCCTTTTAGAAAGTAATAATAATATTTATAGGCGATTTTCTTATTTAATCCTATTTGCAAATATGTAATGTTGAATATTATGTCTATGTTCGATAAATGTGAAAATCGAACCCACAGCCTTCAGCTTATGGTGTCCACCCACAGGTTTTTGGGTCCCACATACTATAGTTCTTTAATTGAGATTTAAAATCGTCAAAAGACGCATTTGGCAAATTACAAAAGAAATTGGACATTTTTAATGAATGATAATAGAATACACATTAATTTAACCTTAATACCTCTAGGAAATTAAATAATTTGCAGAACACGCCGTTAAATTCCCATCTAAAGCAATAAATGACAGTAATTTATTGACCTGCAACATTGATAATGAACGGTTATTTTGGCAATACTTGTATTATATCTGTGAAAGTATTTACAGTTAGGTTCTTCTATCTTAATTGGTTCTATAACACATATATAATTTGTCTCGTAAACAATTTATTTTATTTGTTTAATTTAAATATACTTTTTATATTTGGTAGTAGGAAATATATAGTATTTATTATAAAATAATATTTTAAATGTTCTCTTTTCCATTTTGTAGCGTAAACGTTGAATTTATGAAATGTTACAACCAACCGAACTGAAATGAAAATAAACGGAAAATATAGGCACGTTACGCAAATGGTAAATAAACCACATCAGTCCATTTGAAATCCTATGGCGTTACGGAGTGCTCGTCCATTTCCCATAGGTAACTCAATTGGCAGGCAATCTCGCGCCGGCGCCGTCATTACAGCGCTGCCGGCCCCTGATGAGGTGGAAGCAACAGTACATCCCACTGTCTGTCACGCGGTATTTCTGCACCTTTTTTATCTATATATATATTTCTCTCGATATGTGTGGTTGTTTGTTGATGCTATTATCTCATTTTATAAAGTTTTCATTATTATTTAGTGCCACAATCCATACCACATTTGCAACAAGTATCATTTCTATAATGTGCACGTTTTCACGATAATTTCCAATTAATTCAACAACTGTTATAAAAGCGTGCAGTTGCAACGTGCAGGTTTTTCTTGTCTTTTTTGGCAATTTAGTTTTCCCGATAACGTCGAATGATTGATATTAACGATCTAAGTGGAAAATATTTTTTTCAGTGTGGTTTCTAATAATATAATATATACTATTGATGTTTTGAAATATTTTTGTTTATATAAATAATTGTTTGTACTGAAATTACCCTTTATTGATTCACCAATATGTATCAGATAATTTTGTAGTGTTCTATTTGATATGTTACATATTATACTTATTTTCTGTTATTTCATTTTGTTACAGGTAAATTCAGCTTGAAATTAACTCGATCAGTTAGTGTTTCTCGAAGTGTAAGTAACATTCACTCCTATATTCAATAAATAGCGAATCAGAATATGTACACACAAATATATATAAGAACCGAAAATCCGATAGCAATTATCACGCACGTAGGTATGTCGGTGTGTTTGTACCGCGAGTTGTCAATAGCATCGTATTTCGATTAGCTTTCGGGTGAACGCTTAAATGAACAGCAATTTTATCGCGACACCCATATTGCGGATTTGTGAGGGCCGACTGTGAATTTGTCGATTACACACGCCCTGAATGATCTACGCGAAATTTGCTGTCTAATAAATCCATGCAAATAAAATATTTGCTTGTATTAAATATAATAATTATTATATAGACTACTTGTTTGAGAATTTGTTTTTATAAATTTCTATATTGTCAATCCTATTGACGAATACTTTTTCGCATTCAGTACCCTTACAGTATTTGTACTTAACATTAATCAAAGGAACAATAAACAATGATACGCTGTTAACCACTCCTGAAGGTTGTCATTATAATACAAAGGATATCCAATGTAGGTGAGTAGGTATTATTTTTATACTATTTGTTTTTGTTTCACGCTGTATCCCGCACATTGCGGGGTGTTCAGGATAGAACCGGGGAACATATTGTTATGAATTTTAGAAATTAGATACTATGGTTGATTTTGTTTCTTTTCTTTCTGTTGAGTAGTAGAAATTGTCTATATAAACTTTTTGTCTTTAATGTAGTTTTAAATCGTTTAAATAGGAACTCGTCAACCATGTGACCATAGTGACCATAGTGACATTTCACTATGTTTTTATGAGACAGAGAAATATAGCGCGTTGCACAATATTTCTGCAACACGCATGCTCGCGCCTAAAACTATGATAGAGGAAAGTGGGCCGTTACGAAAGTGCGGGGTGTCTGCCAAGCTTTGCTCACTCCATGCCGATAGTGACCGTTAATAGTCGCCGACACGTTTGTATCTGTGCTTTAAACTTCGAAACTTCGATGTTACTCATTTATAATATATGTAGTAAAAAATATTGTCTGTCCGTGTCGTAAGTAAACAATACATTAGCAAAAACATTATGGCAGGGCGAATGAAAATTATTGACTAAAATTGAGATAGAAATGGAGAAGTCTGACTGAAAACGGTTCGATTTCGACTCGGGTGAATGATTGATTATACTTAAATTGTTTACTGTTTAGTTTTTCCTATCCTGTAAATTAAAACGCGGTATTTAGTTTCACCATTCACCACCATACAAACAATATGTAGTTATTTAAAGTAGGAAGTAATTTTTGTTTTCTACCCGCGCTTATTTCTTTTAGGAACATTTAGAAAAAGTGTACATTTTAATAGCTTTATATTAATATTATTTATAAAGAAAATAATTTAATAATAAACAATTACAAATTGTTTATTAACAGTAAAAATGTGATTAAGGGCGAGAGCATTTAAACTCCAAACTGTTACTTAGTCCTAGTTGTTGGTAATTCTAGCAATTAATTAACGTTGACACATGAGGAGTGCCAGTTGTCAAGTGAGTCTGGCATTAGTCCTGAGTGTACACTCAAAGTTTAGAGCACCTCGAGGTTCGCGAAAGTTCGCTTGGAGTACTCGGTGTGTATTGTATTCCATACGGACCTTCTTTCAGCGTCAACACTGACTGCACTGGCGACGTGTCACTTTCACAATGAAGGTATCACATGTCACGTCGCGTATCACACTACCGATGCATTTGTTTAATTAAAACTCTCTAAAAGCTTTTTAATTTGTTATTTACTTTATATCATATTAGTATCTGTATATAATTTTTTTCTAGTTTGATCAAAATTGTGAAATATGTTATGATATTATATATAATTGTAGTTAATATATGTTTTTATTTTCTTATTATTTCAATATGTGTTTATATTCGAAGCAAGTATAAAATTTAGTAACGTAAAGAGAATATCGACGCCTTAGAGTGTAAACCTGCGAAATTCGTTTTTGTCGTCATGTACTTTACGTTAAATTGTATAAAAATACAAAATCGATCTTAATTTTAATTCATATAGTAGAGAAATCTCAAATTGTATAAACCTTCTGATACTACAAAGGCGTAGTTTTTCTAAAAATTTGCAATTAAAAATGATTTCAAAAATCAATAGAATAAATCATCGTCATCGAATAAATCGTAGAATACAAACACACTGTCAAATATATATATTTTTTTGTTGTATATGCTTCCTTTTCACGCCATTAAAGATTATCACAAATTTAACAATCACTTATGAACGGACCAAAAAAAATCTCAATAAATAATTTATAATTCTGACTAACAAGTACAACCTTTTTGTATCTACTGTAAATCTAATATTAAACGCTAGATCTTAAGTAAATAGTTACTACTACCTAACCTAACCTAACCTAACTCTATTCCTTATTTAAAAAATTGTAATTTCTACATCCCCCCCTCCACTTTGACCGAGTTGCCAACGCCAGATAAATAACATAACAATTTGTATCGGTTAAACAATTTCGCTTGCACACAGCGCGCCCGCATCTCTGAACAAGAACAACTTTAATCAGAAACATGGTACATGCTACATTACTATACTAAATGTGTCCGTGTGATAGGCGGCCGAGCGCCAGAAAACGATGACAACGGAGAGATCGGGTGAAGAGCGCCGGTGGGAAAGGAATATCTTTTTTCACACACTTATTATTCACTCATGGTATAATTAAGTCGTAGGTTATGTTACATTAATTTAGGATTAAACAGATTACTGTTTTTCTTGAACATTGAAAACATTAGTCTTATAGATATAGTTTAGTTTTAGATTTAATTTGTACTAAAATATAAAATTTTATTTATATGAATTTATATTTAAAAATCGTATTTTCTTAACCCCCCCAAGTTCAGCCCTCGTAACTTATTGATGGTAAAAACATAATATTATTTTGATCTAGAACTCTGCCCCAATCACGATATTGTTTTATATTAGCTGCACTTTTCTATACGGGGCGAACGTCCCAGTTGTCGCCGGACCGACTTGACCCGCAACCGACGACCTTATCTGTCCGTTGGAGGCCATAAACATTTCATTTTAACGGTTACAACTACCGACGCCCGTGTTGAATCAGTTTTTCACTTTATATACTACCCTCAATTTATTGTATTAAATACTCGTATATAGGATATATATAGGTAGAGTAATTAGATAAAATATATAATTCTATAATATTTAATGTTAATCCTATATTTAAAGTGTTGTTAAAATGGTGATTGGTTTATTTATATCAGTTAATTGAATTGTAGGTTACTTATTACACGAATATTACAATTAACGACGACGAGACTGAGAATTTATTACTACACAGTGGCCAAAATTAAGCGCTGTGCACAGTACATACAGTGTTTGTCTAATAATAAAGTTGAAAATCTCAATGCGCCTCCCAAGATACAAACAGAGAAATGGCCGACAACAACTGTTGCAAAAAATATTGGCAACTGTTTCAGCTCTGTATTATATATTAGTTTTTAGTTATAAATCATTAAATTATTTCGTTTGTTATGACTTTGATAAATTTGTTCTCTTAATTCACTTATATATAAGCATGTGTAAATTGTATATTACACAACATATATAAGTAAATCGTAAATTATAATAGAAAGAGTAACCAAGAGAAACTACTCGTCTTTCTGCAGAAAATGTACTTCTTATTAAAGAGAGTTGTTTGTATGTAAAATGATGATTATATAACTATGGTAAATATCAATTTAATATGCGAATATTCAGACGAAATCGTTTGGTAGGTTTTTAAATAGAATATCATAATACGGCGGTATACGGCTATATTTGAAATTCCATTATTTATATTCCACTGTTGGTCCGGTCGAGCCGACCTCACGGTAACCTCACTGTAAAATTCAAGTCGTCCTCACATCAGCTCGACTTCCGCTCGATACAAGCAGGTAAATCCGTCGAAATTAAACTTAATACAAAGCTAAGCCTATCTCATCTCTGTACGTTTTTGACGATATATCAAAATTATTACGAAATTGCATTCCTAATACGATACTAGCCATAGTTTGAGCTGTTTGTATCACTTAACTATAACTTGTAATCGTACAAAATTAAATACACAGTATGTTGTTATTAATTGAAGAGCTCTCGTCCATCCAGCCGTCTCTGAAAGTTCTAAAAAAACAAGATATAAACGTAAAAGTTTATAACAGATATAAACAGAACTACAGTTTACGAGCATAGTGAATGTACATGCGGCATGATGAATAAACCAGGCCGACTGAGATAATATTCGGGCGTAGCTTGTGTTTTCTGTGTATGATGGTAGATCGTTAAATACCTAAGTAAGAAGTTTGCTTAAAATAATGTTAAAATTTATTATTTTGTCCTAATATTGTTAATATTACACCATACACTAGTGTATATATGAATATAAACTCAACTAAAAAAAATATAAAGTCATTAAATTGCAACCCATCTTAGTATATTAATATATTATTAAAATGGGTTAAAAAATTTACGATTAAGTTAATATCTAAAATTTATATGATTGCAAAACCCGTGACTTTATGGCTTACAGTAATATTACACGTTTCACATAAAATCGAATGTAATTATGTTGTAATGTATGTTTAAATATGTAATTTAAATTTCAAGATAATGTTTTTTGCTCGCGCCGCCTGCCTAGACGCGACAGCTCACACCGCCCATAAATCATCCTCAATACGTCTTGCATTTACATTTATCACTCTGCCACTAGGTATATGCCACCAACAGTTATTTCCAATATCGTTATATCGACAATTTGTTCCCTCTATATGTGTTATTTAAGTTGATTTATTTATAATTTAGTTATTACAATTTGCGTAACATGATACTAGAATTATATTTATTTGCAAAAATATATTTTATAGATAGATATAAGTAGAAATTCAAGATGAATAGGTTTTTTGACACAATAATATCTTTAAGGTTTTTATGTGAATTTATTACATTATAGAAAAAACTAATAAAATAGATGATGAACTTTAAGAAAGTATATCATGCAAGATAAACATAAAATTAACGATCGATAGATATTCTTATTATCTCTTATTAAGTGATCGCTTGAAAGAACATTGTTCTATCTTATACAATGACGTCACGATATCGGGCTTTCCTGCCCTGAGTCATCCATGCGGGGGTCTAGAGAAGCCGCAGAATAGTGACGGCGCACAGTGGTTCCAAATGCCGAAAACCTGGCCAAAATTATAAAAACACAAAGAAGCATAAGTTTGTGTTGATTTATATGTTTTCGAGGTCGCTGAATCGGAATCTGATGTTATTTTTTTAAAAAAGTAGGTTAGAAAGTCAAAAACAAGATGGCGGACCAAATGAAATTCAATAATCATTTAAAGTAGTAGAAAATAATTCATTTAAGGGTTTTTGAGGTCGCTGAATCTATATCTGACGTTTATTTTTTAAAAAAATAGGTTAAGAGGTCAAAAACAAGATGGCGGACCAAATAAAATTAAATTATGACTTGAAGTTGAATTTTGACATTGTTTATAATAATTTAATTGTTTATAACATTTAAAACTAATGTTTCAACTTATACTTTCTATTAACTGACTGTAACAATTTTGTTTTGGCCCATAACACGGTCATTAATTATAAATGTCAATTTTTCAGTCGATATTTCAGTGATTTTTATTTTTTTTTTTCTCAAAATCGGGCAAGTTCGGGCAAAAGTTATACGTATGATAATTTTCTCCTAGGTTTGTACTATCATACGCAATTTGTTTCAGCCCGGGAACGCGTGGGAATCCCGAGATATTGGAAAAGTAAAAGTAGCTCAAAATCGAAGCGAGGTTATGTTTGACAAACAACGTCATATAAACAATAGACTTGAACTTTTTGTTACAAACAATACATGTTACACTTACCTCAGACCGTCCTTTCCACGAAACAAATCACGTTTCTATCGAAAACTTACACTTGAACACTGAAATTAGCCGTTCAAGTCGAGGTACTCGTGAAATCGACGTATACAGACGTTCACTTTAGGACGCTACACTGCCGACACGTGCGTAGTGTGGGCCTTAGTGACCGTGCGTTCTTAAACTACAGGTACCAACCTACCAAATCGTACATTTAAAAGTTCTAAATCTAGTAACTTCATTTTTGGTAATTTTGGCCAGCTTTTCGGCGTTTGGAACCACTGTGCGGCGGAGTGGAGTGACTAAGTGACACATGTGGATATTTATATTTACTTGTACTTTCATATAGTTTTGGTGGACGGCTTGTCACGCTGCAGAATCTAATACTTATGTTTTGGTTTTTTTTTAACGTGAGAAATGAGAAAACGGGGTCCAAATCATGTCATGTTTCCTATAGAGGATTTTAATATATTTAATGGGCTAATAAAATTTTATGAAGTTATAAAACAAATTTTCTAATTAATTTATACAGGCAGTGTTCAATGAAAATTCTTAATCTATTTAGCAAAGTTAGTGGTTCTGTAAGTCGGCTCTTTATGTTACTCAAAGAGTTTGAAGTGAATTTTAAAACTACGGCTATAAATATGTTGAAGCCAAAGCACTGCCTACATGAGACTGATACTTATACATATATTACTTGTATTTATGTATGTCTATGCAGTCGTGCCGTTTTTGGATATGAGCTTTTATGGCGGCGTCAGTTTTAGACTTGAACTCATTTGGTTTTTAAGGATAGTTTGTAAGAGATTCGTGATATATTTTCATATAGAAATAGCTTTATTTTTATGAGCAAGGAATTTCTATGTCTAAATTTTATTCTTTGTTCGTCTATCTTTGTGCAGTTAAATTTTGTAGATTTTGTGGTTTTACACATATTTATCATAAGTCCCCGAATATTTTATTATGCTAAAAGCATCATAGAAACTATGCAGAAGAGTATGTTTCGCTTCGCCGGTATGCAGACGTCTATACTGATATAGATCACGTACCCTGAATCATTTGGCCCCATGTCAACCTAATGAAATGTGATTAATAAATTGTATTCTACTTGTATTAGTAGACTATTTATAGACACTATAGTCGGGAAAATGTTCGTTGAATTATATGATATGGTGCTGTAGATTCATTTCAATATCGTTTAGAGTCAAGATTCCTTGTCTCGATCTAGATATATCTAGAGAATACGTTACAAGGCCCTGCGTGTTATCCTCTGGAGTGGATACGTGAGGTTGGACGATAAGGAGATAAGGTTTATTGTATACGTTTTTTTATGTGAAAAAAATATTTCTCATAATGATTTCGTTAAAGTTATGGCAAATTGTCAATTTTGTTTAATTAAAAACATGACATTAAATAAATATGGCAATGTTGAATTATATAACTTTTTATCAGCAGAAATCATGCTATTATATTAATATAATTGTGTAATATTCAGTTAGGGTTAATTAAAATAAACATACGTACAGAAAAAACAACTTCTGTATTATTACTATAAATAAATTTTACGAAACCAGTGGAAAGTTTCACCAATAAATGAAAATACAATAGGCGCGCCGCCGTTTTGTTCTGACGGCGTCGCGCACAGCCGCACAGCGTACGTAATGTGACACGGGGCGCGGGAGCTGACAGCATTGTCTCTGCTGATGATAACCTGTTACGTACGGTGTTGTACGGTGGACAAGTTAGTTAGTCTGTTTGTTTGTTGTTTATATGTCATGCGTATTGGATATGAGGCAGTCGTCAATTGTGCATTCGATTCTCATCCGTGGGCATGAAGTGTTTAATGTTTTCACGGCATTGAATACCGGTGCTCAGTACTGGATGTGTGAAAAATTATTTTGGAACGGAACCGTCTTAGTGGGCACGGGGTGTTGTAACACTAGGTTTCTACGTACTCTGTTATGTACAGCGTAAAGCCAAAAAAACTTATGTTAATTTAACAAATTAGTAAATATTAAATCTGTAGTAGTAATATTTATTATTTATTTATAATAATTGAGCTTTTAGATTATAAATATATCTCACGGCTCTTTTTTGGAGAATAAATATTGTATAATTAATATATCTGAACCAGAGCCCCATAGCAGCATTTTACATAGGAAATAAAATCTCCATCAGTCCAAAAAATATATTACATATAAATTCAAATTCAAAATATTCTCTATTCAAATAGACTAGTGTAAGCACTTTTGAATCGTCGAGTGAACATATAAACAAAAAGCTACCACCGGTTCTGCTGAGAAGAGCCGGCAAGAAACTGAACAGGTGCTCTTTTCAAAGTCAAGGGTATAATTTAGTTATTACATTAACTGGCAGCTAGCTATCCTGCGTGACATTCAATAGATATTAATTCCATACATGTTCATCCTCTAAATATTTTTGAACAGTGTAATAAGCTTTATTTCAAAATACAGTTATTATAGTTGATAGAACGTATTCTCGTTGGCAACTAAACCAGTTACAAAAAAATATATCCAACTCGCATAGAAACAACGTTGAATATAAATCAATAAAACAGTTTTTTTTAGCAATTAACAGACACGTCGTTAAGAAACATAAAATGAATAACGGAAGTTATTAGCATTGAATGCAATGAAACTTTACGATATTGAGTGTGCGAGCAAGGTTCGACAGCGTCAGCCGCGGCTCTCGTTGCTGACCTGGACAGGTAATCCTTGTAAGTCTAAATTGCATATATTTACATTTACATATTAAACTGGATGTCAATATCGCCTATATATTATGCAGATTGTATGTAGGTGAGGTTACACATAACGTATTAAGAGTTCGATTCTTATTTTATCGTTTTAAAAAAATCTTTAGCTTATTTTTATTATTAATAAGAAACTTTTTTAATAAATGTTGAAATGCTTTGATGATATATTAACATATTGAATAACAACAAAATGTGAGAAGTGAAAGTGCATACTTGCAGCTTTTTCTGCAATATCAATATTAATTCAATTGTGGTTTCTTGTAAATATTTCCAGTAACTTGCTTACGATATTGTGGTTTCGTTTATACCTTCGCTTTCAGAAGTATTTTGCTCAGTACATAAATATTAATAGTATTAGAAGGCCAGCCTGAAAATAAATACTATGAAATAATGCCATTGGAGGTGTTTGGTTAAATTTTGACTGATAACAAATGTGTAATTATTCTTTATTAACGTTAAAAGAATATTTATTATAATCTAATTTCTGCACATTTATTGTAATCTAACAGTTTCAACAAACCTATATTATTAATGACATTAATAATATAGGTTTTGTACTAGTCTTTCAACTATTTGCAGACCTACACAGAGCGCTTGCATTTAGCTTAGATAATGTAAATAAATTGTGACTTGGATTGTACAATGAGAATTTTAATGTAGAAATCAACGTTGTGACTTCCTTATTAGGCGATACTGTGAAAGAAACTGCCCATGTTCAGCACTTATTGTTATTGGCTATTCTTAGTACAATTTTTCGTTTTTCATCGTTTCGTTTCGTTTATATAATTTAAGGTAAATTATTTAACCTTAAATTATAAACATTTTTTTATATTGTAATTTATCACTGGGTAACTAAATCGTTAGCCGACGAGGTAAATCCCTGGTATAATAAATATCCTCTAAATTATCAGCTCATTGAAATGGAAACCTTCACATAGTTTGTTATAGACTTTTAATTAAATGTAAGCGTGCCACTTGTAAATTGTGTCTGTAAGCCTGTTCGTCCGGGCCTAACGTGTAAAAAGTGAGTGAATGTCGTATTATTTGCACAAACAAAGGAATAAGGTCGTGGCGCAAGTCTCTCACGCGCAGAAAGTAGCGATTGTGTTGCGGTCCGGGGTTCCTTTCTGTCCGTGCTCGATCATGATACAGGGATGTGATGTTTTGTATTTACACGTCTTAAAACATTTTTAAGTAATATAATGAGACTATGTTGCAAATATTCTCACATCTGAGTTTTAAAATATAAACATCGTATTCACTGAGACACTCGGTGATTACTGCTGAATAGCAATCATTTTTATTCATAGTAAGTAAGCCAGTCGTGGCGCTGGAGCACAAGCGTGTCACTGTAAACCAGTGGTTGTGGGTTTGATTTTCACTCGAGTAAGTGAAATATTTATAATTCTAATTTTTTCGCTCTGGTACCCAGACAAAGCGCGCAAAGTGGCGTTGAGTTCCGCCACTCCATTCGATGGAAAGTGGAGAACTGCAGCGTGTTAACACTAGGCGCCCAGATTCACTCTGCATACCCTGTAATGTGCGGGATAAAGCGTGAAGAGAAATGCAAAGTATAAGAGTAGTTGCAAATTATTATGCTCAATCTAGTTTAGAGTTTAGACTGTGATCTCACACTATCTAAGTTTTACCGGGTCAGGCGGGTGAATGGCCTGTCCTGTAAGGTAGAGCGCCCACTCAACGATAGCCCAACCTATTTCTAGCTTCTATTCTAAGTTATTTTATAAAAAATAAGTATGATATAGAATTATTGATGAAATAAAATAATATTGATACTTTCGGTGCACGCTTATTGAGAGTTTTATTAATATAATATAGTAGTAGATAATATACAAATTAAAAGCGATATTACTGTGTAACGTCGTCTTACACCGCTGTGATACAGGCTTAGTACACCGAGGTGCCCTGAATGGAACGCGAGCGATCCTTGACACGCTAACGCCGCGTCTCCGCTCGCATACTACGCAACTGTGTTGTGGTTAGGTGAAAAACTAACATTATTTAGCTCTGCCCTATTTTTAGTTATTTTCTAGAAAGTGTTATGAAGTTTATTTTTTTGTCTTAATTAGAAATTGTAATTAAAATTTTCTTAGTTTTTTTGATCCGCTTCACGCTGTATCCTGCATATATAGGTGGTAGACAGAGGGAACCTTATGTACTCCACTGCAGAGACATTGCGTTTTGAGTGGTGGAAACAGTATTAATAAATAAGAATTTATTCCATCGAGTGGGCATAAAAACCATGACCACCGCTTTACAGTCACTCCCTTCTCCCTCCCTGTGCCACAAAGGCAATCAATTTTCTCACTAAATGTATAAAATGAAAAACAGTAAAATTTAATTTCACGATATTTAAATGATATACATATACATACACGCATAGAATTTGAAGTCGCACCCATCAAATGTAACGGAATGAATGAGCAACGCATTATAGCGACTAATAGTGTGTCATCCAGGTCACCGACGACGTTAAAAATTCTTTTCATATAACTTATAGGTCTAGTTTATAGTCACGCAAACAAAATTGAAATATAATAAAAATTAGAGCTAACTTAAGTAATTAGTTCTACCCGTAGCTCTAGATGGCCAACGTGGACAGTATTCAGCCGACAGCATCTCACTAGGTTCTCTTTGCATGTGTTTATTATATATCTACAGCTTATCTTGTGTGAAGATGAAAATAAGTTTTAAACTCATTAGAAATGTATAGATCAACGAGGATCCGGGTGTATGGACTTTTAATTAAACAGCACTGCCAAGTCGCCATTGTTCCACCGTCCACTGACTGGCAGCACGAACCATTTTGTTTAAAGTTTATTTTCACACTCCGCTGAGATTATGATAAAAGATTGAGTCACATTTTATTATTATAATAACATTGTTTTTATATATTTTTAAATAAATCTTATATGGTAGTTAGTTAAATTGAATTTATATTTAAAAGTATATTATTATACATATCTATAAATATGTGTGTGTGTGTATGTAGACAAAATTAATATTATGGCTCTGACATTTAGTTGCGTTTTCGGCTTAGAGAAACGTCAATGTATTTTATTAAGCTATTTATTTAGACAGACAGAAATATCCAAGTGACAAAATAATTATTCAAGTAAGACTAACTCAACTATTTTACAGTAGACATAGGTACATATTAAAGAATGCGTCAATACTAGCTGTCCGCAATGACTATCGCTGCTGGCAGATTCCTCCGACGCAACAGCAACACTATTAATGTCATTTCACAGTGTGTTTTATATAAACACACTGTACGCACATTATTCAGGACATGTTTGCTCACACACTATCATTTGTACGTCAAACTATATTACAATCACAGTTATGTTTTCATACATAGGTACGTATCGTAATTCGGTGTATTTCAAACTAATATCGCTTAGGATATTTCACTGAACTAAATAGATATGTAATTTATTTAATGTACTAAGTCACTCCTTTTTTGTCGTTCTTTATAAGAATAATAATTATACAGGGGTGGAAGTATCAGCGATTCATTTCACGATTTGTATCCGTACCTGTATTTCGTGTGACGCACACATAAAAATAATACTACAAAAATATTACTATACGTTAATGTGCGTGTTTATGTCATACTTTACAAATGGCGTTTTATTTTAAAACGAAAATTTTATTATTTATTTTGTTTGAACAAATCACTTTTTTATTTATGGGTTTGTTTTAAATTCGTAATTATATTAGGCTTTTATAGAGTAGTTAAACTGTGGTTTTGTTACCATCCTGTATATCAGTGTTTAGTATTTATATAATTGTGTTTTTTATTGTTTATGTCCAATGAACGAAATGTTTGAAGAGTTCTAATTCAACAATTCTAATATTATTTAAAATAATTTTGTAATAAATACAGACATTAAAAACCTAATAAACTATAAGTAAAAAGTAATCAAGTTTATTAACGAAATATGTAGGTATGAAAAGTATCATTATTTTGTTTTCTCTATCTCACTATGTATATGAATTAATATAATAAGTAGATACAAGAAACTTTGAAATAAGTATAAAAATCTATATCTATAAACTGTAAATTATAACTTAAATACGTACGTATTTGTTAAATTGTAAATATAAAATCTAGCAATCTTTTAAGAAGTAAAAATAATAACCTTTTCGTACAAGAAATAATTGAAAAACAATTTTCCAGCTACTACTCTCCGTTTTCAATTTGTAATCGCAACCTATGAATTATTACGTCCGTTATCGTCCAGACAGGTGGTGTGCTTCCAAGACAATATATAATGCAGTCGATCGATGTTCTCCTTTCTTGCACTAGGTGAAAGAAAGGACAACATGGAACAGAACATCGATCGACTGCCTTCACTACATTCATCTTTGAAAGGTTATTTTCTCTTCAAATAAACATTTAAAATGGTTTGGCACATGGCAATGTGCAAGTGAATTACGAGTGTGCCAAAATAGTTCTTTGTTAAATCTGACTCTGCTCATATGAGCATATAATATCTTTTTAAATAAAATTCTTAATATTAAAAGTGTTGATTTAAATGCACGTCTCGACCTCGTCAAATGAAGCGTAATATTGAGATGAAATCTGCTCGTCACAGTTACAACTCGGGAAAAAAAAATGGAAAATATTGAATAGTTTTGATAAATAACACTTAAACATTGACTAATTCCTAACAAAATCTCACCTAGATTTTACGGTTATCACATTTTCTTTTAAGCATAAAGAAGGGAAGGGTACGGGAAGAGAGCCTGTCATATTCAATCACACAAGTAAGGTATGCAACACACAAACAATGTTATTGAATCGGTAGATAGTTTCGTCATGATTGTATTAAAAAACCAAGGCTCGGCCGCGAAAACGGGCACAAGGCGGCGGTCGGTCGGTATCACTTGGGTTTCATACAATGATCACGCGTCAATTTCAATTAGTTTTTCCACTGTAATAAATTTATGCTAATTATCAGCGTCAGGTCGTAAACCTTTCGAATTGCATAATATTCATATATATCTATTGATGGTTTTTTTTGTACCGGCGCTCTTTGTAAATTGCTTGGTTTCTTCATTGTTGGTTTTTTAATAGAATATATTACTTCATTGTTGTTTTTTTTTTAGTATTGTGTTGTTATATTTTTTTTTGAGGCCAGTCGGGGTGCAGGGGCACAAGGGAGTGATGAGAATAGAATATTTTTTTATTTTAAATATTTTAGAATTAATTTTCGTTTCATTGCTCTGGCGCCAATTCAAAAGCCCGGCGTTGAGTTCTGCCACTCAACACGCAATAGCTCGAAATATTCGGTGGAAAGTGGAGAACGGAGTGTCTTTACACTAGGTTCTCTAACCTCTGAAGCAGCTTTTTTACTTACTTATTGTAATAATCTAAATAATTTTTTATACTTAAATATTAAATGTTTTGCAATAAATACTCAACGTGCAAAATGCCTCTAGAATTCGGCAGAAAGTGTCTTAACACGAGGTTCCCTCTGCCTACCCTCCTGTGTACGGGATGAAACTGAATTTTATTTATTTAATTTAAATATTTAATGTACAAGAAATAGATTTTTTTTTCAACATGCTTAAACAGGATGGCTATACATAAGTAGTTTACAACGCCCACGTCGTTTCTCCATACTTGATTAATGACATTATCGCTATGACACGGTGAACTCCGGTCAGACCGTTAGCTACTACTAGAAATCATGTTTTAATGAAATTTATAGTATCAAATTATGCCTTTAATATTTTCTTCTATATTAATATACTCAAACTAACTTTTTAAGGAAATTAAAACAACAAAAAAGCCAACAATAATAATACCTCTAATTTCGTAATTTTTTTCTGTCCATCTTTTAAAACCGCGTGATCACGTTTTTACCCAACTTGATACGAGTGAAACTCTAACTAGATAGGTTTAATCTAAAGGCGTTTTTATCTTAATGCCTGCATCTCGAGTTAAATTGAAACTTTCAGGATGCTATCATTGCAGTCGTGGAACTAACTCCACGTTGAAAAACGAAACAGTGTATTAATATTAAACAGACTATTGTGTTTCTTTTTTGCTTGAATATATTTTTCTTTTAGATGTAGCAATTTACAATATAAAATAACCTATATAAACATTTATGAAAAACGTCAGTGGAAACTACGGTAATTTGAGTTTGAAAACTCCTACGAACTATACGTCAGGCTTGAATGGTATCTTACGTGTAGAGCTCGCGAAAAAGTACTTTGACCTCTTTTTATTGCATTGCAACATTAACTTGTCGCGCTCGGCGGGCTTAGAACCGATGCCGTTGGACCGTTAATCCTCTCTGCTCATCTACGAATACTTGTTCAATAATAAAACTATTATATTTTTCGAATAAAATGTTAGGTAAATGTGGAAAATGTAACTGTTTTTATTTAAGGGTAGTTAGGAAAAAATAAGTGTATTATATGGTTTTGTATTACAAGAACTAAATTTTCATAATCACGTCATATGGAGTGTTCTTCCATTCGAAACAAACTTGAAAGCGGTGAGCAAGTCGGCGAAATTTGTTAATTACATCTACAATTAAGCCTGATGATTAACTAAGAGACATTAGTGGCAATTAATTAATTACCTTTTATAATGTGTTTTTCTTTTGTGATTTTAATCACTACTTTTAAAAGAACCTTATCTAATTAGTAGAATTATTGTTCAAGTTTTGGGAATGTTATTATAACATTTTTGTTCCTAATTGTAGGCAAACAAATAAATTATCTAGATATATAATAATCTACAGTCACCAATAGTTCTTTTGCTTAAGTAACGGAAATATATGAAAATCTAACAATACATTAATTTCACTCTTTCATTTTTACACTTTTGTATCTGTAGTTCAAGACATGCGCCAGCGCGTCCAGCCAAGTTAAAAAGCTGGAAACGCGTAATGTGTATTTGTCATGATCCAGTTCCGGCCACCTTTCGGACTATCTTTTCCGCCTAACATTGAAGTTTGGATAGAATAAGCTTTTCAGCAATCTCTATGAACAATAGAAAATGCAGGTGTGCAAATTGCGTTTTTATCATCAATATTTTGTAAAATACTTCTGATAATAAAAGCTTTTATTGGCGGTTTCAAACTTTTGACCGGTAGTGTAGTTTAGGTTATCTGGTTCGTGTTATTTACATTTGTTTTATTTATTCGTCTCTCCTGAGCCTCACCCGCCAGCGCTCACGTCACACACTCGTGAAATATGTTATTTATTCATATCAGAGCGACTACGCGAGAACAGACTGTAACGTGACAAATTCATAAGCGCTGAAAACATCTAAATAATTTTCAGTACATATTTGAGTTGATATGAAAACTGTTTTATAACTTTTGTGTATTTTAAAGTGTCACTCACGTACACGTACCTACACACTTTGAATTATGCTAACATGTATAATAAAAATAAACGAAGCCGGATGTGGATTATTTGGAGTGTGAACTTTGAATCCTGCCACGTTTAAATTTAAATACGAAATCTCATTATGAGCGTTGGAACTTTTGCAGGTTCAACTCTTTAATACTGAAAACTAATGAGTAGACCAAAATGTATGAAATACCCCCACTCGAGTGGATTAGATGAGATTTATAGCGCGTTATTTTCATTTTGGCCAAATATAATACTTTGGGTTTATCTTATCGCATAACATTTTACCAATAGCATTTTGATAAAAATATTTATATATATATATATGTGATCGATTAATTACGTAAGTTTTGTTTACTCGTCCGCTTTACATGAACGCTTACGTAAATGTCATTGAATAAAAACAATGTTGGTTTTAATGTTGTTTGTCCATATGAAGCCTGTTCATCCTTAGAAATATTACATATTTATATTTAACATATTAAATGTGCGTGTATTTTTTATTTAACACATTATAACCATTTTTTTTCTATTCAATTGAAATAAATTCTTGTATAAATATTGAAAATATTTTTCCTCCATTATTGAAGTTTCAATAAAATAGATCAATGCTATTATAAATTGTATCGAGTTTTGTTAAAAATCAATATACACAATTACAAATTACATTATTTTTAATGTTTAATTGACGTGTTGCATCTATATTCTTTATTTCCTCTTGTAACCTTTTGGCCTTTTATAACACAATAGTGTAAAGCAGCCTTTTGTTGCACCATTACAATATTTAACTTAGTTATTGTTGGTTTCAGGACACGTGTTGGTCATCCGGGGCGGGCTGCTGCGCGCCCGTGCCTTGTCGCGCGTGCGATGCGGAGCGGTCGCCGCCCGCGCCCCCGCCAGCTCACGCCCGCCGGCCCAGCGCTCGCGACACGTCGGTATACTGTGAAGGTTCGTAAATTCCACAACTATAATTATTATTTTTACAATTTTTTTTTATATTTATACATATATACATGTAAGTTATTTAAACTTTATTGATGGCAGAAAATATTAATTGTTATGACACTTCTTTCTCCGCTTTTGCTATTTAATGACTCCTTTTATGTAATTGCTGTAAATATAGTAAAGCCACCTAGAGAATATGTGAGTTTTAATATATAATATGCAAGTTTGTAATTTTCTATAGGAATAGGAATATGTGTTTTATCTTTGACATAAACGTAAAAGTTATAGCGTGTAGTGTGCTCGCAATAAATTTACAACTATGTTCACTGTTTTAATACTTTCGTATATCATATTTGGAAGTTGCATGCTATATCTCAATTACGATTTATATTTACTTTAATTTTTAATATTTTATATTTACTTTACAAATAAAGTTTACAAACATAACAAAGGTTACAAACAGTGTTATAAAAGCGTTTCAACAAAGAATCACAAATGGAAACACTGCATTAGGTAGATTTTTCTTGTCTGGTCTGGGTAAGACTTTCGTAAATGACGTAAAACTGTTTTATGAGCATCATCCAGTTCTTCAGCAATGTCGCAGCCACTAATATGTCGATCTTGCTCCACTTTCTCAAAGGTGGCACTGATTTTATCTGTGACAGGGCGTCCAGAGCCAACCTCATCTTTCACACTAAAATTTCCAGTTTTCCATTACACACACACACACACACACATACACACATGCACTTGTATGTTTTGCCTAAGCCACAAAATGCAGCAGATGCACTGGGAATATAAATTAAATAATACTGGTTTAATAGTCTATTTAAAAATGTACGATTGTCAAAATAAAACATTATTTTAAGCCCGAGTCATATTTTTAAAAGGATTCGTTGACGCTATTGTACTATTTTATCGTCAAAATCATATTAAAATCTTAGGAAATTCCATATTTTTATATTTATTATATTATTTATTAATCTTTTTACGAAACGCATAATCTGTTCTAGAAGTTTTCTAGAAGCTTAAGACTTGTTCAAAATTTATTCCAGGAAAGAAGTGGTAATTAAGACTAACAAAGACATCTTAATCCGTTCGTTGTTACTTTAATGTAGTAATACTTAACATAATCATGTAATTACTATATATATATATATATATATTTATTTTAAATACGTACTTAGTTAATTACTTTAAATTAATACAATTTTATATTATATCTATTATATAATTGTATAACGTGTATTATTTTTTTCTTTATTATTCTTCTGTTTCACTTGTAAATATTCTAGTGTTTTTTCTATACTTACGCTAGGAATATGTACTATATCTTATAGCATTAGTATAGTAAATCTTGGACATCTGCAGATACAAACGGTCCTAAACACATCTGCCACTTTATATATCTGTAGATTTTAACGGACCTTTATTAGCTATCATTTATATGTGATCATTATCGTAAATAAATTTTAATGATGTATGCATATTTTATATTATTATTATTTAATATATTACATGTACCATTCACTCCGTTTGTTTTAATACAATCAATAATCAATATACATAAAATGAGAACTCGATATCAGTGTCTTATTTGGGTTAAAGAATAAAAAAATCCAGCTTTTATTCAAATTTACCGCTGGATTGCGTCAATACTGTCCATATATAGCAGACCACTCACTATTTTATGTTGCGATATTTAAATAAATATTTATATGTAAATATAATAATTTATGCAGTGAACATTAAAAAATATAAGTATATTACCTATATCCTTGAATATTATCATGTTTATTATATTTTATTTTATATATGGATAATAATTAAATTTGTATGATTGATTAGTACTTGAGATGCTATGGCGTTATAGTTTGATATGAACATATAATAAAAATAATATATAATAAAGAAAGAATATAGACATATGTTTCTATATGTAAAAACCATTCGTTTTGAAACATACATATAAAAATAGTAAAATAAAATTCTTTTTCCATGGAAGGAAAAACTTTTAGGTTATATTTGTATGGGACACGCTCCCATAACCCAGTGCCAATTAAAATTTCGTCATGAAACGCGTCGCTAATTTGAGGAAATCATACACTTGAACTAGTTTTCCATGACAAAATAATGGTGACATAAATTATTATTTGACTAAGTGGGACACATCCAAGTATTTCGAATACTAGGCCACTACAAACGAGTTGTTTGTTGAGTAATGTTATTTATAAATATATATAGATATTTAATTCATATTAATGGGGTACACCCACGAAAATAAATTGAAATTTAGGTAAAATTGAATTATTATTCCAATATTGGTTGCAGAATTTAGAATACTGTTGCAAAATAAGTTCATAAAAAAACAAATTGTAAGCAGAACAGACGTACAAGAGTATTCGTCATTGCTTAGATAAGCCCATCTACCCTATGCACGCGGGGAGATAAGACCCCTTTGTATAACGTCGAAAAAACGATTTGAAGTTATTTAGCCTTCCTCTTGTATGTTCATCAGGTGTTAAAATATATTTTTCAGTTAAACTAAGGTCTGTCCTTATAATTCGCGCTCAACTTCGAGATTGATCTTGAGATGCCGCTTTCATTTATAAGTTATGATGTATGAGTAAAGCGGAATCTCAAGATCATTCAAAGTTAAGTGCAGCCTATAAATAAGGAACTTAGTAAAGCTTCTTATAAGTAGGTACTACTCGTAATGTGGTTGAAATTTTGAAGTATTTATATAAATAAGTTGATAACATTGAAAGTGCATAGTAAAATATAATAAATGTCACTGAAAGTTACAAAAAGCATTAAATACATTTAAAATTATATTACTTTTCCAAATAAAGCAATAAGGAGTAGCGCCGTGTAATTTATTTTGACGCGCTTAATTTATATTTCGCTTACAGTGATTTACGGCTCACTCCCTTGCACCAACGTCTCGAGTTTAATTAAATATTAATGAAGTGTCTTTTGTTCCTCGTAAGTAAACATTTTTATAATTATTGTACAGAGAGAAAAAAACCGCTAATTAAGAATGCGTTTTCAATACAGAACAAGTGGCCGTTCATTCCACTCAGACATTGCAAACAAATAGCATACCTTCCCACCGATACGAATGCGCGTACGCATTTTTTTTATTATTACTTACTAAACAATACGGAGAATTCGGGATTTACGCGACCCCAAACTACCTGGCGCCCCCCTCCCCTCCCGCCGCTCCGCCTCTTAACCACCCCTGGAGTTGTAGTGGCGTCATTCTACCCTCAACCCTCGAATATGCGCGTGCGTCGCTTCGAAACTAACAACCAAAAGTGCAGAGTGACATTTAAAAATTTGTTTCTAATATTAAATAAATTATGAGATAAAATAACTTTAGTATATGTAGTGTACAGTGACGGTTGTGTAGTTAGTGTATTATAGTTGTGTTTATTTGTGTGTGGTTGTTTGTAAACAAAATGGATTTGTCTATACCTAGAGTTAAGTTTGAAGTAGAACAGAGAGAAGAGGAGTATTTTGAAGAGGAGTTTGATCTCGACGACGACGAGTAAGTTGCACATTTTTAATATCAGTCTTATCCGTTTACTATGAAAACAGTGTTTTTAAAATTCATATTTTTAAATAGCTTTTAAAACCATTTAAATATTTTCTGCTAGATTGTCTGTCATTGTAACTTTTGTTAGAAATATGTAATCATATTGTCTACAAATGATAATTATACGAGTATATTGAAATACTCTGAAAAAGTAAGTCTTTTAGCATTAGCAACACAAGCAGAGTGACAGTGGCCCAAGGCTACATTTTTAATTGGAGCTCTCGGACTCATTTAACTTTACATAAGTTATTAACGTCGGCCGATACGCGAAACTCTCCAACTTTTTACCACTGGGGGATTATATGTTGACTCCGGGCGAGATTGGCCCGGGAATTGGGAGCGACACGGCTATGACAGAAATATGTATACACACAATGTGTATCCAATACAGTTGTACGCAGTAGTATAATATAAGCCACTCTTAGGATAATTACATTTAAAAAAAAAAGTTATATATGTCAATGTCAGCGGAAAGGAAATTGCGGCTCCTGTAATATATCAAAATGGGCAAATACGTAATTGTTGCACCAAATGAGCTATGATGTGAAATTTTAAGTGGTCATCTAATATATCCTATTCGTAGTTTATGTTAAAGATATTCTAAATAGAGAAAAACGTAAATTCTAATTACTTTTCCTCTACCAAAATATTTTAGTTTTTTCCTATCAAGTAATACTATTAGAATAATAGCATTATATTATACATGCAACTATATAATTAACTAGTCAAATATATTAACCTCAATTCCACTAGATCCTATATAATCATAACGTCACTAACAGTTGATTCCAAACCGACTGACTGACTGCATACTGACATACCTGTATTGGTATGTCTAATTCGGCAAATCATTGGCGGCCCGGAACAAAGCGTGCAGCTAATTAGATAGCATTCATTGTCGCTCTCTTTATCTAGGAATTACCTGGAAATACCCAAATAATGTATGGGGGTTTTTTTATCTATTATCATGACTTCGTTCTCTTTCTATTTGACAGATTCCAATTATTTTTGTTTACCATATTACTCGCTCGTTGATAATAGAAATATAATAGATACATACATTTTCATGCTCTTTTTCTTAAGTAAAATTATAAATGCATTTGTATTTTTAAGCCGTTTAAAGTTTCTTATTTTACGACCTGCATTCAGTTCTCTTTCCAGCGTCTAAATTCTTATAGTTGAACTAAAGTTTTCTTGATAGACAATACTTAATATTCTGTAAGGGATTAGAACGTGTAAAATACCCAGTAACGCTATATAATGGGGCACCTAACTACCTACGAAACAATGGAGTCTTAGAACAATAACGTAACTGTACTCTGTACTCTTTGTAAAAGTAACCGCTGCGATCTCAAGGTAAGTCGGCATGGTATACGTTCATTTTGTTCAGAGCCTCAACTGTTGGAAATAGAGATAATTTTCGATTTATTTATGACTTCCGTCACGGCTCGCTGAATGCGTGACTGCCTTGCAGTGGTCGTACGTTCTAATCCCATTTAAGGAAATGTTTATTTTATTAAATTAATGTAGTTCCGGGTGTTATGTTGAAATTTTGTTCTTTGTTTTTAAAAAAGTCGTATTGACATATTTATTATTCAATTACACTATAGCTGTTTTTGCCTATAATATTATTAATAAGGAAAGTGGCATTATGAATAGTGGTAGTATAATATAAATAATTATAACGAAATATTATTTCTAATATAATGGAGGCAGTGTAATATTTAAGTCTTTTATAATTTGATATTTTATATACTAGTAGAGCAAGCGTATAACAGAAATATGTATGTCTATTTTATGTCTTTCATTATATTTACTTAACTAATCAAACATTTCTTCACATATTAATTAAATGAATGTATTATTGTTTTCAAATTTGCATTAAATTAATTAAATATATATTATTTGTAATTAACTAATTTATTAATTATAATCGATACGTTGCCATCACGACGCTATGTCGAGCGACGGTATGCCTGTATATAAGTATATAGTGATTAAAGTGAATGTTCTTCATTTGTCAACAGTGTGGGAGATAGCAAACCACGCCAGTCGTTGGCCGCGGCGTATTCGGACGAGGGCGAGGGCGCGGCGCGGCACAGGACGGGCGGGCGCGGCGGCACGACGACGGCGCACAGCAAGCAGCTGGCGGCGGGCGGGGCCAACCACCCGGCCCAGCCGCAAGGTAACAAACGTATGGTCAACCAATTTGTTGTTAACTCCTTTACACCTACTTACATACATACCTACACAATTCACCACTACAGA
The DNA here is from genome assembly GCA_037355905.1 of Heliconius aoede. Classification (NCBI taxonomy): domain Eukaryota; kingdom Metazoa; phylum Arthropoda; class Insecta; order Lepidoptera; family Nymphalidae; genus Heliconius; species Heliconius aoede. The sequence goes on along the minus strand of JBAIZZ010000081.1, from coordinate 946,868 downwards.
TCTAGCAAAGAAACATAATCGTTGGTAGAATCCTCCTGAAATTTCGAGAAACTATTTAAATATAATGAATATTTATTCAAAATTTAGTTGAAAGGGATTCGTTATTCAAAACATTCTCCGGTTGTACCTAGCTTGAATATGATTAATCTACTTTGAAGTATTTTAGCATCATTTACAAAACAATTTGTGAATAAATTCGTTTACATTCAATACCAATTTTCATTTTCATAGCAATTGTAATGATCAATATTTAATAATAATATAATGATAATATTTTCTATATCTGGAGAATGACTTCTACTGAGGCATCTTAAAGTATGTTACGTTCACAAATTTTACATTATTGTTATTATAATTAATAATACGTAGCCGGGGCTTGCGTGCGTTTGTATTATTAAAATCTTCTTTATTTCAATCACTCGCGAGTTAATCTTAGAATAATTGGCCTAATTGTTGCGATTAAATGCGTGTAATTTCATCGCACGTACTTACGTATGTTTTATAGGTAATGTTTACGCTAAATAATAAGTCAAGCTAGCTTTGATTCTGGGAAATTGAGATATTTAATTTATTATTAACTAAGAGTATCTAAAATATAGTAATATCAGCAAAAATTATAATATACATAAACTATAACATATGACATATATGTATTGTTGTTTTTTGTATATATTGTATAATTAATGATAACCTTCATTTTTTAAATGTCAACCAAGCCAATCATTAGTCTTGTCTACATTTATACGTATAAACAGTGCACTTTTATGTCCGTAGAATTATATATTAATAAGGATATTAAATAAATATTATTTTTTCTAACCTTGTTAGAACTGTAGGTTTAACTTACTTTCTATAAAAAATAGTATATCTTAGTAGATATTTTTACTTATATCACAATATAATTAATTATGTAGCTGCAAGAGTTATCCATACATTCTCTCTATTCTGTTAGGCATAACATGTAAGAGATAAAATAAATTACATAAAAAGTATTTCTTAATCTTTTTTTAAAATTTAATTTGTACTGAGGAAAAGCCAGGATTGATTTCTAGTTAACAAATAAATGTTTTAAATATTCCATGATATCTTGTATCGTTCTCGCCTGACGCAATATGCGTTTTTGTTTAAATTATTCGCAGATGTTTGACGCAATACTTGAAGTTATACACACAGGCAGATGTTTTTATCAGAATTCTGGAAAATATACTGTGATCATAATAGATTAACAATTTTGAAAATTCACAGAATTCTTGACGTAGGTACATAGGAAACAACTGAGGGGCGTGCGGTGAAAAAAATAATTTTTTATATTATATTTTTTAAACAAGAATTAAAAAAATAGGTAAAGACAAACATATTAAAAAATAAATAAAAATATTCTATAAATCAGATGTATATTTTATAAATAATATTGGCTGTATTTTACACTGCGTAAAAGGTGATAATAATATATTTATATCATTCAATAATTTTATCAAAGTTTAATATTTTCAAATTATAATTAGTAATTAAGACAATTTATTACAGTTAACACTTACAATACAAACAATACATATAAATACAAATACATTGATTATATTTAATAAGTTTGATACACGCTTTAGTATTTAGTACACTTGCCAGTGCCAGATTTAAAATTTACTTCTGTCTATCTAAAATTCATTTGAATTCTTAAAATGTTATATACATCCTGTTTGTAATATCAAAAATAAATTTTCAAATAATTAAAGCTAAAATTATTTTTACAATTATATATGTAATTTGCTTGAGTATATATTTTGGTTAGACTATTTGCTTTGTTTGTAATACTTAAATTTTACGTAACAGTGTATGTTATTTTAATGCTCTTATATTTTTAATTAACTCCATAAATATTTGATTTATCGATTCATATTAATTGAGGTTAGCATATCAACCCTTTCAAGCCATAAATAATAAATAACTATCGTAAATTCTCTAATGGGGCTAATGTTAGTGCGTTATGTTTTCATGCGGGCGCGGTTTGGTGGTTGTGCCGTACCACGGTGCCGACGCTGTGTGATGCGATGCTACGCGATACGACGCTATAGGCTCCGGCTGCGGTGGCGATGGCGACTACCAGCTGGTGCAGCATGAGGTGCTATACTCCTCGTCGAATAGGTATGTTTTTTTAGTTTGTTAGTACAAAAGTACGTATGAAGTTAATTTGTGTTTAATTTTAAATTTATGTGCGTGGATTAGAGGGCGCAGTGGCACAAGGCTGCCGCCCGCAAACGCGACGGTTGCGGGTTCGATTCCCACTCGAGGAAGTGAAATATTTCTTTACGTTTATATTACCATTTTTCTTCGCTCTGGTGTCGACGCAAAGCGCGGCGTTGAGTTCTGCCACTCAACACGCAATGCCTCCAGAATTCGGCAGAAAGTGGGGAACGGAGTATCTTAACACCGAGGTTCCCTCTGCCTACCCTACTGTGTGCGGGATACAGCGCTGAGAAGCTGAAAAAAAAGAATAAGGACCATTTGAATTTTTCTTAATCTGTAATTCATTAGGTTGGTCATCAAGGTTATATCAAACTGCTTTTAATACAGTCAGATCTACAATTTTCACTCTTTCCTTATATCAAATATCTTATTTATTTTCTTCATAACATTGCTTCTAAGAAATAATATTGAATCTGGAACGGTTTCCATGAAAACCAATTCTGAAAAGTGTTTATAAACGAAGGTGCCGCTCTCAATCTGCTAAATATAACGTAAGCATTTGGAAAATTGAAAAACTATCAAAATAAACGGAACGGCATCCCGGTCATCAGAGTTTTTTCTTTGTAGATTTTTGTATTGGACTGAATAAAAAAATAATAATATGTTTTCCAAAAATATTGCTTCGATTTCGGTTTTTATGTTTAACATAAATCACGTGTAAAAAAATAATAATATTAAAATTTCAAAAATTCAAAACATGTAATTTTTTATTGTAATTTCAGGTACGAGGTGCTCGAATTCCTCGGGCGAGGCACGTTCGGGCAGGTGGTGAAGTGCTGGAAGAAGGGCACCAACGAGATAGTCGCCATCAAGATACTCAAGAACCATCCTAGCTATGCACGTCAGGGACAGATTGAGGTTTGTACTAAATATTATATATTCTTATTATCTAATATATGTACTTATATGACGAGAATATATAGAGAATATAGAGGTGTAATTGATGTATATTTAATTCACGTTTAGAATGTTATGTAGATGTATATAGCTATACTATATACACATTAGTGTATGTGACTTCGTCTCAGTTAAACAAATTATTATATTTTTCTATACTTATTTGCTACGTTTATATTAAATTCAATAGTTGTATTTAATTAATTCAAGCTAATAATATTATTATTAGCTTAAAATTTATGAAAAAGAAACATTTTTTATTAGCTTATTCTAGTCTAACAATTGAGATTAAATAAATAAAGCCCGAAAAATATTAGGTGCTTTTCCCGGTAATTCTTTTGTATTCAATCGTTATCCTTTACAAAATTAAGTGTTTTATAAAATACAAGAAATATTTTCTGTGAAAAAAGTAATAAACAAATTTATCCCTAAAAGGACCTTTGTCATATTTTATCAGGGTTTTTGAAAGCTTTCACGTTTTAGGTGAGATGTTTATAAAGATGAGCATCAAGATATATCTTTTAGGTATTATATACCGTAATAGAAGTTAAAAGATAGGTAGCAGTTACTTCTTCAATAAATGTTTATGATAACGATACATTTTATAATAAAAGGTTCCAAAAAACTTTAATACTCATAAGTTTTGTGTGTATAATCAGAATAGAAGACGCAGATTTTACATTTCAGTATTAGTATATGTATTATTCTATCAATTATACTTCCACAGTATACATACATACTATGTACGATACTAGATAAGGAAAACCAACAAGGTACCTACGTCAGAACAGTTCTGCAATAGAGATGCAAGTAGGTACACATTATGAACAGAAATATAGAACGAGTGCTGTACCTTACACGGTACACTCATGTCCTATATATCAAAAAGCGTTATTTTCTCTTGAGTCGCTTTACGACACCGCCTGGCTGAGTTCCAGCTATCGAAATGCTTGTGTTTACGCACCCAAGTGCTGTATGCTGGCGCGGTGTATGGCGTGGATTTAATAGCTGACCAACTTAGTGTTTATATATATATATAAGATATATAAGGTTATATAATGTTGTATTGTGTATATACGCAAATATTAGCCTGGTCGGCTAATGGTCGGCTTCGCCCGCTTGTAACGCAATTGCAATACTATAGTATTTTGTTCAATAAGAAAGAATATACAAAGCGTTTTATATAAATAACTATTCATACATAAAATAAACAAACATTTATTATATATAGATAGATAAGGCAAAAATAAAGATAAACATTTCTTTCTGTCTTGTAGGTTAGATCATTCTACACTGATACCCCCGATTCTAATGTATTTATAGTGCTTAGATCGTATCTCGATATTATATGGCTGAAAAGAATTCTTCCTTTATGCCGTTATATATAAATTATACCCCGGTCTATTAACTTGGTTACGATACTATTATATATTTATGAAAGATTCTAATCTATTTTATATACGTAGCATTCTCCTCTTTATTCTATTCAATACAGCCAATTCATTTTAGTATTTCCTAAATTTCATTATTTATTGTTGTCTTTTAAGTAGTAAGAGAATTATTTGTGTTTTGTTTTCAATTCACGCAAATTAAGTTATATGTTTTTAAATTATATGCAGTATTCCATATATTATCTAGTAAATAACTTTTTTAAAGGGAAATATATTACCATAAGTATGGAAATTAAATTAAATTATTTTCTCATCGTTACCAATAAATTATAATATAATTTAATTGATTCATGTTATACCTACTCATGTTTTTTGTGGGGTTTTCACTTAGGGAAATTAATTATTTAATATTTTAATTTTTTTGCTCTGTTTTTCAAAGCGTAACGGCGGGTATCGCCATTCAACACACAATGCTTTATATATTAATTCGGCGGCAACTAGAAAACTCAACGTCTTAAAACAAAATTTTCTTTTTTTTACACTTTTACATGCAGGAAACAGCGTAAAGCTAATAATAAAAATAAATTTTCAAAATAAATATGTCTCTACCACCAGGTATCCATCCTCTCCCGCCTCTCTCAGGAGTCGGCGGACGAGTTCAACTTTGTCCGCGCGTACGAGTGCTTCCAGCACCGCTCTCACACGTGCCTCGTGTTTGAGATGCTGGAGCAGAATTTGTACGACTTCCTCAAGCAGAATAAATTCTCGCCGCTACCCTTGAAGTACATACGGCCTATATTGCAGCAGGTGTTGACGGCGCTGCTCAAACTTAAAGTGAGTTGGGTTTTTTGAATATTTTTTTCATATTCATATTTTCATATTTATTTCATATTTTTAAAATATTATTAATTAAAATTACAAATCATAAAATAAGTTTGTCTATTTATTATAAATATTATACATATTTTAGTGATTGTGTACATTCATAAAATAATATAAAACTTTTAATATTTTCAGCAATTGGGTCTGATCCACGCAGATCTAAAGCCAGAAAACATAATGTTAGTGGAGCCGTCTCGTCAGCCCTACAGGGTCAAAGTGATAGACTTCGGTAGCGCATCGCACGTCAGTAAAGCTGTGTGCAATACGTATTTGCAGAGTAGATACTATAGGTGAGTGTGGGTTTCATTCTCACTTCATTCAATTTTCTATAAAATGTCTATGCTCTTTTCATAAAAAGTATTAAAAATGTATAAATTATTTTATTTAAATATTATATACTACTAGTTTTTATCCGCGGCGTACGCGTATTCAAATGGAAATAACTAACAATTGTGCCATGTTCCTTTATAAATGGTCTATCCAACAGATAGGGAGTTTTTCAACAGGAACGTATATTGTATTTTACATTGTAATTTTCTTAATCCTATTCCAGAGCACCAGAAATAATTCTCGGTCTGGCGTTCTGCGAAGCGATCGACATGTGGTCCTTAGGCTGTGTGGTGGCCGAACTATTTCTCGGCTGGCCATTGTACCCCGGTTCGTCGGAGTACGATCAGATCAGATACATATCGCAGACCCAGGGCTTGCCCACTGAACATATGCTAAATAGGTGAGTTGTTTTTATATTTTTTTCTTTACACTCTAGCATTAAGACATGCCCGTTACCTGCTTTCCACGGAATTCAGTGGCAGAACTCAACGCCGCACTTTGCCTTGTTACCAGAGCAAGGAAATGAAAATATTAAATATGCCTCGAATGGTAATTAAACCTAAAACCATTGCGTTTGCAGTCGTACTCTTCGCCTTTTGCCACGGCTGTCCTGTAATGTAATGTATATATGTTTGAATAGCTATATAAAAATTATATAGCTATTCAAAACTAAAACTTCTTTTCATAGTAATGTTAAAAATAGATTTTCTTTAAATATTTCAATTAAAATACCTATACCTTATTTTAATTTCATTTTCCTGAGTTTCGACCACTAACTTTAAAAACAGTTTGTATAACTATGTATAAAACATATAAATACTAAAATATTTCTACTATGTTATAAATAGATTAAAAAGAAACATATAATACATAAATTTTATATATACCAGCGCATCGAAAACAGCAAAGTTCTTCTACCGAGACGTGGACAGTACATACCCGTTCTGGCGACTCAAGACACCCGAGGAACATGAGTTAGAGACCGGCATCAAGAGTAAGGAGGCGAGAAAGTATATATTCAACTGTCTCGATGATATCGGACAGGTAAGATTACTTATCAATATTTGTCTTGTTTCACCAACTGCTGCTCCACTTTCGAGCCATTGCGCGTTGAGTGGTAAAACAAATGCAAATCGCAACCACAATCAGCGCAGACGCATGTTTGTGCCATTTCGCCTGGGCGACCTCAAATAATTCTTTTTATCTTCGAAAAAGACTTCGTTATCCAATTTCTCTTATTTTTGTTGCGGGGTCGATTGTTATTCGATGGTTTCTCATTTATATTATAGGAAACATCTGTTAGATGAATTGTAAATAGAGTTTTATTCTCAATTAAGTAATTTATGATGAAGCATGATATTTGTTATTATAACATTTTTTTTATTAAGGATTCACTGTTACTTTAGTGGTAAATTCTAAACTTTTAAAATTTATAAACAAACTTTTTATTTTAATATTTGGATAGCCGACTAATTCAATTATAACTATGCAAATAATTATAGGAATTGCTTAAACATTTTATTCATTAATGTTGAAAATACTTTATTTTTATATGCTTTTCTATCATAATTTTTTGTTATTTTTAATTGCAGTGTGGGAAGTTTGTTTTATAAAAAAGCTATAAATATATGTATATATACACAAATCTACAATTAGTATCACCACGGAAAGTCAAAAAAAAACGAATTATTGTCTATGATTTTTTAATTAACAGAATACAGCGTGAAGTGGATTTTTGTTATTTAACTGAAATTACATATTCACATTCACAGCTAATAATATATTTTAATTTAGGAGCATACAAGAAAACCAAAATAATAATATATTAACATTAATACATTTATTACAAGAGTGAGTTTATTCATTTATTAAAATGTGATGTTATTAATGGAAATAATGAATATTTATGTTATTATACTGAAATAAAATATTTGATTTAATACTAAGATTACACATTTCGAGGTCATTTCATTATAATGTGGTTGTTCTTTGTGTTATTCTCAGTGCCTTTTCTTCTATTTTAGACGTGCTTCGTTTTTTTAATTAATTTTTATATTTGAAGAAGTTTTTTTATTAATAAAAGTGCTTATAATAATAATAATAAATTGGGCTTATGTTAGTATTGACATTTTTAATGGTGGTTCACTTTTTATTTTTATTGTAAATCAGGTTAGGTAATATAATTTAATTTAAATTGCTAAAGTTAGTATTTTATGTAAAAGTGATTTTAATAATAATGATAAATGAGTTTATATTTTATTATGTATAAGTTTCTCGTGAAGCTTTTATGTTTTAAATGTGATTTAATATATGTTATACAGTGTTATGTGTTTGATTAAAACTGGTGTATACCTTGTTATCAGGTAAATGTACCAACGGATCTTGAAGGTGGCCAACTCTTGGCAGAGAAAGCAGATAGGAGGGAATTCATTGATTTACTGAAGAGAATGCTTACTATGGACCAGGTGTGTATATTATTTGTTTTGTTTATTTATTACTAAAATAATGCCGTATTGAGTTCCGTTCTTCACCCAGTTGAGTTGAGTTGGGTTGGGGTGGTGTGTAGATATGAAGTGTCTGAACATGTTTGCGCACACAGTTGCAATCCTATTTTTTAGTATAATAAAAAATATGTTCATTTATATATCATTATTATAAAATTTCAGGAACGTAGAATAACACCGGGCGAGGCTCTAAACCACGCATTCGTGACACTCGCACACCTCGTCGACTACGCGCACTGTAACAACGTCAAGGCATCCGTTCAAATGATGGAGGTAGGCAGTTCGATTATATATTTGAGGAACTTTAAGATTATTTTATTAGGTCGAGCTGTAACAAACTATTTATTTAACAAAATGAGTAAAATAGCATGTAACCAGTCGCGTCAACAGTCACGGTCAAGTTAGTAACTTAGTGCCTCTGCGTTATGACTGGCCTTAAATAGTTTAGTAAAAGTATTTTATATTATTAAGGCCGTCGGCCCAGGGGACGTTGTGGGTTCGATCCCCACTCGAGGAAAGGAAATATTTATTTCAATTTATATTTTCACTTCTTCGCTTTGGTGTTGAGGCAAATCGCGGCGTTGAGTTATTAATAGGTAGATTCCGTCTGCCTATCCTGCTGTGTGCGGCAGGATACAGCGTGAAGCTGGTTTTTAATTAATTATTTTATAATATCTGTCTTCCAGGTCTGCCGCCGTTCAGGCAGCGTGGGCGGCGTGGGCGTAGGCGGCGAATATGTGGGCGGCGTAGTGGCCCCCGCGGCGCCCTCTGCGCACCACCTCGCCCTTACCATTAACCAGCAGCGGCTGAGGGCGGCACCGTATGATAATTTGGTAAGTATTTGCTTTTATCTTGACCAAAGATTCCTTGGCTCTTCATACTCTGTTTCTTGAATCTTTTCGTGCTTATTTTTTTTGTCTTTTCTAATAGTGAAATAACTTCGACTATGTCGAATGTAGAAATGTGAATGTGATAGTTGTCGATTCGATTCGAAATTATTTATTTTTTCATACTTCTTGCTTTGATAAAGAGGCTCGGAAACTCGTGGCGTTTTAGTCACTTAACACTTTCACCTAAAAACTTACACTAACCCGACGGAGTATCTTACTCTCTTACTCTTACCTCTGCCTATCCTGCTATATGTGGGACTAAACAATAATTTTGTTTATTTTTTTCAATTTTAGTACCAGTTGTACGGCGGTGGTCGCATGGCAGTGGGCGGCGCGAGGCAGTATGCGACTCGCGCGGCCGAACCGTTCCCGCATCAATTTGTGTCATCGATATTGTGTCAGCCTTATCCGGTATGGTTTTTGATTAACACGTATAAAATTATATCATTTAAGAATAAAATGTGCCAAGTTAAAATTTTTAGTTTTTCTTGCTGTCTTTTATATTTATTATTATTATTTTTTTAATTAGTCGTAAAGTTAATTTCTAAACATTTTAATATTGATCTAGGATTTCTAACTTTTGTTAGGTTTTCTTTTTTTTTTGTTAAAATTAATTACACAGGAATCAGTGTAAAGAATTGATTTAACACTGCACTTACTGTCTTTTACTGAGCATGCTGTATGCAGAAGTGAGGTCAAAAAAACTACTCAAATTACTAATTTTAGACGTAACATCTTTATATGACACCTAACACCTATAGAGAAATCTGGCTTTTCTTATAACTAATTTAATAATAAGTCAACTGATTTCAAATTATTCATGCATTCAGTTAAATTGATAGTAGACATTGTTTCACTAAACACGATAGCTTCTTTCCTTCCAATCTACAATATTTCCCCTGGTACCAGGTGCAGCAACTGGCAGCAGCAGCGGCAGCAGCAGCAGCAGCCCACCAGCACGGGGTCGGCGTCGGGGTGGGCGTGGGAGTAGGAGAGGTTGGCGAGTGGCGAGCGCCCCTCATAGTGGAGCCCGCTCCGCTACCGGACCCCGACGTGTGGGACTTCCATCACCACCACCACCATACGCACAAGAGGTCGGTAGTCTAACAGTGGTTGTAGATCCCAAATCGACTAACCTCTGACAGGCTCTTAGAATAGAAAATACAATTATATATAAATTGAAAAATTGTAATAGGTATTAAGTTAATAAGCTATTATCAAAATGGAACAAATTATAACATTATGTTGGAGCTATTTATTAATTATTCAAAG
>JBAIZZ010000081.1:905074-936361 GCA_037355905.1 Heliconius aoede | reverse complement strand
AATCAATGTATATGGTTGGATATTCGATAGTTCGACAATAAGGGCCAACGAGTATTGATCCCCGAACCGTCTTCACACTGCAATTTTATATACAAAACTGTGACTAGTGTGTTTTGAACGCGTGTTTTAATGTTCTCGTGTGTTGTCCTACAGACCCGGTTTACATGGCTAGTGTACGACATTTAATAAAACTATTATTATTAGAATGTATGAAATTTTCGTGCACGTGTCGTGTAAACGGCTTTTTATTATTGTATTCGATTATATTATAATATAGGTGTGAATATATTATAGCACTAACCGAAGCTTTAAGGGTCGCTTATAGTTGGTGATTTTTTTTTTCAAAATTTCACTCATTATTAACTATTACACGAGACAATGTGTATTTTTTACTATAGTCGTGTACAAATTAGATGTTTTTTTTTCGCGTTTATATTATTTACTATTTGCGAACTAATGTATGAAAATAAGTTGTATTAAAGTATGTATGTATACGCGTAGTGATGAAATTCTATTTTATTTTAACTTGTACATGATATGATGGTTATGTGTAAATTAATGTGTTAGAAGCGAGCGGTGAGTGTAGGTTGCATTTACTAATATTTCATGTTTAATAGTTTTTAGAGTTTCTACCAAAATAAAAACTTTTATTAATTAATTAGTTAATTAATTAATGTATTGATATACTGGTGTATTGATGTATATTTATATAATAAGTAGTCTTTAGTTTGACATCGCGTCAATTATATTGATTTATTGATTTAGGTATTGAGATTCATTACTTTTATGTTTACGTTCCATATCACGTAGTTTAGTGGTTTCTGTCAAACCGACAAACATGCTGTGTTTATTAACTATTTTATCATATTAACTTTAAACATTATATAGATATATTGTATATGTATAGGCGGTGACGGATTGTAGACGTAGATACAATATTATACTAAATAATCGTTTTTTTAATATAACACCGCGTTAATTCAAAGTTTGTTAATTGTGTGAAATCAAATTACGTTATAAATGAAGCTTATTGCGAACGGTAGGTTCTGTAGCTTCAATGTAGGTCTTCACTAGTATTGAAAATATTAAAGTGCAGGTTCATATCACCGTTTCAATGTTTTCAATACGACACAAAACGAATAAAATAATATTTAATAGTCTTATTAAAATAAATTTTCAACGAAGTAAACCTTTATAGGATATCCTGTACATTTATTAGATAGAAAAAGAGTTATTGATACTACTCAAGTGGAATATTTACCACTTTCTTTTATTATTAGTTAGTGCGACGTTGTTTTGCGTTAAACTATTGCTGGGGGGGTACCACGTTCGAATTCGACAGGTCCACGCTATTTACTTATCGCACTGATTTATTTCATTAATTATCGTTTCTTGTGTATATAATCAATTATGATAACAATTAGCGTTCTAGGTGTTTTACTTTAATTATGTGTTTATATAATTTCGCTTTAGTTGTTTACTATATAATTTATATTTTGGATGGTACGCTAGCTTGTACCACATTCTATGGAATTTGAATGTTTATTGATAGGTTATTCCCTACAAATGTAATGTTTTTAATGACAACCATTTATAACAATACAATTAAACAGCACATTAGTCTCGCTGCCTGACGATTATTTTAGTTATCTTGTATATGTTTGATATATTATTTTATTTACTCACCCATTTGTATCGGAAGCATTGTATCCAATATTCGAAATGCCAGTCGTTCATCATTTTCGTCGGATTGTGTTTTAATATTATGTCTTGCCTACTTTTTTTCTTTCTATGGTTATTTTAGTCTATTTTTTACAATGCTTTTTCCATACAGACACACTGTGTTACATATAATTACATATATAACACTTTTATTATTAAACTTGTATATGAATGTTTAATAATTGACGTGCATTTTATATAATATTATAAAATTACAATTGTATAAAATACGTTTGCGAAAACTGATAATTTCAAATTGTGAGACACGTTTCGTATTTATGATATGTTTGTAAATTGAATGGCCTAGAGTCTAGACCAATTGATCTCTAAGCTATACTGTAGTCTAACTAGTGTTGATTTATTTTCATCTCGCTTGCGGCTTTTTACAAATAGCTTATTTGACTATCTAAATGATAATTGTTTTTGTGATGAAAAAATGTAATTTTACATCGATTAAATATGCTTCTTTTATAATTTTAATAGAAAATGTAACTGAATAGCTGTGTAAATTCAAGTAAAGCGCCCTTTCGTAATATGGTTTTAATGGCTTATTCCGAAAGGCAAATTACTTTTTTAATTACGACACGAATATGGAAATGGCTTAATTGTTAATGGTCAGGTCCATAAACTATAAATTTAATAAATTAGTTTTATTTTTTATCCGTTTCATTTGTCTAACTTATTGATCTTACTAAGAACTATTAAAAACAAATAGCAATCGTATATCTAGATTGTAGACGTAGGTCTTATGATAGTCAAATATCCTATTTTAAGTTTGTTTATAATTAAGTTGTTTTATTTTGCGGAACTTTGGGTTTTAATTTAAGTGTATTAACAAATGTATAATTAAGAGTGCATATTTCATAGATTTTTTAATGTTCGCTTATTGTTTTTAATTTTTAGTCGTGATTTAATATTGCCTTATCACTTATGTATAAGTATTGAGGAGCATGTCGGGTCGTATACACTAGATATATATATAGTAAAATACAGTGTAAACTCAATATAACGCCACTGCAGTGTTTGTAAATTTTATGAATACCAAATATTAATATTTAAATAAAATAAAATAATATTTGTTAAAATTGAAAAACAAAAGTCATTTCGTTATTGTGTTTGGTACATATGATGCTGACAATAGAGTCATTTCCGTCGTTATGTCGAGTGACGTTACATAGACTTTACACTGTGGAGGTTATATATTATAAAACTCAAACAGTCCGTAGATGTGTCTATTCGAATGTAAATTTGGGTTGTTGCAATAAATTTTCTAAATAAAATGACATTCGCATACAACAGCTTGACCTATAGGTTTATTGATTAACGACAATAATTAATTAATTATATTACAAAATGTACAAATACAAGATATTTGTTAGTGACTTTGGTTTAGTGTTCATAAGTTTTTGATCTTGTATGGCCCGAACAGTTTGTTTTTGTTTCCTCCCACTGTGATGTATTGCGGTGTATGGCTTACACATCTATAATGACTATTATGTCGCGTGTTTGGGTATTTTATGTTTTAATGTTAGCTGTAGCAACCATTAACGTAATATAAACTTTTTGGTGATCAGGGGATAGCGATGAATGTTGCTTAAGATATTTTTTTCTTTATTAATAATTAATCATGTAGTTATTATGGAGAGAATTGTAAATAAACATCCAGATACCCCTTTTTATTTTACTTTTATTTTTTTTTCCTTTTTTGTCCTTGGTTTTTGTTTTTTTTTTTGTAGTTTGGCTGCCGTGGGCCTGTCTAAAGTGTTTGTCATGGACGAGGATTTACGCTTTTTAAAATATTTTATTAGCAAATTAATTAATGATAATCACAATTAAAGATTTACGCAAACATTAACATTGCTGTGGTCTAGTCGTCGTAGAAACATCAGTTGTTATATTCTGTAATATCTAAATTCCCGTAAAGCACAAGTTGGCCACAGTGGTAGATCATTGTTATAGAGGCGTGAGTCGCCTGAGCTGCTGTCTCGACAATAACCCAGTGTCAGACAATAATCATTTACTTATAATGCAGTACGGTCCACGAGTCGTGGCCGCTATCATGTACCTGTGTGTGTGACGGCTGCGCAGATTTCATTTTAAGATTTGTCTTACTTTTCATTATTTTCTTAACTAGTGAACGTTGCGCAAAAGTTCAGAAAGCCTAACAGGGTGGCCGCGACTCGTCGAGCTTACTGTACTTTATTATTTGCCTCAGTAGATCTTCCGTTCGCCCCGTATTAGATGAATAGCTTAATGTTTTGTTTATAATATCATTATATTATATAGTTCTAGAATATTCTATTGTAGCAGATATCATTCTAGCCGCAGATAAGTCCTTTTTTATCATGATTATTATTGACATATGTGTTAATTATTCGAAATACTATATGTAATCTGTGCGAGTCGTGGTGGATTTGTCTGTACCTTATATTTTTAGTTAAGTATAAGAGATAAAGATAAAATAACGCAATTTCTAATGTTTGTCCAACGTCAGAAAACTTTGGTCGATTTTTCAGTTATTCGAGCACTAAAATATTTCTTCCATAGGACTAGAATGGTGTCTCTTCAAATATTTAATAACTAAGAGATTTCGACTTTATATGCACTGAACAAAAAGTACATTTTCAATAATTATGGCTGTATTTAAGTATATTTTATAATAATATTGAATATAAATATGCATTATAAATGTTTAGAGATTTAAATTTAGTTAATCTAAATTAGTGTTTCGAAGGTGATTCTCGTCGTATCGTGTATAACGTTAGTCGTTTTAGTTGTCGACAGTTGAACCGTTTGTCTGTATAACTTGATATTGACTGAATGAACCTACTCTACGTGCTTAGACGCAGCTTTTAGTGCACCTACAATGTTTTAGGTGTCGCACAGTAGTCCGCTCAAGCGATGTTTTCTACCGTTGAATACGCACTTTCAAGTAAACTAATATATGTATAGGATAGTATATCTATATGCTGTGAGATTATAATATCTCTACTGAAATTGGCAAACAAACGATATCAAAATCTAAACTATAGAACGCCTGCAAGTTTTAAGAGGCAACGTTTTACAGGGACGCACGTCGTCGCGATGTCACAAGTCTGATCTGAAGCTCGTAGCGTTTGATACTCGATAGTGGGTAGTGGGTAGTGGGTTCCGTACTACCACTAGCTCTTATGTAGAATAACTTTTATATATTCGACGTTCTATGTATCTACCTTATAGGTATGTGTGATAATAAAGTTAAGCTTTCAACTAGATGAAGTACAATGAATTCTAATGATTATCTCATAGGCCAATGTTTATAAATATTATTTTTACACTGTCTTAATATAAATGTGATTTTGTCTGTAGATTAACCTTTTAGAATATCGCGGTCCAGTTCGTCGGAACACTGCGTGATTTACTTTCGACAAGTAAGCTACGCTCCGTAAAATAATCTAAGATATATTTAATGTTTTTCTAAATCCGAGTTTACAATGTTACCACACGACTATTAATAGTTATTCCATAGCTTTCAACCGAGTGTGACTATAGCCTATACCTGATATACTCGTAGATACTGATAGTGATAAGGTCGACCGCATGTGCATCGCAAGTCTGTTCTCACCAAAATATTTTGCCGTCCAAGTTTCGTACCTCTCGTGCGACAGACAGACAGACAGACAGACAGACAGCTGGACTGCTCTATTTACTATTTAACATAATTCATTCTAACGATTCATATTTCGACACCAACCGACTTTTAAAAATTCTATAGTCGTAAGTATTTTATATTCATATAGAGCTTATAGAGGGTTTAGGGCTGTAGTGGAATTACGATAAGCTGTGGCGGGAGTGGTGGGTTATGACTACAGCTTCATTTTGTCTCATCATTTTGAACTTTTTTAATTGCTTACATAATCTTTACATTAAGGTTTCATACTATTCAATTTATGGTTCCAGCTATTGTAATTGCACGTTTTCTTATATATTTAATATCTAAAAATCAATTTCTAATGTGAATATGAGACGTGCGTGACGTGTAGTGCGCGACCGACCGCTCCCCTCACCACCCCACAGATATCAGGGATGTTCTAGAGTAGAGGGCTTTTACCTTAGTTGATTATCAAAGATTTATAAAACTATGGGTGTAGTGTTTTACGCGTAGATTAAAGTTTATAATATATCGACGTTTTCTTATCCGTTCTATGAGTGCGAAGCGACAACGGGATTTCCAACACGTCGACCGATGTCGCAGACGAGAGCACGTCTCGCTCAGTGTCACGTCAGCTTATTAACGAAATTTAACAATTATAAAATAAAACAACGTTTCAAACTTACTTTACGTGTCGTAACTAGTGTAGAACTAACACGCGCTCGTGTAACTGTTTGTTTGTATTCGTCATTAATGTTCGTAAATTAAGCTTTTTAAACTAAAATTTAAACGTTTAAATATTTAGAGGTTCAAACTGCAGTTGTTTTTAGCGTAAATGTCTCGTTGTTGCCTGCCGGTACTCGCCGTAGCCTCGTAGGCGCACTGTCGCCACTTAGATAGTGTCTGAAGGTTTATTTCTATTAAAATGTGATTTGAGTGTCCAACTAATTCGATATTTGCTGTCTTTCTATGTAACATGATAAGTTAAGAGTGTCCTAATAGCGTCCAGTGAGATTTTGTCGTTCCGTGTATCAGTGTCTAGAGCGGGCAGTCGCTCCATACTCACCTACACCTATCTATGCTAGTATAGTTTCAGTAATGTAGGTCTACGACCAAGTTAGATGGTAATTTTAAATATATCTCGAAAACACAAATATATATAGTTATTCGTTCGCTACGGACTAGCGCCGGCCGCCGGCGCCGGTCGAGGCCGCGGGGGACTAAAGTACAAATTTATCAAACTATCCCCGACCTCGGATGCTTTGAGCTCTTTTCTTATATACTTAGTATGATATAAGAGAAAGAAGTCGCAGCCGTTCATCATCACGAACATTAGATAACTTGAAGGACTTTAATGTACTTTTAAACTCTGTAAACCTCACCTAAGTGTTAGATCGTGGTAGAATAGTTGAATATCGGTGACAGGATCACGTTTTCGAATTAAATCGTAATTTTATAACAATTGATGTGCCTAAGTGTAACTCTACTGATGTAAATGTATATATATATAACTAGCTACTACATATGTGCGTGTGGGCCGGCGGCTCTCGCGTAATACTTATATGATATCTCGTGTTTATCGCCAGTTGGTTCGGACTTCGGAAGTGTTTTAAGACAATAACTTCTCATTTGCCGATATCTCTATACGTCATTTTTTCCTTTTTAACTAAAATTTTATTTGTTTTTGAACTATTAACTCTGCTTTGAAATTAGTCGATTGTAATAATGGTAAGTTGTTTTGTATTGAGTACAGGTTCATTTCCCATTTAACACGTAGCTCCGTCTCTGTAAGGAGTTAGCACGCCACAGGATTTATTGTATTTTAAAATTGTAATTAGCCAGTTTTTGTGTCGAATGTTTAGTTAGAGTATATATATAGAGAGAGAGAGAGAGATAGAGTGAGAAGCGTCTGGTGTCTCCTGTACTCGCTGTGTACACGAATATTGGGTATCGGTAGTTGTGTAGACTTGATTGTGATATCAATAAACATTTTCATACGAGCATCCAAACACTTGTTTTAATTACCTAACTATAGCACTAGTGTGTCTCTCTTTCATAAAGATTTCTCAAAAATCAATTTAATCCCGCACTCAATAGGGTAGGCAGAGAGAACCAAGTGTTAATACACTCCGTTCCCCACTTTCTGCCGATTTCTGTAGGCATTGGGTGTTGAGTGGCAGAACGTCGCACTTTGCCTCGATACCAGAGCGAAGAAATAGAAATATTAACGTTAATAAATATTTCACTTTCCTGAGTGGAGATCGAATCCACAACCGTGGCGTTACAGTCACACCTTATGCCGCTGCGCAACGATGGCTTTACGTTTTATATTAAATTTATGATAAAAAAAGATGAGAGATTATCTGCATCTTTTTGTTATTTTTTTGTATATTATATGAATTTTCAAACTTGATTCATTTTATAGTCATAGACATTCTTAATAATGTAAGTCATATTCGAAATCCACAAGCTGTGCTGAGGATAGATCGTAAGTAAACAAAAAGTAAAATTTGTAAGGTTTCTAATTTAAACATCTTGGTTCAAAAAGCAAATAATCTAATCGAAGTCTCATCTTATTTAGATTAGTCTTCAATTTCATTTAAAAAGTTTTAATAACTTAATATTTATTTATAGTCACATGTATAAAAGTCCTTTTTATTTTTTTTAGTTTCAGGGTTTCGGAGGTAAGTGAAGAAAGAAAACAACAAAGTACCGTACGAAGTAAGCTTTTTTTAAAACTAATTTAAGTTTTACACATAATAATTACATAATATAATCAGATAACCCGACGACGTCCGGAACAATCGTTGACACTTGCCGCGTACATAATATTTACAATTAATTGGTCTCACTTCGCTTAAATAAAAGGGATCTATAACATTATTTAATAATATATGCACTTATATTAATAATGTTGCCAGATACAATTATCTCTGTATTTCAGCATAAAACATTTTTTTTAAATAAATTAAATAATAATATAATATCTTAGTTTCAAGCAAATTTAATTCTATATAGCTACTTTGTTTAACATATAAAATAAGTCATATCTGGCAACACTATTAGCTATATTTATATATGAATACAGTAAATTTCGATACAGCGTGTTACACAAGAGCGGGTGCGCGTATGTACAGTGCGACGTCCGACCTCAGGGACCAAGGTTCAAAAAGGGCAAACCAAAAAAAAAAATATTAACAAAATAATAATAATAAAAAAAAAAAAATGAATTATCGGATGTATTAAAATATTTCTCATTCGAAAGCCGGGCGTTTAGTTACGTAGAGCGACGGGCCCCCGGACCGTAACTAACACTACTATAACATAAAATGAATATTGCGTACAGTTAAATTGTTCTGAGATCATATTTAATACATCACAGGTGTTAAAAGAATATATTAAATTAAAAAATTATACAAATGTAGAGCTTTTCTATTTCAAACAAATACAAATAATGGCCGCTCCACGTGGACAGACCGACCGAATAGAATTTATATATTAATAAATATATTAGGAGTGGACGATTCTGAATGACTGCTAGCCTTCATTATGAAAATATTGAAAAAAAAAACTGTAATTGTTAGATCATTTTTGGTTTCACTCTTTATCCCGCATGTAGCGGGGCAGGCTAAAAGTGTCAGTCATTCCATTTTCCGCTTTCAGTCTGCATTAGTGATATTGAGTGGTGCGTGGCGGATCTAAACGCTGTAAGTTCTATATCAAATTAAAAGTTGTATTTACACAAAAAAAATAACTGCCATGTATTATTGAAAAAAATATTGTATTCACCTAATTGTAATATTTCAGATAATAAGAAAAACACCATAATTTAAAATATTTCGTTATTCAATAATAAAATTAAGATTATTTCAAGAAAACAACAAAGAGTCGATGAAATCATTCGAAATCGCTCACGTCGCATAAAAAAAATACACCGTGTAATCTTACAAACAAACAAAAAGCCCATTTTGTGGCAAATGTTTGTACAAAAACATAAATTTTCGGACAGACATTTGAAATTATAAAATCATACTGTAATTTAATAAATAATGAAAAAAAAGAACATGCTATTAATAAAATTAATTTCATTTAATAGAATAAACAAATTTAAGTTTCTGAAGGATGTCAGAATGTGTGGCTCATCAGTCACCGAATGAGCTGAGAACGAGTCTGTTTTTAAGACCACAAACAAATAACACAATTCATGTACATATTATATCGAGTATCGTCAACATTATTACAAAAAACAAACAATTTTCTTACATTTTGGATATAAATTCATTTATATTTCCATATAAGTCTAAGTCAGACCTATTGCGCGCAAACTTTGGCAGAACTTACAATGTTAAAACTTACTAGATGATTTTTTAAAATTATTTTTAAGAGATGGGTGATTGCGAGAAACAAATAATTTTTAATAAAATTTTAAAACATTTTTATATTGTGTCTCTTTTCGGCGACATATACAATATTGCATTGCGTAAACTAAGGATTTAAAACCATCAATATCATTTACAAGCATAAATAATAACTTTCGATAATAAGCTCCCGTTTAACAGCTTATTTCATTCAGTCACTCGCAATCACCGATCACTCTAAGGCCCGGTCCACACTATAGTGGCGGTCCAAGTTCATTCCTTAATATACACTCTTGTATGAGAAATATTGTTATGTGCGTGAGATCGGACCGGCACTACAGTGTGGACCGGCCCTAAGAGCCTAATGAAATGAATAATGAATGTCTTTTCGTGCGCGACCCTTACACCTAAACAGGATGAAATTAATTTGTACTTCAACAAAGGGCCGCCCTCGTCTACGGCGACACCAGCTTATTTAAACTTCTCAGTTTAGAGCCAGAGGACATGTTGACTATTGAAAGAGGAAGAAATCTAGTGCTGTGGATTGGACTCAGACTGCGTAGTAATTTCCAATTAATTATTATTTACATACGCAAGTAAATCAATTATTAAAATTTAATCGTTAATTGTAGTCACAAAGAACTACTAGTTTAGTATATTCTTTGTCAAGCAACAGTCAAGACGTCCACCAACTCTTCAACTCTATCAAATAAGTCATATAGAATATAATCCATTAAAATAAAAAAAAAAACAACAAAACAATTAGACTAACAATAATTAGGCAAATTCAAAACACAAATACTCAATATTTAATTAAAAAAAAATATTATTATAATAATTGCAAAGTGTCGACGTAAACGACCGCTCGAGTATTTGTATATTATTACAACTATAATCTGTATTACTACAACGGGATATTTCAGAACATTTCATCATATTGTCAAAAATTAATAAAATTTTGAGTGAAACGCAAATCGAAGTCGCCTTTCGTTAGTGAAAATTTGATTTTCAATATCGAAAAAGCGAACTCGTGGCGTCCTTGTGACCTTTGTGCCGGTAAACCTGACTCTACACTAAACTCTACACTCTACACTCTACGACTAATATAACTTAATTTACATGTCAAAGAGATCATAATAAGCTTATAATTAATTGTCACATTATTAATAGTACGGCGGTCGCCGGCGCCCGTTTCGCACTGTGATGTATCCGGATCATATACTACTCTATAATAAACGAAATATAATATACGAATACGAAACGTCTTACAAATTACTTAACATTATTATATGTGTATCCCGAGTTGGGCCAGCTCGGCTAAGAATAAATTAAGGGTCGAACCGGAGCAGCAGTCCTGGCGGTTAGCTGCTCCTCTTGAAGGCGGGCGCGAGGCGCGGCACCTTGGCCGCGCGCAGGTGCCCGTGCCCGCACTCATGCTTGTGCGCGTGCGCGGGGGACTTCTTGCCACTGTTCGACAGCCGCTTGCGGGGCTTCAGGAAATCTGGAAACAATTCAAATTTTTATTAATACATGTTTTATATTATATAACCCTGGTATTTACCAGGGTAAGCAGAGGAAACACAGTGTTAAGACACACAGTTTCGCTAATTCAGCGCTTTGTCTTGGCACGAGAGCACAAGACAACACAGCAAGTGGGAATCGAACCCCACAGCCGTCGCATTTTTATTCAGTCCTTGTGCCGCTGTTGCAAAACAATTCCACGTTTCCATGTTCCCAAAGTAAACAATAGACGAGTAAAAAGAATATTATATCTGTAAAATCACTTTAAAACGCATAAAGTTGTAATTTACATATACCTCCTTAGCATAGCCGAGATACTCGCAAGTTATGTTATGCGTAAGTGCTCGTAAAACCGCGTCAGGCGGGTCCTGGGGCGGTCGGGACCAAATTTAGAGGGAATTTTACGATCTCAAAAACTTTAATTCGTTAAGACCGAGTCGCACGAAGCTGACATTTTTACGAGTCTATCCGTGAGTATAACAACGTAAGAGTCCCCTAATGCACCGGAATCTTTTCAGAATAATTTCTGGCGACGCCCCCGGGACCACATCGAATGGTAAAATTATAAGTTTTACGATGTTTTTACTACTGTTTAATCTGCATTGTAAATTGTAGCAGTAAAGTAAACCTGCGCGGAGCTCGAGATCGGATTAGATACACGTATTGCGTGCGGTGGAGTTACGCGACCCATTGAACCTGATCCTCATTGTTTGATACTTGCTGGTCTCCTACAACTTCGACAAATTACAATTGATATTCACTCATTAGTAGATCCAGTATTACAAACGCTCGTTGCGATATGATGGCGTCATCTTTTCTAATATTACGTATATATAATACTGACTCATTATCGAAATTATATTTGAACTAAATGACATTATAAGACGCTTAAATGCTATAAAATGAAGTTGATATCTAAAAAATCTAAAAGAAGTTAGTTTTAATAAGTCAACACACTCGGCTCGGTGGAGGCCGCCAGTCGCCACACTGCATGGCAACACGCGACGCCTCGAAGGTCAGCAGATTGCTTTCGTCCCGAAGTACCACGTGCCTCGAATTAGGTAATAGCTACATTTATCTTCAATTTTCATAAAAAAAATAATAAAAAAATAGCTTGAATTGAAAATTGTAGTACTTACTGTATAGTAAATATACATACATACTAACACGCGAGAAAGATTAACATAACATCACATTATGGACAATTGATACCAATATATTATATAAATTGGCAAACACTACGTATTAAATATCTAAAACATTATTAATTATACGTATAACAGTACGTAAACAATTGAAAATACGTTATATATTTTGAATAAACAAAAAAATGAGTAGTTTCTCATTTGGAAAAAAAACCAAAGTTTAAATTAGTTCACGGTTTTACTCTCTCTGTCAATTAACACTACAGCGCTAATAACATAATAAAGCGGACAGGTAATGTTCCGAGAGCGCGTCCTTGGCGGTTACAACGATATTTTAAAATAGTCAAAAGTAATAAAGAGGTGAACGTTTTCTTGAAAAACATCGTTTGTACAGTCGGGAACTATGTCAATGACGTCACGTGGCTCAAGGCCGACTGGCGACCACGCGGACGTCACCTCCACCATAGGTTTCCCGCCAAAACTACCACGTGGATTTCGCTTATAAATATTCTAAATTCATAACGATACTCAATTGAATAATAATAAAATCAGAAATTAGCTAAATAAAACGTGGTTCGATAAATAACCTCAAAATTTCTAAAACAAACATCATTCCCGATATGCGAGCGACATACGTGTGAGCTTTGAAAAATGTAATAAAAACCCGATTATTGGATACAAACAACGAGAAACTACTTTCACAAATATTACGCAACAGTTTCCCGCCAAACGTTCATTGAAGCGTTTCGCGCCATTTTCTCGGCAATGTTGCGCGACCGATTTGAATAGCACGCAGGAGACACCGCGGCGAACTCCCGACGCGGGCACTTCATTTGCCAGCGTACACTTGCTGGCGTAAACATGTGGGTGTGTGCGCGTAAACAACATGGCCTTGGAGCTGCGCGTGCGCCGAACGTGGCCGCGACGCGTCGCCTCTATTCAGCTTCTAACCCGCCTTATCACCTTGCCTTGGACATTATCAGCGTTTATCAGTTCCAGCACAGACGTACCGCTATCCCATTTTGTGATTTCCGTGTTTAAATTAATATTTGCGCGGGAAAACTAAAATTGAAAACTTCGACGTAAGCGTTATTTACTATTGAACAGTTGTATGTAGATAGCATCATGGCATAAAACACATTTCGCGAACGGTTGGTTGTTGTCGAAATGCTTTGGTTATTTTTAGCGACCTACATATCAGGCCGCCACTACGAGTGCGACGACGCGTACGCGTCTATATGCATACATAGATAGGTATTTGAGAACAATTTAAAGTTCAATAGAGCTACAATGTTAACAATTAATTCTATCAATGTGTACAAATCATACAACAAAAATAAATATAATTGTTTGAATAAGATGTAACATCTAGAACTAAATACAGAACAACGACATATAAAGTGTGCGAAAGTACAGTATATGTTTTAACTTGGCAACAGTGTATCACCTTAAACAATGCACCGAATGCTGCGCACGCGCATCGAAGGCCGCGACTGCTGTACAAGCATCCGTCGACTTCTTACTCGAGTTGAATCATTAATAGTCCGCAATAAAAACATTAAAAAATTATTACTTTTAAAAGAAAACAAAGTAACTTCATGTTGTAAATCATTGAGCGTTTATAAAGAATTAACTTCAATTTTTTTGAGCAATTGCAAAGAGTTTATGAAAAATGATTGGGCGTATCCATTCAAATCCTGCAGTACTTGTAAGTGCATCGGGTAATGGCTTGGCAGAAAAAGAATTTTACCGTAAACTTTCCATTTTGACAGCTCAGAACGATCACGTTTCAAAAATTAAATTGCCAAAGTTCAAGATGGATATATTGTATGTTTTTTTTTTTGTTTTTGAATCAATCGAACACATGACGTGTGCAATGTGATTTCCAAGTAAAAAAGGGGTGACGCGTATATTGGAATGTCTATAATGAGTAGATGTGAATCAGTCAACGATAGACGACAACTACGCGTTTCTGTCTCAAATCATGTATTATACAAATATTTTAAGCGCAGGCAATTTCACAAACATTTCTAACAATTTGACGAAGCCGAGACTGGTTTAATGACGTACAGCTCCCAAACAAGTCTAAGCCTGATCGCGTCCCGTGCGCGCTACACGTACGAGGCAGGGAGGGAGGGAGGGAGGGTTGGAGGTATTGAAAAAAACGGGCGCGGATTTGTCAGACGTAGGCGGCGACTGAGCTCCGCAACCAAACAGGTTACTCGCTTCGTTCTAGCGCTTACTAATATTTTTTCCATTCTGGTGCAGGGTTACTATACATGTTAGTTTTTCAGATGCAATTAGTTTAGATTTAATAACAGGTTCCATTTTATACTTACACATGAATAATGCAACAAGAATTACAGGACATGAGCGAGCTATTAAACGTTTTAGAGTCATGCACAAACTCATTCAGCCAACTACGATGGGAAACAGAATTATTAGTGTTTCGACTAGATAGCGGGACGGGAATGCCACTCGCTTGCATTACGAACCAGTTCCCAAATATCTAGGTCAAGTGAAAGGCAATTCGATGTCAAAACGCTTGGTCGTTACGAATGCGCCTCGTTACTCGATCAACAGAACCACTACCTTTTCTCCTGCGGCAATGAAATATACATTATTTTCATCACGATTATATAAATTTCTTTGCGCATATATTATTGCGCAAACCTAAGTAGAAACAAGTAAGGACCTGATAAAGAAAAGACGTTTTACAATTTCCTATTAATAATTCCATACGAGGGCAGCCCTGTACAAGTAGTCTAGCACAACTGGACGGTGAAGGTAAAAAGAGTAACAAAAAGCAATCTTGTGCGGCTCGAATATCCGTATGCCGCGTATATATCCGTATATACGTGTATCTACGCACGGCTACTGGTTTTAAGATGTTTAAGCCTAAACAAATAAGTGACAGCAGCAAGCAGGTTGAGTGCATTGTGCCCCTTTTTTAACATTTGTTCAATATTATCTGATATAGTTTATTTAAATTGCGGTCAATGTCTTTATTCTCGGGTTTTCTCGAGTAAGTTTTAAGGTTAGTCTCTAGGGCCGACGTGAGTCATACATCACAGGTGGATTATATTGAACAAATTTATTATATCTCAGAGCATTTCAAACATTCTGTTGTTTGGAAAAAATTCGAAACAATAGTCCCAACGTTTTTTATTTTTATATGAATAAATATCGATTTTAATAAAATGAGACGCTGGTGTTGATTGTCAAAATATATTGTTGTAGGCATAAAAAAGCCGCCACAGGAAATGCCTCGGCCGTCGTCGTACCTCGTGTACCAGTGAGTCACGGGACGCGTCCAGGTTAATTTATTGCCCCATTTACTCAGCGTAGCGGTGATGTTGTGCAAACAATAGTTATCTCTACTTTCGTTTTCGTCAACACTTTCATCAAAATCGACTAGATTTCTGTTCTTACTTTCATGAATATTCTGTAGAAAAGTAGTTATAAAATTCAACAATATTTATAATATTTAAATTTGCATTCAAGGCATCGTTTTTCTTACTTGTTCGATACGCCAAAATGACTACCTAGGTTCACTAGTGCAGCTAATTCTAAGCAGACAGGTCTGACGCCTGTCGTAGACTGCTATTATGCAAATTTGATCTCTAAAACAGGATGTCGTAAATTGGATGTTTCGTAGCATTGAATTTGGTTTTTTTGGCCACATTTGTGTGAAATTAGCAACTTCCATAAGAAGATGGTCAAAATTTTTGGAGCGGACTCTATTGTTAAATGTCGTAAGTATCAAATTTAGGTGAATGTTTATGGAGTTTCGTTGTTGTTAAATAACGTGTATATGTATCAATGTCACTATTGAACACGTTTTTTTTTTGGTTGGTCGCTGTGGTTTTGCGTGCACTTGGCAAGAGCTTTAGCAGTGATTGATATTTGACCGATAATAAACATGCGGGATAAAATAATACCTCACTTAATCCTGGACTAGAACGGCAATGAACTGATTAAATGGACAAAAAACCTCATGACTTCATTCTTATAACTTATATTAGAAATAAAAAGATTAATATAAAATGTTATGTACCTAAAAGAACAAATCCCAAACAAAATTTACTCCGATAAATAATAAAAGGTGATCTTGATTCGGATCAACAATTGTATTTATAGAGAACGTCCAAGGAAACTAGAAACATTGCCATCAGTCGTAACTGTGAAAGTGAGTGAGAAGGAAGCCATTGTTGCGTATCGAAGCAGTAATGCAGTGAATGGCGAATATCTAACGCCGCGTAATGCCGACTGTCTGTAATTTAATCTAACATTTCCACACATTATCATTGAAATACAAAGATGATTAAATATCCGTATTATTATATGAATTATATAAAAAATAGTAAATACTTTAATAATAATAATAAGAATTTATATATTTCCTTTATATGCAATGACACTACAAGTGATCAATACAGGTTCATCGACATCGCCTTAACTAGTTAGATCTAGGAGCAGGTGTTGGTCATCCCGCTCCGTGCCTTGAAGTCAGTCTTAATAAAATTGTAAACCTTTTTAAAAAGATATTAATACATTATAGGACTTAAGTTTTATTTTAATCGTTTAGACTTAGATGTTCATGTTATTTACAGTCGGTTTTATACTCCAAGTAAATATAAAATTTTATGGTTATCGAAATCATTTTATTGAAATAAAAATGGTATAATATAGAAATTAGATAATAATAATAATAAAGAAATTGGATGAAAATATATATATTATAGAATATACTGATATTAAAATTATTTGCAGACGCCTGTATTAACATTGATAGCTATTAAGACGCTAATGAAAACGTATTCTGAAGTCCGAACAACGTTTCCATTGAAAACAATTATTCTGAGAGTAAACGTGTACTGTAAACGAATGAAGGACCTTAATGAATGGCTAATAAAGAACACCCGGCGGGCGGCAAGCTCAAAGCAAGGTGGTACAGACACAGCAACCGGGTATGCGCAGGCGCATAAGCCAAGCGATCAAAGTGCCGCCATTATCAGCTACTTGAACTATCTCGGATGGGCCTCGATTTAACATAGCTACCGGCGTACACGGTATCTTTATAATCTATATTCGATTTTTAGCTTTTTAAGGCATTCCCACGAGACATTAATGTTTTTTTATTGGTAGCTACCATATAAACAGGCATTAATTTTTAGTGATATAAATACAAAGATATGATTGGACTTAGAGCATTTAATTTATATTGTCCTGAGATTTTCTCAATAAAAATAATGGCCAAATAATTAAGATTTAAAATAAACACTTCTGTTATATGAATAGCGATCGTAAATATACTTCAAATGATGTTTTAGGCAGTTCCAGGAAACTAAAAATTAAAGACACGGCTATCCGTTGACTACGTAATTTAGTGGAACAAAATTACAGCCCTAACTAGAAACGGTTATAGATTATAAAGAACACGCAACTTACTTTCCCATGGCTATTAATATACAAATAGTTCAAAAACAGGAGCCCAAATAGTCCAATAAATTGAGAATACAATGAAATCGATAATTCCAAAAACAGGTAACGAATAAAACGGTAGCTAAGATGTTTAAGAACAATATATTTATTGTGTAGCGCATTGTTCAGACATGTCCCACCATTGTTGTAATGGAGATAAACGAGTTGGAGCTCTGGACCACCGTAGACTTAAACATTGGTTTATCTACGGCAAACAAGATGACCTAAGGTGACTAAAATGACCTATGGACCAAATTTGGGAACAGCTTCTCTTGTTCCTCTCATATTGTGCGGGACTATGGACAGAAAAGATGGGATCATAAAGGGGTGAAGCTGCTAAGTATTACACGAACAATAGACACAAAGAGCACTGTGTGTTTACCCATGAATGTAGAATATAATAATACACAATAGCCGGTGCTATGCTAATAAGATTGTCCAACAGGTTCATACGGCTTTTCTCAAGATAAGTCTTCGTGTATAACGAATTCGCGTTTCAAGTTAAATTGTGCATATTTGGGGCGACGAAATTGTTTGGTGTAATCCCGTTTTTAAATGGTCTATTTAGACGTTCGCTAACTGTAATAGTTGCATTGTTAAGTAAATGAACGAAATTATGTTCCTTTTTGCTATTTTATATTAAAATTTCGCTTTTATTATGTAAAGTGATGAAATTTGAGATATACTTATCCGTAGTTGTTTCGTGGCCTTAACAAATTCTCATCGTAGATTCGGCTTCTTTGTCAAAATATATTAGAAGGATGCACAATAATGTAAGTGTTTGCTGAAGATTGAACGACATTTGGTAGGTGCAGCTATTTAGCCAATAATAATCGGTGTAGTGGTTTAGAAGTCCGGGCGACGCGGACGCGGACAGCATCTGCGGTCACATCTGGTGTGGATTAACAATTCTCCGCGTATTGAGTTGCAGCGCCGTACAGCGCGTACTCGAGTTACTACCTCTAGCTCACTCATGCTAGGTTTGCGCACGTGATATTAAAAGCGCCTAATGCGCCTCTTCACGTCGCATTTAAAACGCATAAGTGGCGAAGATTAGTCTTATCTTAAGTGCTCGCCGCGAAAGCTCGCAATCTTTTACTGAAGCGGTGATTTTTCCTACAAACGTGTCTCGCTTCTTTGATGTCACAAGTTTGTTATCTATGAAAAGACGATGCCTTTTTACAGACACTTTAAATTTATTGATTACGTAACTTGGGGGCCGGACCCATTAAAATGCAATAAAATGTGTATGTTTTTTGTTTCTTAACACAGCATGTGATGCTTAACAATCAGGACACAGTTCACTGGAACGGTTACAAAAACTTAATCTGAGCAGATACAATCGACGTTCGGACCACCCGGCAGGTTTGATCTATTTCCTCAAAACCTATCTTAGTCACGATTTTAGATTAACTTTTAACGTCACATTGTGCTAATCGACGACGAGCGCGAGTCCGAACGTATATAAAACTCTCTAATAAACGGCCACGAACTATAAAATTACATCGTGACAAAGGTTTTCAGTGACTGCACAACTTATCAAATTTTACGACATTATTATGCGAGGCGCGATAAAATTGTTTTACTAACGAGGCTTTACGAGCTGACCGTTCATTCGGTTTCGACAAATCCGTATTTTAAAACGTGTGAAAGTAAAACATTGAAAGGGTTGATTTTGACACTAGTCATAAAATTATAATGCGTACGCGCAGACCAGTCGGGGTCGCGCAGTAAAAACCATTGGTCAAGCATTGACGGATCAATAACAAAGATTTTATTTGAAGAATTTATGAATATGGGTCACCGGCGGTCTTGGGAAAGGAAGTTGATAGTGGAGCTGTTACGTTATGAATAATCGAATAGGTAGTAATAACAGCTATGCAATTTGTATGCTGTATTATTTTTATTGTCGGACATATAACATAAAATGCAGTCGTCGTATATAATATGAAATTATTTCTTGAATTTTATTGAAAAAAAAAATGAGGCAATGGACGAGTTTCTCAAGAGTTCATGAGTGTAACTGTTTGTCCATTTAAAGATATAGACATACCTCACGCTTGTCTTGCACGTGCCTTGAAATACAATCAAAGTGTAACGGGACGGATTGTCTTTAGCTAGTTTAGAAGTTTGGTCTACAAAATTAGTTATATAATATAGTTATACGTAATATTAACATTTAAAAGATTACCTGAAAAATTTCATGTAAGAAAAAATAATACACCAACTAAATAACTAGAACCGATTGCAATATGTTAAATAATTATGATGTATATCAGTTTCGTGATCTGCTGCCCCGTGGGAAGACAAGCCTGCTGAAAACCAAACGGACCTGTTTGCAACGCATGTATGCAAATATCGTGTGATGTGATTCACACTGGCCTGATAAACTTATCCGATTAAATGTATCCCAAAATATTTGTTTTATTTTACTTTCGTTCTGGTTTTATTCTAGAATCCCTCTTTTTTGTGTTAGTTAAGAATATTTTGTCCGTTCTTTTTGTATTTTGTTTTTGGAGTTCATCTTTTTTGCAAACCAGAGCACAAACAAAGAGTTCTCTTTTTTACTAAGAACGATATTCAAAATTCCAATATTTACAAGGCCAAAAAAAAAACATTCACTTAGAACCCAACAAGCTAACAATTAAATTTGCACCGTTCGAATCAACAGTTACATTATACAGTACAAGTTATAATATAATTTTTGCATAAATTAACACATGAAAAGCATACCATTTCTGAGAATCAAAACACTATAGCGAGGCATATACTTTTATTTAAGAGATTCTCATTGTAGCCACTACAATGATAAAAAAAGAATTATCCTATTCTTATTTTGTAAGTTTCGATGTCCCGCGGCGTATAACTTATTATAATTATTGGATAGCCTCGTTTTATATGACATTTGTATAAAACAATGGTTTAACGAACTAAATGTTGAATAACGTTTCGTTAGAGTAGCAATTAAGGACGTTTACGACGTCAAATAAATTCCTTGTTTTGATTGCTCTCCTTGAGTAATTGA
Organism: Heliconius aoede; assembly: GCA_037355905.1. NCBI lineage: Eukaryota > Metazoa > Arthropoda > Insecta > Lepidoptera > Nymphalidae > Heliconius > Heliconius aoede. The sequence continues at coordinate 915,475 of JBAIZZ010000081.1, read as the reverse complement.
GGTTTTAGATACACGAAGAATTGACTAAATTGTTGTATTTTATACTAGTGATATATTTTATGTATGTGAAATAAGTAAGAAATAACATGTCTGAATGATCGAGTTAGAATTTAAATAATTTATTCTTGACTCAGGCTTCAAAGGAATTGGACATTTACAGTGTGGCCAGTAAAAAAAATATATTTACAATAAAAAAATGTATATTATTTCTTCATCACCGCAATCATCAAGTTTTCAATGTACTTAGTCTAGAAATACCAAAACTAAAATAGTGTAAAACTGAATGTAACGATGACTAGAGTGCAAAGTGTTTATTTAGATCGGTGTTTACTGTTTACGTGTGCCTTCAAGGTTGCGGCGTAACGGTAGCTCTAACGGTTATAATAATCACATTAATTAATACTTGATTTTTGTACTTCAATCTTATTCTTGTTAAAACTATTGATATTTAAAACTAAAATTGTATTTTTTTTCATTACAAGAAATTTCATTTCTCCCAAAATAATAAAATAAAATTTTACTCCCTTTTTTTATGAGTTTTATGTGGGAAAGCGGTAACGTTTAAAATTAAACAATGTATGTTTTAATAATATAAAATAATCATAACATCAACAATTAACATATGGATTGTATAAACTACAACCACCGGATACATGGAAAACAAAACATCTGATCTGATATACAAATAAACGTTGACAAAAATTGAAATAGGCCGAGAGTTCCCACAAATTATACCGAAATTTATATGTAAGTGGAGGGTGCGCGTGCGCCGTTTAATTAAAATAGTCAAAATAATAGACGTATTAGCATGGGAACTGATTTCACTTTCGATGGGTGAGATTTGTCCTAACATAGTTAATATAAATGAGTACACAATTTATTGTATGTTTACAGAGGAATATTATTTACTTAGTGAGAAGATATTTTAATAATAATAATATTTAGAGGGCATATAAATTCATAATTAGTGTGATTTTGAATATTTTATTTTTAGCAAAATCCTCACCATAAGCTAAGAATAACAAAACCTGCTTCTATCATCCAAACCACGAGTCACGTGTAAATACAAATATTTAGTTTATTTCACAAATTTCTATGGTTTGTTATTACTTGTTAGTGCAAACTGCGATAAATCCTCGCCCACGTACAAGATGACGGATAATGTAAGCAAATTAACATGTTGCACACTGTGCTGCGCCTGCGCAAATGCGCGCGTGCACTTCTTTGTTCACTTTTAACCTTAAAACTCTAATTTTACGACTCAATTAGCATGTTCAAGTGGTATAATATATGCTTTTAGTGTAAAAATGCTATATTTCATAAAATCAAATCCTTTGTGAGAAGACTGTTAATATTATTTTATATTAAATATATTGCAATTTCTAATAAGAATTAGTAGATAAAAAATTATAATGATTACAAAAGCGTTAATAAATACATAGGTATAAATATAAAAATATATAAATGAATCTCTCATTTAACAAAAACAAAACAGACTTGCAGTCGCCGTACGTTCATAATCATAATGCGTATAATACATAATGTGTAGAGATAAATATATTTGTATTACAATATTTTATCTCGGGAGATAGTTTATTTTTATATAGAAGCTAATACTTAAATTTCACTGCCTATAGTTTCATTGAGAAGACTTTAAATATGGTCAACGAGAACTTTTATAATTAATTTTCTTCAATACCTTCACAAAAAAGAAATGCTTTACATATTCTTTTGATACTTTATTCGGGTTAAGTTAACAATAAATAATATAATTTTTTTACCTCTCACAGTACAATGCTAGGGTAGTACAATGAAAGAGATCTTTGACCCTTGGCCCGTTTCCCCACTGAACGTCATATGCTCGCGAAATATCGACCTGCTACGATTTGAGCAATGACACTCAATTTACTTTTGTTGAACTGACGAGAGATGGGCATCTTTTGTAAAGAAAGCGTTTCGACTGATTTTGTTCATCGCTTTATTTTTGTGTAAAAATATTTTGTAAGATTTCATTTGATATTTTCAGCAAGTTATAATGGACATTTAAATGTATAATGAATTTTCCTACATCACTGAAAGGCAGCACGGACATAACCTACACACTATTTTAAGAAAAGCCAGTAAATATCACAAAGTCTGTACATACTGTCTTTAGATTGATGAATGAACGCAACTAGAGTGAATGAACATATTTTTTCTAAAGCGTGTCGTATTTGAAAACGTCCTCTAAAGAAAGCGAGAGCGCAAGGACTTTGTTACACTTAATGAGGCTTCCATCCATCCATTCATCCGTTCGTTTGTCACATAGAAATACCGTCACATTGTCGAAGTCAATCACGCGCATTTTTATTTTGACCGCCTTTGTTCTTTATATGTATGACTTACCGCAAGAATCAAAGCAGAATAACGTTTAATAACACAAAATTATTTGAAAAATAAAGAAGAAAACACTGAGTCATCGTAATTATCGCGCCTCTATGGAACAGTATCCATCATTCTGACCCATTATAAACTCAATTAAATCTCATTAACATAACCCACCTATATATATGGGGTATTCTGGACGTGTCACCACCTTTATCCCTTAGTAACCTACTCGAAACAACTTAGGATGACAATGGCCGCAGTTTGACCCCTCCGGACCATGGGAGCGGTGGCTATTTGTGTATTTTAAGCAATAAACACTGGGTTTTACGATTTTTTTTTCGTATTTAAATGTGAATGAATGGATGAATGCACATTGCCCGTTGTGCGAGCTCGTGGATGCAGTGCGCAGGTACCGTAGACGCATAATCACTCGAAATTACCGGAGCAAGACCGCGCCATAGTGCATGGGAAACGTTTGTAGGGAGAGTGGAGCTAAATTACCAACGTTGTATAATATATACAGAAATTGGCATACTTATCTATATTGTAAATCTATTTTTAATTTTAAGCCTATTTGTTTGTACAAAACGATTTTTTTAAACATTAATTTAAACAATTTGTGAACATTTAACAAAATTATAATGTCTTAGAACATTAAGTCGTGTTCCTTGTCTAATTTCAATACATTTGTATGTTAATTTGTTGATTGTGACTGTGAAACACTGCCATTTAAATGTCAAATCAATAAGGATTCGATTTGGTGTGACCTCTTATGTTCAAACAATTAAAGTAAGCCCGACCTATTTCCATTGGTTCAATGGAGACGTGTCAACTCGCTGGGAATTCGAATAAGATATAAAACTTAATCCTCGCATAATAGGTGCCTTTTGCGTTCAAAAAAAACATTCTATCATAAAGGTGAGCACATATGAGCGGTGTTATAGCTCCGGCACTTTGTTGGTTGCCTTTATATAATTTTTATTGCTCTCATTCTGATATTCCGTCAACATCAATGGCAAAAGTGTAATGTGTCCTAACCTAAACAATAACAAACGCAGGGTTAGACACACACACACACACACTCCCACCGCGCCTACACACAAGCACAGTAAGGATAACAAACAATAATACAATCATTTTCATTCCTTTTTGGTGCGTACGCGCACGCTACCCGTTGCGATCGCACCTATAGTGCTGTCCCGTTCCAGAGGTCACCGACCGCGCATCTCCGACGAGATTGCATTTAGTGGCCAGGCAGCTTCCCCCAGATAGAAGCAATTTCTGACCAATTAAAAGATAATTCTGTAATCTTAAATACAGGTCAGTTATCGGCCACGTCAGATCACTTTACCACTCTCTTACGTTCGAGCAGACTCTGAAACGCTCTTGCGAAACAATAGATTAGCCGCGCTGTGACCCAGTTAGCTTAGATAAGAAAAAATCAACACGTTATCGCCTTATCCAATAGACCGTTGGTTGTATTTGAATATAGTTACAAAAAAAAATACGAGCGCGTAGTACATGCACGATACAAAAGCCAATACGTAAAAAGAGTCTTGTATAAAAAACCAAAACAATTTTTTGTTCGCCTCAAAATGGATTTACGAGCTCACGAATAGTAAATGAGGGAGAGGGTCACTTTCCATCCTGTTCCTCCTCTAGTGAACCTGATCCATACAAAAGATAGGTCTTTGTGGGATTCTGAGAACATGCGCGGGCGCATTTGACTTGCTCGAATAATTTCAAGTTCATAGAAGTAGGCCACATGCTTGTTAACTATTTAAAATTAGATTAAATTAACCCAGTACATTACATATCACGTGAACTAACGCTATAAATTTTTTAACCTTTCTTTGCGCAACCGTTTTTACAGATAGTCATGTACTGACAAACAATGCTACAAAAAGGTATCTGTGTTTAAATATCATATTAAATATACGTTATCAAAAGTGCAAGGAAAAACCAGTATATATTGTTGTTTCTTTATTTAAATAATTATTTTTGAAATTTATGAATATATCAATGTTTTTTTTTTCTATAAGACAAAATATATATATATTTTAAATTTTTGCATTCTTATAATATAGTAAATAGCTTTAAGCAATAATACACTAACAAGTGAAGTAAGATTTAAAAGCTAAGAAATCAAGGTCATTCGTTATAGTTTTTTTGGTTAACTTAAACTTTTTTTCCCGTCTTTATCCATTCTTATCAACGCTTTGTGGGTTACCAGGACAAAAAATACGAGAGTCCCAAATAGTATTAGTGACCTAGTTGTGAGAGATAACCTTTAAACTGTTTATCAAATATGCTGAAATAGATTAGGAAGGTACAAATAAATCCTAGTATTTACAATTCACTTATAGAAGTCATAAAAATAACAAGCAGACTTTCAGCTTCAACTCCCACTGAAGGAAATAACAGTACGAATATACAAAAAAACTTCCAGGTCAACTAAGGCTTCTAATGGGTTAGGGTTTTTAACTAAAAAGTTACTTCACTTCACTTTGCCTATTAAAAACAATAATAATAAAAAGAACCATAAATTCAAAAACAAACTACCTAAAGAACTTGAAAGCCCTCAAGATATTTATAGAAACATTTAAAATTGATTTATATATATATACTTGAGGTCCTAATAATTTCAACGAAATGTTGTGGAATTTGCCACTTACGGTGTAGTCGTTTAAACGCGTAATACACCATCGAGTCAAGTGGACGCACTTGACCTAAAAGAGTCGGATAGACCTACTCGATGTATAGCAATCACCATTATTAAACGATAAGAGTATTTTCTTCTTACTAAGGATACATACATTATTGTATCCGCGACCTATTCTATTGACTGTAAAAAAAACCTCCCCCCTCCCCCTCGAGCGGGAATCAAATCTACAACCTTCATGTACACTCCGACATCACTGATCGGAGATGGCGTCACGATAGCACTTAATAGTCCGTTTTATTGTTAAAACAACCTATTAAGTTAAAAAAAAACAAGAAATTATCTGGACATTTAACTGAGGAATCTACGATCATATCTCAAGATATACCAAAGACCGGTGCCATTTCCTACATTTATAGAAGAGCAAGCAATACGCCCAAATTACTGTGTTTACGCGTTTACGGGCGAGGAGCGATTACAAATCGTTATAAATTATACATCGCGTTGAATAAATTTAGATGGTGGTATTCATTTCTGAACCATTAAATGTGAAGGATGAAATACAAAATATTAATTCATTTAAATAAATCTATGTATAAAAACTTCAAGATTTTTTTTCCATCTTCAGATAATAGCCACTATATATACATATAGCTTCACTTTTGTCCTACAATAATGATTAAGAGTAGATTCCAGTTGGATTTTTTAAACCCACATTTCTAATCTAACAAGAAAAACACCATTATTTTGTTAGTGTCCAACATATTTAAATGCGCGATTTTGTATATCTCCGCTTATCCGTGGAAGTGTGCATGATTGAAATGAGATAGATATATATCCGCATCGCAATCAACTTCTTACTTACGAATGCGAAAGTGCAGAATATTGCTTCATAATTACCTGTGAACAAAATAAATTACTTATTAATATACAATGCTTTATGAACAATATAATATTCTTGTAATAAAATACTCTAGATATGTAATAAAATTGCATAATAATAGTGTAAAAAAAAATAGTTATATTTATGCAGTTTCGCATATTTTACAGCAAAGCAGGCAAAATATCCTAGAATTAAGACAATTCAGTCCTCACTTGCCGTTTAATATTCGACATTTTGCGAGTCGAGATTCACAAGTTTCTCGAGTATTGGAACTCAACGCCTCAACTTTACCTAGCAGGGGGAAATAGAAAAAAAAAATATCACTTCCCCGAGGGATCGAACCCACAGCCAACGCCTTTACATTCGAAAGCCAACATTATAAAATAAAATTTTTATAAACCGATTGTATTTTACATTTATATCGTTATATATAAGCGATTATAGAATTATTTTTCTCATTCTTTCCATTTGAATTGCAATATAATTATCCAAGTAGAACAAAACGAGCGCTTATTAAAATAATAAAATAGGCGTCAGATAAGATTTCTAATACAAATTCAACCGGTTGAATAGATTATTATATAAAAATTATATAATTAAAGTAATAATATATAGATTTCAATAAAGTGTAGTCAAGACGTTTTGTTTATAATATAAATATATATTGTTAAGGTATATAAATATTCAATTCTGTCTACTTTTATGCACAATTGGGACAAGTGTTAAGCAAGTACATATTAATTTTAAATTTACATTTATACTTAGGTGTAACTGATAAACGCAATTTAAATACTTATTATTACTTGTTGTCTATGTAATTATTCAATGATTTAGTAACAATTAGCGTCGTCGTAGAGGCTGTCAATCCGAGTCAATTAAAAACAGTTGCTAGGCATTCTCGGTAGCAGAGACATAATGGCGAGTTGTGGAAAAAAATGCATTGTTTCTAGAATTGTCTTGTCTTTCATTTCCACTGCCTACTGATTATTAAATACGTTTTTTTTTTAATTATGAGAATTTGAATCGATACCTATTGTTAATGTGGAAAATAAAGTTATTTTTGCAATAAACAATTGCAAGAAAAAATATGAATTTACAAATTTACTCCATAAATCGTCAAAAGTTGAATAAACCTTTGGCGAATGGCGTCCTTTAGCGTATAGCGTATACAACTGTCCCGTTCTCACTGTAAGAGAAAGAGCGAGGCGACCTGTTTGTTTGTAAACTAAGATGTTGCAGCCATTTTCGGCACTGCACGGTTATTGACATAGCATTTTTCTATGAAAACTTTTATCAAAATTAATGCAGTTTCGAAGAAAATATATACACACGTATACAAACACACACGTGTCGACATTTATTTAGGTGCAAATGATAAGGAATTCATGTGACAGAATGAGCGCTTCACATTTTATTTGTTGACTACACAGTGTCGTCAAAACACTATTTGAGATTGCAATATTATGCATTGATATAAAATAAATACTAGACTGGAGGGCTTAGAAATTCACTGTAGGGTGAACGTTTATATTTGTATAAAAATATTTTCATTTCTATAAAAACGCCATTATTTTTGTTTGGGCGAGGTAGTGAAGCAAAGAGTGTACTTTCACTAAATCCTCTCCGTCTAAGCCACAAATTGCAACAGATGCAAGAAAATAATATAACAATATAAAGTAGTTTATAGTTCAACGACACTCAAAACGTTTGGATAAAACTAGCGATCCGAATTGCCATTCCGTTTCCGGCGTGCGCGTACGCATTAGTATAACATACAGTTTTCGCGAATTTTATTCTCCTGGAAATCTAGGGATAGACGACGCGCATGTAAATTTGGTCTAATATTTAAATTGATGACGTAAATACCTATTAAATATTTAATAGTACAAATTTGTTCAGGAATAGAGCCAGATGTTACTTTATATCCGAATACTGATTCAGTTTTACATTATGGAACTTGTTTTCTATACATTCACTGAGTTTATATATTTTTGCGTTAGACCTAGAGATACAGAAAATCTGAAAAAATCTAGTTTGATACTAAGAAATTAGTACAATTTACATCGACAAATCTGTTCATTCATACATAATATTACGCAAACAAAACAAAACATTTGTTTACGTTGACAATGTGCGTACGCGCAGTATTCTTTGTATGAATTTAGAATAAGGCGCACGAAAGGCGTTGTCATAGTACCGTTAATTGCGCTACCATCGCATTAGGTCGCGGGCACACCGTGCCCAAAGCAAATTGCAATTATCACCACGATACTTGGTTTAAATTACGAAATTTTGTCATTAACTGTAGGTACTGTATAGATTATGTTGTAATACAATGATATTCGCTATCGTGACAGTTCGATCATGACTAAGTAAACTCGACAATCGTGATATTTCTATATTTAAGTACTTGCGTGATCTCCATAAACTAAAATTGGCGTTAAGTTACGCAATAAAACACGCAATATCTGTAAATGAATGAAAACTATCATGACGTTCCTAGGAAGTCAATAGAACTAGGTTTTGACAAAATGTAGAATTAAATAAAATGACAATAAAAACATATTTCCACACAATTGTCTATTAAAATAATTTATGTTTTATGTTTTTATAAATAATTATTTTTATTTAAAATAATGATTTGCTAATTATAATAATGGTGTTATCGATTTGTATATGTAATAATGGTTATGTCATTTATATTTTTTTTCTCAAAGCTTCGCAAATAAGATTATTCCCGCTCTATGCTAATAAAACGAATACACATAAACATTGCTGGTACAAATCCCGTTATACCCAAATAAAAAAATTACACAACTATTAAGATTGATACTTTTTGTTTGGCATAGGATACGAGTATGTCTTCTGTTGCGTACGTTCAATAACACGAGTGGCTTTGGTTCGTCGACCTCGTGCGCAGGCGCCGCAAAGACAACGCTGTGACACTGCGAATCTAACATTGAGCAATATTATTGTTGCATTATACGTTTTCGCTATTAATGTTTTTTTAATAGCAACATAAAAAAAATATTATTTTCTATTTTAAATCGATTGACTGTGTTGAATTGTTTAACTTGACTGTGTTGTGCATAAGAAAAAACTTAATTAGGTAGTTAAGTTAAATATATTTATAATATTTAATTTATATGTATATTTCAAAATAAATTTTAAATAATATTTATTTTTGGTACTGTGTTTATAGTTTTTATGGTACCTTCCGAGAACGGCAGTTCAATCCGTTTTAATGCGCATAACGGGACACTCAAATTCGCATAGATTTGATACAAAGAAAAGAAAAATATACTTAAGTAATATTTCAAGTTTATTTTTTGATAGAAATTTTTCATTTTTATAATAAACGTTTCAATTGGTGATAATTGAATGAACAACTTGGTGGTATATTTAAAGTATGTAACCACTAAGCCAATGGGCATAACAGTGTATATAATATACTATAAACTATACAAACTGAAGGACAAACTGTGGCCATTTTTGATACCGTTACAAGGTATATACCCGTAGGGCCCCGGGTAACGGTACGTTCTTAGGTACGTATACGTATCTCGTTTGGCATACTTGGTCGTCTCACTTTTTTTTTTAAACTAGTTACAAGCAAAGAATGTAACGAGGCAACGTCCGAGATTTAGAAAGTTCGAGTTCTGTTTTTAATTAAAATAATTATGGGCTACGTATCAATTTTTTTTTAAATAATCCAGTTTGCTTTTCATTTAAATGTCGATATGTTCAGTTGAGTATGTAATAGAATCAAGATATACACGTAAATAAATAGTCTATTTATAGTTGAGTTTATTGCTATACATAGATAAGCGAGTCCGATAAGAATCGAATATAACATAATATAGCAAAAAAAAAACAGTTGGCAAATATATACAAGCAAAATGTAAATAAACAACAAAACTTGAGCATCGTAATACAAAGTGGTCATATTAAATCGTCCCCATAAACTATAGAGGTTTTTATGGGGCGCTTCGAGTCGAACGCTACGTGATCGCCAATCGTACTTCACCCGTTTAAAATTCTATATGACGATTATCATAATCAATATTCATATTATTTATGACGAACGTTCGTTCACACACAATTAGCTTTATTATACTATTCTATTCAATTATAAAAATTCAAGAATGTAACTCTATATAATATTTCATAACAATGTTATATCTTTTATTGTCGTGGCTTCTTTAGATGGCTTTTTTGTGGACCAGGGGATGTTTGTTCGTCTTACTGTCGGACTTCGCCCCTTTCATGAGGACCCTTTATGATGGAAATCATTGTGGGAGGTGTCATTGGAGATGAAAGGATAAATTCTAAGTTCTAATATTTATTTTAACACTTATAAAATTCACAGCGATAATGAGAGCGCGGTCGTCCGTTTGGTCGTTTAATTAACACGGAAACAAAAACTGTACCGACGTATCGTCGAATGGCTCTTTGTTTTACTTTATTACTTACAAAAAAAAAAAAAAAA
>JBAIZZ010000081.1:835898-904974 GCA_037355905.1 Heliconius aoede | reverse complement strand
AGTTTATTCAACGTTTGCCACCTAATACATTATAAGAAGATTTACTTTAAAAAATTTAATTAAATCAACTTCACACTGTATCCCGCACACAGCAGGGTAGGCAGAGGGAACCTAGTGTTAAGACACTCCTTTCCGCCGATTTTTGAAGGCATTGCGTGTTGAGTGGCGGAATTCAACGCCGCTTTTGCCTCTACACCAAAGCGAAGAAATGAAATGACTTATTGATACTTTATTATTATATAAGTAACGGTTATACGTGTTGTATAGCAAAGACGTAAAAAATGAATATGAACATACCTACCAGTTTTTAAATTTAAATAAATAACTAATCTGCTCTTACTTTAGAGTTCATTACACTGCTTATTCTATGTAATAATTATTCTAGATAATAATTATTGTTGTCGTCAACTAGAGCTGTTCGAAGTATGTATTTAAATCTACATAATAAAACCGTATCAATAAAATAAATTCTAAAGATCATCTTCACAATCAACCTTGATTGTCGACGTTTTATATAATTAAGTAATATTGTTATTATTGTTTTCTTTCACATGCCTGTTTGTTTAATGTATTTTATCTGTGATAACATTTATCATAAAAATATATTTTGTGTAAATAAAGATAAAAATATATTATTTACATTTCAATTAATTTAACTCGTAATTAACTTATCCATAACCTTATAAATTTAAGCTGAATAATCAATGATGTTGGCTTGGTTTCCTTTTTTATATATTATAATAGCTAACCGCCGAAAGGATAATAATTTTGAATTCTCACAGTTTCCACGTCTTTACGTGACGGTGAGACGTTTAACATTGATTTCCATGGTTTTTAATGCAATTTAGGACTAATTATTTAAAAAAAAATATTGCGAGTACTTCTCATAATAAGCATATACACAGGTGTGTATGATATGTATGTCAGATATAAAACATTATGGTGAGTGCTGCTAACAACGCATTCAGGTGTAAGTGCATTTGACGCCCTTTTATTTCAAGAGCGTTTTGCTGAATTTTTTTTTTATTCGCGCCATACTCGTGTATAGAATTCCACAGAATTGAATCTAGTCAAGTAGCCAGCCTGAGCAATCATCTTTAAGTATATTTTAAAAGAATCCACCGACATATTGTTATTTATTTATAAATAGAACAACAATCATCTAAAACTGAATGAATGTAACCTACTGTATATTTCAATACTTTTGTACCATATTACACACGACCGTGACAACTATACCAAAGAGCACGAAAGCGTAACATTTGCTTAAACAAACGCCATTCATGCCATTGTATCGTCATTCAACACTCGAAACACTGATTATTTAACATAATACCTCGTATCTATACAAATTTTGTAACCATTCAGTTTTTTTTTTAAATTCTCACCTCACCAAGTTAGACTAAAAAATTTTAGCTAGATTAAAAATTTATTAGACTAATAATTTTTAACTCTTGCAAAAAAATAGTTCATTGAAACGTGTTTCAGGATTTATTAGAATTCACCCTATATACTTTATGTTTTCAAAATGTGAATTCTTTACGAAAGCCTTGTTATAACAAAAGGTTTCATCTCCTACACATTATGTTATGTATATTATTTGGCAAATTTTCTTTACAAATGTAATGAACACAAAACAACCAATTTCATACAAAAACCTAAATGAAAAAAGGTCAATGGACCAAAGAATGAATGGCAAAGGGTTCCAATTTGGAGTACTGATGATACAAACTGAGCCTGATGATAAGACCTGATAAGACTACTGATTGTTTTAAACAAGTGTGTCAAAAGATTCCAGCCCGGAGTATAGATTTTTTTTTTCGGAAATAATAAAGTGCCAGACTACTCTGAATTAGATGTAATTTTTTTTAAATATTTCACTATTAAGATATACACACACTAAAATGAATTAGTACTAAAATATTTTTTTTTTTCAATTTGTATTGGACAGATTCATGAATAATCTGGGCAGATTGCTATTGAACAAGTATTGTCCTGATTATACAGGACCATTCTTTTCTTTACGTTTTTTTTTACTTTACCAAAGAGGGTAAATAACACTAATTTCTATAACAATCAATCTGTAACGATGGTATTTATAAAATTATTACGTCTACATGTTAATATTGTTTTATTTTTCTGATAAGTCAACTAGAAAGAAAATTTCCAGAAGTACATATGGTAGGACTACGCATTCAAATTATTGGAAATGATGAATGCCGCCTCAGCGAAGTAGTTAGCATGATAAATTGACATATAAAAATTAAAGATCTAGAATGTCCGATAAGCTGACTCCAGCTTGATTATAATATTTATCATATATTTTCGTATATAAATAAATCCACTCAGGAAAATTATTAAATTTGAAGTGTTTTTAACTCCACGCTCCCGTAACACAAAGCGTGGTTGAGATGCAACTCTACACGCAGTGACTGGAATTTTGTAGAAAAACGGAGAACAGTTTTGTGGTTCTAAAGGAAACGATTTTAAGCATTTTTTTTATAATTCCTGCGTCCCGTCCGCCGTCTTCTTGATGTTGTTGTATTGCGGTACTAAGTTTAGTTTTCATGAAAGCATAAATAAACTATTGAAAACACCAGGAAATATAAACTAACTTCGTATGAACGTGTTAATATACCAATAATTTATAAAAAAATAAATAAAATAAACGAGACGATTTTCATTATTTATTTTAGACAATATAACAAACAAACACTACAATATTTTATATGCGATGCACTAGCTAAAATTGTTTTAAATGGCTTAATGTAATAATTTATTCTAAATCACGTCAAACGCGCGTCAAACGGCATATTGAAATAAGCGTCAAAGTACATATATACATATGTATATACGTACTTTCAATCAAACTAAGGCGCAGCATAGCACCCTAGAAGGTAAGTCAAAAGTTATAAGCTTGATATCATTAGAATTTTTAGAATGCGTCTATTAATCAAAATTTCACACAAAAATTGCACGTAAATAGATAATATATAAAATAAATTCGTATAGTTCAATTTGATTACATCTTAAAGATATATGTATATTATAATAAAGAGGCGGGAACAGACCCGTCGTCATAGTACTGAGTACTGAGTAGTATATATATACTACATATATATGTATTATTGTGTAAAAATTTAAAGAATGTGCAGTGTCCCTCTACAGAATATAATAAATGTAAAGTGTATTTTATATTGTGTCAAAAAACAGTCAACTATAGTACCGTAATTTTTTATTTAGATACTATCGACACGCCTGGACTTCGCGCGGCACTTTCAATGTCGATACTAATGTTGTGTTATATAAGGCCTACAATACCGCACCATTCTAGCAGAACAGATATTTTCGACATTGATTCCCGATAAATTTCGGTAACGCGATTTTTTCGATATTTTCCAGATTGTAATAAAGTCATAATAACTAATTCAGTGGTGTATGTGTAAGTGGGCGGAGCCGCGAGCAAGTCGGTAGTATATAATATATTATGTAGCATATCAATGTATGTAAATTATTTTAATTTAGAGTTTGTAATAAAATAATTACATAAGTAACACACATTATTATATATCCTTTCAAGTTATCGATGCCCAATGTAAATATCCTCAGAACTGAAAAAGTTGGCGGCCTGCTCTCCAAGTAGTCCAAAGAGTCGCGTGTCTCGAGCCGGAACTGACAATCTGTAATAAATGTATGCATAGAACAGATTCATCAGCCTTTTTACAAAACGTGTAATTAGTCTTTTATTTTTTTATTATTTTCTAAAAAGTATTTTTCTTTCCTAAATGTGAAATAACATCTAGGAAAGGAGGACATTTACATGTAAAAAAAATCTCAGCGTGCTTAGATCAATCATAATTTAAAAATAGGAAAATAATGTGAATCGTTACCATTTTTGCACGAAACAAGCTGTTTTCCCAAAATAATTTTGATTTTTTCAAATTCGATTAAAACCATTTCGGCAAGTACGTCGCATATAAACAACTGTGAGCTGAACAGCAGGCCTCTTATAATGGGTATCAGCACAGAAGATAGCGTGATCTGTAAAATTTTTAATATTTATAATATATGTTTGTTAAAGACAAAAAAAATCTGAATATGAAAATACACATTAATTAGAATTAGCTTACATTATTTAATACATCCGCTTCCAAAAAGTGGAGAGAAATGAAAATAATATTTCTCAAACATAATGACACAATATTATAGAACATCTAAAACAGAAAATGTAGACATGTAGAGGTTGTATCTCCAAGCACTGACCATATCTTCCACTGCGATGTTATATTTTAAGGTATTCGGATCTTGATGAAAAATATTTGTTATACACTAAAAGTTCTACTATAATGTATTAAAAAATTTAATGTCTATATATATATTTTTTTTTTTTGCTTCGCGCTGTATCTTGCACATAGCGGGGTCTCGCAGAGAGAACCTGGGAACCTATTGTTGTTCAAATTTTATATTATATTACATAAGTAAATTAAATCGCCCCACGGCTGGCCTCTCTCTATTTTTACTTTTCTTCTCTATTTTTACTAATTACATATTTCCCTTATATACTTACAAATATTTGGAGCATTTTGCTGTGGTCGCGTATATTATCTAATAAATGTTTGTAAACAAGCAAATGTTTTGTTATAATTTTCTCTTTCACGTCGTTTCTCCCGTCTGCTGTATTAAGTTTTGTTTCTAAAGATATTCTCATACGCTTCATTGTGGAACGAAATAAATCAAAAGTTACTATTGACGGCACACAATTGAAGAAGGTTGATAACACTATGTTATTCAAGCAAACCGCGGAAACTTTCATAAGAGTGGTCGCTGAAGACCTGAGTAGAAAAGCTGAGTCGATAATTCTCAGTACAACTTGTAAGTACACTACATAAAGCGACGGTGCTTCCAATGATCTTTGTGACGTCGACAACAATCTATTTATCGTTTGAATTCTTCTACAAAAATTGAGAAAATAGATCTCTTCTGTCAACAAATTGAAAAGTGAAAAGGCGAGAAGTTCTAAAACTAAAGATATTAGGAAAATATCACTAAAAAAATTATCGGTGACGACTAATATGACGCACACATTTACAATATTATACGTTAAACAATACAGCTTAACGAGGTGTGTGAACGATTTAGGCTTCTTTATTTTATGATAAGAGCCCAAAACTATTCTTAATATCATTATATATTTTACAGACCGTAATTTTTCACATAAACCTTGGAATATTCGGACGATGAATGCTGTCATTTTGACGCGACTGCTGATGCTGCCACTACGTTGTCACCAAGTTGTAAAGGTACGAAGGTGCCTTTATTTATATGAATTCATCAAAATGAAAGGATATTATAGATAAGCTACACATAAATTATATCGTGTTCAATATGTTTAAAAGCAGAGATAACAACAATGTAACCCTTTTTGTACTATTTATAAATTATATATGTCTATTATATATCTGTATATATACTCGTATTTCTATCTTTTATATGGTGAACTGATATATATCATTCTTGGTAACACATTATTACTGTCCTTCAGATGCCTATCATCATTCTCAATAATTTTCATTGTCCGTAACAATACATTTTTATTTTTTAACATAAATAGTAGGGTAGTTCATAGAAGCCACTTCAGTAAATGTGCAATATTAAATATCTCAGGAAAATGTAAAGCTTTACGTGCATGATTTTTTAAAAAAGACTTATTTATTTGTTAAAAATAACAATTTGAAGAGAACTAGCAATTTACGTCATTAATTAATTGTTTATTTGTAGCTGATTTTGTTATTTTACGAATTGTATTTGATTTTTTTTTTGTGTTACAATTGCACGGTCGGTTAAACGAAATAAATAGGTTTTGAATTGGGATTGCGTATTAATGGTTTTATTAGCTTATAAGTATGTCTCTACTTTGTCGTCGGAGAGCTATTTTGTCGTGTTATTTGTCGTGCTGTTGTCGGCTGAGAATCCCTAAGAGTGTCAATTTAACCTCTTGATGCGGAAATGGTAATTTGTTATTGAAATTTGCTACTAAAAAAGAGACTTCTGTTTTAATTCTTATTTTTTTTAATTTTAATCTCAATGGAAGAATTTTTGTATAATAAATTTAATATAGAATTAAATTTATTTAGAAAATAGGTAATTTTTTTGTAATATTTGGTATTAAACTATCAGCTTAGGATCTAACAGTTATTTACAAAATAAATTATATTTCGGTAGTACTAGCGATCAATTCTCTGTATTGGTTATACTCATATATTGGTCTTGACAACCTTTCAGGTTTCGATGACGCGAGGAATTTCATAGAATATGGCTACACTTCATTCATCATCTCCGTCGAATTCTGGAGGAATTACGTCTTATATGGCGGGGCTCAACTTTTGCCTCGTTACCAGAGCGAAGAAATGAAAATATTTTCTCGAGTGGAAATTGGACCCACTAGAGTATTATTTTTCCTTCAAAAAATATTTTTCTGTTCTATTGATATTGACCAAAACGCACAAATATTTTCTTGTACTGTTACACTTTGATGTGATTGCAAACCTTGATATTTTTTACGACACAATGTGTACGACGTGAAAGTTTTCAGAGGTCAAGTTCTGTTATTGTTTTCAGACGAGGTCAAATCTGGCAAAAAATATGATCATCTCAATTCATTAATAAAATAAAGTGGATTCTTCTTCTATTCAACACATATTTTTCTCAATTTATTATATGTAGGCATATTTATTACCTTTTAGAGCTTAGTAGGAGAAATGTGTATCAGATTTGTATCTAAAATTGTTGTCCTGTGTAAGGAGAATCACATTTATTGATACTAAATTATGTAATTTGGTAAAAAAAACAAGGCATCTATTATTATTATTGATGAAAGATAAAAAGAAGACTGATTTCAGAAGTATAGAAGTATTTTCCAACATATAGATATTTGTATTTTCCATTTCACGTGGCGAAATATGACGTGGACAAATATTATTTACCATTAGTTATATAAGTCTGAGTATATTGAGGTGTAAAAATAATGATTGAGTCCGTCGTGTCGCAGAGGCAAGCGTGTAAATGAAAGCGCGTTATGGATTCGATTCCCGCCCGGAGGAATGAAATATTTAATATTTTCATCGTTCTGGCAACGAGCCAAAGCGCGGCGTTGAATTTCGCCTCTCAACACACAGTGCTTCAAGAACTCGGCGGAAAGTAGAAGAGTATTAAAAAAATATTATGTACAACTAATATTTATGTAGGATTTAAATAGCGGCCAATGCATTCATCATATACGTATCAACTTGTGTGAGTCATGACCCAGTAAAAATAATTAGCTTTCATATTTAATAAAACAAAACATAACACCACTATAGTTTATTTCGAAAAATCAAAAATAAATAATAAATTGATTAAAAGTAAATCAAAAAAAAATAATTTCCTGTTACTGTTAACAGATAATAACCAACAATTTAACCTCAAATTGACGATAACTAAGTTTTATCCTTATTAGTTTTTCTAAGAAACTCTTGTTAAATATTTATATAATACTTTATACAGTTGTATTATAGGTACATACCTAATAATATCTAAGACTATGTACTAACCAAATTCCTATGTAAAAATAACAGTGTATAACGAACACGGGACGTCACTCCGTTTCATATTTTCATTATCTGTGCCCCTGATTCTCAGGGACTCTAGAGGCTGTTTTCATTCATATCTATGTCATTTATGAATCAAAACGGCATCTCAAGATCGATCTCAGACCTGAGAGCGATTTATAAATACGGGCCTAGTATTAGAACCAGGCAATTGATCCATAGAAGATATAAATATCAACATTGCTTAATCTTTCAATTCAATTTCAATAAATTCAATTTGAGAAGTCATTATATACATATATTGTTTCCATTATAGGTACGTCATTAAGTTTGGTATGTGCGATAAGAGTATATCTACACTCAGTATGACTCAATAACAACAAGGGCATCCCCCTGAAAGTGTGGAAATATATTAACATTGTAACTCTCCTATATATTCTTTTATATAATATTTCAACATATTTAAAAATATCTATTCATTGATCTAAAATAATAACGAACACACTTTTAGTATGGATTTTTCTTAATCCAATTAAATAACAGAAATTTTTAATAAATATCACGTTATATACAATATTCTTTCATAGAATAAAAATAGTTAACGCACAGATTATAAATAATACAACAGGTAGGAACTTAATGAGAAATATATGTAGTTAAATATTTAATATTCTATAGAAATTGTCAGTTCAAATAATGGAATGAATTTTAAATATTATTTAAATAATAAATAATATTATTTAAATAATATATAAATTCTAGAGCAATCAAAATAAGTAACATTAATCATGCGATGGTTTTACTATCTACATGTTTTTTATTTTTTTACTATTCTTTGAATGATTTACTTAATCTCTTTCCATCATCAAACATCATGTATTAAAAGTAATTATTTGTTACTCGCAGTATGTTTTTTTTTTAAATTCTATTGTATTATAGTTTATTATTTAAGTTTATAAATGGAAACAACTGCACTGACAGATTATTCTATACTTAGGTACATTGATCTTTTCTACATATATCTAATAATCACTTAAAATACAAACTGAACAACCTGTTTTTATAAATATATTATTTCCATACGATATAAAACATATAGGAGTGAGCGATTTAGAAGACTATAAATTAATTAAAACTAGGTATTTATAAATCATATATAACTTATTTTACTTTACCTATATAATGATATTTAAATACGCATTATGTGCGCTAACATTATAAAAGAGATATTTGTATATTGCATATTGAGGCCAGTCGTAGCGCAGAAGCGTGCGACTGTAAACGCGACAGATTGTGAGTTCGATTCCAGGTCGAGAAAATATTTGATATTTTCATTTCATCTCTATGGTAACTCTGGTTTATGTTACGATAAGTTTTATTTCATCTTAAATAAGATACGTAACGAACTTGCATAAATATTTAAATTTTATGATTGGTTTTTAAGAATGAAGATATATCAATATATAACAATAAATACATAACCAATAGACATTTTAGTAACTTGCATAGTTTATTCTGGCTCACTAGCTAACTTAGAAAAAAATAATATCTAATAATTGGTAAAAAAAAAACCATTCTTCAGTCACTTATTACTGTTTTTCTATTTCTATTTTTATCTCTCTCTCTTATTATTATCAAAGTCAAGAAAACATATTTAAATGTGAGCTTTATAGAATTTGAAATAAAAAACAAATAATTATTATGATAGCTACATTTGACAGTGATTGCATTTCAATACATTTAGTATGAAAATGTCTTACAAGACACTTTGCTCTCCCATTTTCAACTTTTAAATCTAATTTCCAAGATATTTCTTCACTAATTATTTTCATAAGTAAACGAATGATAAATTGTTTATTAATTTGAAACAATCAGATGTACTGTGCAAATTGTATCCAATATGTAGCATTTAGTACTGCGAAAAGTAAAGGGAAGAAAACCCGGGAGAAACGATCGATGCTGACCGCGCGCATACGAGCTTTGGCCGCTTCCGCTGGCTCCTGTTGACAAAGAAAGATTTTTATTATTAAGAGAAAGATTATTTTTTAGTTTCATACACACAGCGTAAGTGGAATAGCAAGGTAGGTAGGTAGATAGACACTTGGTCACCCACGGACACGGATTTTTGAAGTTTCGGAATTCGTTTAATTTATAGTTTTGATAAATCCTTACAACAACAGTAGCAAAGTGTTATAATCGTATCTCTACATTACAGAGTGAAAAACTAAAGTTATCACCGCCCCAAATATACTTGACAAGTTAATCCATCTCAAATCCCTGCTGATGGATTTTGCAAACAATCTCTTATTGTTTTCTTTTGATTCCTTGACACAGATTTTTGAATGGAAATATTTTAGTATTCAGATAAAAATGAAAAGTAACGTGATTTAATGTATTCGATACCGAAGGGGGTCTAAATAATACTTTGTGTGGACAAGGAGTAGTATATACAGTTAAGATTTTTTTTGATGGCCATTTAGTATAATATATTTTTTTAATTTTTAGATTATGGATTGCAGTAAGCAATATATCGAAAAATCAAGGTAAGTGGAGAATACATTATGAACATTTATTCTCAGCGGAGAGAGAGAGAGAGAGCAGCGGGTTAAAGGAGCGCTATACGCTACTGTATCGAACTCGTACTTTAATCTGTTACACGTAAAGTCAAAGGTAAAGAAAATAATATTAAGTTGTTGAGACACTCCGTTCCCCTTTTTGCCCCTTTTTTGTTTGCCTTTGAGATCGTATTCATAGTAGATAAGCGCTTCTTCGGTCTAGTTAGATGACCGATAAATAAATATAAATGTTACATAGATAAGCCATACCTTAGGTCACTTTTTGATTAATAAAATGGCCAATTAGAAATAAACAGTATTTCAATTTAAATATTTTTTTTTTTATTAGATCTACTAAAATATTAAATTTAAATCATTTTTATGCTGTATCTCGCACACAGCAGGGTAGGCAGAGAAAAGGTAGTGTTGTGATACTCCGTTCCCCACTTTCTACTGATGGTATCTTTCTTACTTATGGACACCAGTAATGTACCTGGACTGATCAATGGATATGTTTATTTTTTAAGGAAACCGATTCATACGTATATACTGTACCAGGGTAAGAACAGTGGAACTAAGTAACATTCCGTACCCCCCATTCCATCTGATTGTCCAGACATTGCATATTGGGCGACCGTATTCTATACAACCTTCGATCTACTAGTCAGACATTAAGAAAATAAATTAAAAAAAAATATACAAAAAATAGGAACAGACCCCACAAACGTTGTCACGCCACGATGACTTCTTTAAACTTAATATACATATCTACATATAGATATACACTTACATACTTAAATAAATAATTATTAATAATTTATTTTTTATTTATATAACGAATGACAAATTTCTCACCTTAGGTTTTCCACCTCTGTCATCTAGTATAATATTGACCAAGCAGTACTCCATCAGCGCCATGAACACGAAACTAGAAACAGAAGTTTAAAAATATATAGAACTCAATCAGACTCAACCAATAAGATCAGAGCGGGAAAATGAAAATATTTCATTTTTTAAAGATTAAAACCATTTTAAAATTAATATTTACATCCCCACGTAAGGAGAGAAAAATAACTATAAAACATATACTCACACAGTACAAACAGACATAAACGCGTCCACCGCCTTCAAATAGGAGACAGGTGGCAGTTGCGCTTGAGATTTAGCGTGTTGAGTGGACAGCGTGAGGAGTGACGTCACGCCTAGAGTGACCCGCGCGGGCGCCGCGTCCGGCTTGATCCAGAACGACACCCACTGGACATTGTAAATGGAAAAACATATTATTTTTGTTTCTTTGTTTTTCGACATGTTTGATATTTCGAGATTTTTTCTTCTTCTTTCCTTGCAAAAATTAAACATTTTTCGAGCTAGAATCGAATCTACAATCACCACATGTGATGTAAGAAATACTGTGAATACACAAACTTGTCTGTTTGTGTATTCAAAGTTAAGTATTTATCATAATATATTTGTGTTAACAAAACGGGACGCGGTTTATCCATACTGTTCCTTGTTTAATATTTGGCTAGACTAGAAACATAGGAATGGGACAGCACAGCCTGGAAAATATTTCTAGATACCCTCATGAAAAGAACTGCAATGACCAATGTAGTATGGATCGGATAGATTCTAAGGTGTTCCTAGATTCGGGCACTTCATGGTTCATACTTTTCAAGTAAAATTATTTTACGTTTCTTTATATAAACTAATGAATTTGATAAAAAATATACGTGATAATATCCAAAGTAATTTACTGCAAGACGTGTGTGATATAGTCACGTTTGAGCTTTCGCGGTAATTGCTAACGTGCCATGCGACTGTTCAGATAACACGAACTATACGTAATATTGTGGTTTGTGTGCATAAGAAATGATTGGTTTAATTTCCACATATGTAAATGTAATACAGTTTGTATAGATATAATAAATGAAACAATTAGTATTATAACTCACAGACATGATAACGATAAGGCAGGTCGGTATATAGGTATTGAACAGGTGGTAGCCGAGGCGACGCTTCAGCTTGAAGATCACCTCCAAGCACGTGAAGTTGCCTGGAAATGTATAATAATGTAATAGGTTAACCTCTTACAGAAGTCACTTTATATTAATACAAAGTGTTGTGTCGATATTTTTTGTGTATCTATTTTAAAAAAATAAAATTTAAAAAACACATTAGGGACATATATTTTCATGTAGCTGTTGAGGCTAAGAAAAACTTTTATTTTTCATTTCCTAAAAAACTTTATTTGTTTCATATATTTATTTCACCTGAATAATTAAAAATTCGATTTCTAGTCATCTTCCCTTGAATCCCACCACAAAATCAAAGTGAAGATGGTCCTTTAAAATATAATTTAGACTTAAAACTACAATAGAGACAAATTTTAACTCTATACTAACATACAATTTAAAATTCGTGTTTAATAAATATTTAAAGAGTTTTATAAATATTGACCAGTACAGCAATTTGGGGCGAGGCTGTTTATGGTAATAGAACTGTGAGATTAACCGACCATAGGCCGGTGATAATGGATCGTAAAAGTAATGTGTCTCGAAATTACTTGATAACGTTATAAAGTGAGTAGATCAAGGTAAAATAATAGTATAATAGATTTTTTTAATCTCATCCACGTACATTTCTATGTACAGAGATAGGCAGAAGAAACTTGGGAAGCTAGTGTTCAGACAATCTGCTCCTATCAAGTACGGTTCACCATTTTCCATCAGATTCAGTGCCGCTGCACTAAATTAAATTTTTATCTCATTTTCATGTTTTGCGATAGACTAGCTAGTGACGTAACTCCATTTTCTGTTTTCCATCAGAGAAAATGAAATATCTAATTTTTTCACTCGCGGTGTAGAATTCTGCGGAATTTCCAGAATTCAGCGGAGAGTTGGGAACGGAAATGTCTTAATGGGAACGGAATGGCTTAACACAAATTTCCCAGGTTCCCTCTGCCTACTCTGCTATGTGCGGGATTCACGTTGTAGAAACTAAAAAAAAATATCAATATTTACTTAACACGTCTTGACTTGAAAAGTGTGTAGAAAAATATAATTACAATATAAACACACACCTGTAGAATAAACTTGTGTACAGTCAGCAGTCCTGTTCTGTACCAGCTCCAGCTGAGGCAACTCTATGTTCTCGTCGACTACTAAAGGCACTTCCGGATCCCATTGGAAGATCAGGTCGTCTGTTGTATGGGACACTAAAAATTTTAAAATTTTACACTTAATATTTATAATAAGCACAAAAAAAAAAAGTTGTTAAATATAATTTACTTTACAGGGTATTTTTTAGGTTATTCTTTAAGATTAACGATATGGAATTGACGTCACTGAGATGCAATTCGAGATGCATTCGAATGTGTCTGTATTAATAATTTTAGAGAACATTGTAAGCTTAAATCAACAAGCTATGGTAATGTTGGAAAGGTGCCCTTTTAATCTACACTGGGGTCCCAAGCCCCCGGCACTGCTTTGATCTCCACGCCCTGCAACGACATCCATACATAACTGTTTTATCTCTTAAAAAAATCAACTTCACGCTGTATCCCGCACACAGCAAGGTGGGCAGAGGCGACGTAATGTAAGGACACTCCGTTCAATACTTCTGGGAGCAATGCGTGTTGAGTGGCGGAACTCAACGCCGCGCTTTTGCCTCGATACCAGAGCGAAGAAACAGAAATATAAATTTAAGTAAATATTTCATTTCTTCGAGTGGGGATCGAACCCACTACCGTCGTATTACGTGCACATTACGCACTCTACAGTACGACGGCCTCAATTTTATCTCTTAGATATGGTTATTTAAAACTATATTCGCTATATCGTCATAAAACATAAAATATTGTAATGGACATAAAATTTGAATCGACAACGTCGGTAGAAATCAAACAATCGGGGTCACAATATATAAATTCATACAATCAAATCCAAGAGGCCTTATTAAGCATTATTGGAAAGATGTATATACGGAGCTTTATATTGGGCGATGTGAACTTGACATTGAACTGTCTTCCTTATTAGGTAATGGAGCTTTTTTTCTATAATCTTTTTACATATGTGTTGTTGCTAACTGCTAATATCTTAATAATTGATTCATGCATCGACGTTTATATGTATATATTGTATGCATATACTTCTTTCTTCATTCATATTTCATTAAATTTTTTATTAATACTGTTTCTTTGGTCTATTAATAACTAATCAGGAACACCGTCGTAAGAGGAACTAAAACGAAAGAGAAAACAACTACCGAATTGAAGACTTCACAAGTAACTTTCTTCCCTTCCCTTTACCCTCAAAGCTCAATCAAAAAGCTTCAAGTGTTCAGAGTTAAAGAAAACGACTCGCACACCCTCTACACTCAACTCAACTCAAATAAAGTAAAGTACGTAATGATCTCAAACAAATAACAAGCTTTCAAAAATACCTTCTAGTGAGTCTTACCTATTTATGGCGCTCGATCGGCTTCGCTGGCTTCAAGCATCTCCAGATAAAACGAGCTGACATCACAAGAGAGGAGAACACTTGGCCTACATTTAAGGTGCTACTCGACGAATCAATTTTCTGTATCGCCCCACAAACTTTACCCCACGAGAGCTTTCAAATATTTGCAACTGAGGAGGCCATTGTGCGATATTTTTAAAATACTCTCATATTATATTTTTATATGTATTTATAGACTAGCTTTCCATTTCAATGGTGTGCAGAGTGTGGTTAATTAAATTGGATTTAAATTTTCAATATGTGTAGTAGATGTTGTTTTGTTGAAAAATAATTTAAAATTTTGAATCGGTTTGGTAATTCTTTTCAATTAATTATATTTATCTCGAAGTCCGCTATAGAATATACCTGCTATAAAATATGTAACGCCATCGTGGTGCAGTGAGGCTTATGTGACTAATTTCTTCGCTGTGGGAATAGCGCGGCGTTGATTTCCGCCACTCACCGTGTCAAGTGCAAAGCAATCAAAAAAATACGAGCATTTACAAATATGAAATTCTCTTCGTAATCATACTCTATGGGTTATTTCCCGTGGACCTACAGTCATGAAATTGGCATAAAGGAGAACTTACCATTGAAAATACAAGTAAAGACATAAATTCAAAGAATCAAAATATTTGTATTTCATAAAAAATAAACATGAGACCTAAGTCTCTGTAAACTTAAGTTTTTAAATTTTTATAAGATCCCTTTGACGTACAATCCTGAAACTGGTACGGAACCCGCGGTGGGCGAGACCGTCTCGCGCTGAACCAGTTTTTATAAGTATAGCAGTATATAATATAAACGAATCACATTAGTGTTAATTACATCATATATTCAATGAAGGTGTCCCATGAGCTATGATGTGTCACTGTCTGCTTTAACAACTACTATTTTAAAACTAATTCATTCATATTAATTTATTACATGCGAATAATAAAAAAAATGTTATTTTTTTAATGTATGTCACGAACTTATAATGAAATGTATGCATGAAGAAAGTCTGATGTACATATAAAACATTATGTAAAACCCATAAGAAGACGAGGTGGCCGAGTGGTTAAGGCGTTGGACTGCTAATCCAATGTGCTCTGCACGCGTGGGTTCGAATCCCATCCTCGTCGAACATGTTTTTTTTAATACAACACAAAGTGGAGACGAAGCCTTAATTTACATCATCTTAATTTTGGATTTTTTTCTAATAATGTTTTTGTATAAATATAAATTTAATTCCGTAAAGTACTGATGAATATATATCCAATATATTACGGATACGGCACGATTACATTTATATATATGAAACGTTTAAATATATTGATATTTTCCTAAATATATTAATAAGTATAAATATTTCACGAAAATAGAATTAAAATTCAAATCCTCATATTACGTGAAACTTTCGATTACCTTTGACTTTCCTCATTTATTGTGAGCAATTACAATTATAATTAATTTATTATACATACATAAATATTTATATTGAGGCCATACCAGACAGTGAAGTAGGAGCACAAGCTTATGACTGTAAATAAAACAGTTGTGGATTCGATTCCCACTCGGGGGAGTGGAACATTTATTATTTACATTTCGCTCTGGTAAGGAGGAAAAACACCGCGTAAATTCCGTCACTCGACACGTAATACCGCAAGAATTCGGTGCAAAGTGGGGAACGGAGTGTCTTAACACTAATTTCCCAGGTCCGCTATGTGTACTTAGCTATATGCTGAAGCTATACAAATATTTCAATTTATCTAGTAAACGATTTTTTAAGCTAAAGTGTACACAAATTAATGCTCCACTACACGGAGTGCATCTGTTACATATTAATATATAATTCTGCTCAACCAGCTATAAAATGAAAGAGCAAAGCTACAAGAACACACACTACGGTTGTGGAGCTTTAGTAGGTAATATTGACAATCAAGAGCACATTCTTTAGTATGAATTAAATTTAATTATATTGTCTATGTCTGGAAGGAAGTGTATTTTTTATCAGCTTCACGCTGTATTCTATCAATTTTTATCAACTTTACACAGCAGGGTAGGCAAAGGTAACCTAATAATAAGACACTCCGCTCTCCACTTGCTGCCGAATTTTGGAGGCATTGCGTGTTGAGTGGCGGAACTCATCGCCGCACTTTCGAGACCACAGCGAAAAAATGAAAATATATATTTAAATAAATATTTCGTTTATAAGGAAATATTAAATAATTAATTAATTTAATGTTCAAGAAATTCCTTATTCATTTATTAGCAAATTCTTTTTACTAATTTCCGCATATTTTTAACATATTAAAAATAACGTAATAGATTTTCTGTACATTAGAAAGTTTACTTTATAGTAGGTACATAAATTGCAAATAATAAATAAATTATAAAAAATAATATTTATAGGATCTATTATTACAGTTTTTTTTATCAAATATATACCGACTGCACTACTCATTTGGAATTTGAACCGACTAGCAACAACTCTGCAACAAATAATTAAAACTATCTCTTAAGAAACTAACTTCTAAAGAAACTTCCTCAAAAGAAAGTGTCCTCAAATATTAAAGTTCACGTCATTGAACTTGAAAGGCTGTCGGGGACTTGTAACCTTGCTAAGTAGATCGTAATATCGATGGTAATAGATTCTATATATAGGTTAATCCGTAGAGGGAGGGGTTTAAGAGGGTGTAGAGCCTCTCGCTACCACTGAGTGTTCTTGAGACGACACTGACACAGACGGTCTAATTTTGTTCTCTTTTATAATTTTATGAATATTAATTTGTTATAGGTAGTTCTGTAATTGAAGTTTAGATGTATATATAGGAAAAATAGAATAGGATTTTACTACAGAAGATTGAAATGCTTCTTAGAAACACTTGTAGTTTTTACTTTTCATTTACAATAAAACTTTAATTCATTGCTATCAGTATATATACATATATATTTTTGTTTTAATTCAATCGGTTCATAAATAAAAATGTTATGTCAATATTAAGAATAGCTTGCGACAATAATAACTAATATTATTAGATCACGATGGTAATTCAGACAAAATAATAAATAATTGTATAATAGAAGCTGGCGAAATCGAGAGCGGGCCGTTACCGTTTATACATACATAACTGTATTTTTTTTAATTTTTATAAACTATAGCATATTTTTTATTGGACATTATAAAATGTTGACTATTTCTTTCCGTTTGTGAAAACAAATATCAAACATTATAATTGAGACCTGAGAGCCTCTTCACCTATTTAACTTTAACTATTAAAATAATAAATATTTTTCATTGACATACTTTAGTGCACTCGATGTTAAGCGAAATTGCTGCTTCATTTATACAGGAGCTTTTTTTTAGCATCAGGTTGTATACTGCCACATAACAGGTTAGGCAAAGCAAACCTAGTTTTAACTCCGTTTATCATTTAACCGGTTAATTTTAGAGACATTGCGTGTAAATTCGTTGAATTCAACCCTGCACTTTGCCTGTATATCAGAGCGAGAAAATAGAAATAATTAATTGTTCGAGAGGGAATTGAATCCTTAACCGTCCCGTTTACAATGAAACACTGAGCCACGGTGCCACGATGATCCCTCACGATTTTTTTACCTATAATTGTATTTATTTTTGATATATATTTTTTAAATATTAAATTAAATACTTTTCATTTGTTACAAGCGACCCGCCTGTGGTATGGCTCGCTTGAACAATGAACAAATATAATTTAATAACGCCAAACCAACGTCCAAACGCCATATAATATCTGTATTCGGAATATCAGAGACATTCAATTATAGAAAATACAAGAAGGTATCCTTATATTTTCTATAACATAATAAATATATAACAACATATCAAGCGTGCTCGACTCAACACGGTTTGCAAAGGCTCTTTTCGGTTTCAAAAAGTTGCGAACAAACTTCATTAAGCGTGAAGTACGCAGCGACAGTCATTATTTTGCATTTTCGCGAGCTTTATATTATATATATGTATGTACTGCTTTTTAATTAAAAATTAATTATAACATTCAACAATGTATAATTAAATTGAGGTATGATTCATTTGAGATCAGCCCAGGCGCACGTCTTTCCAACTTACTTTACTAGTGAACATATATTGCTACGCTTATAGGACTAAATAAAGCTTAAACTTAAAAATCTGAATAATCTGAAACTGATAATCTGAATTAATATTCCTTAGACTATCTTGTAGTAATGGAAACACTTAAAAACATAAACCTTCCTCTGGAGTCGGGTAAAAAGATTGATATTTACCATGCCACAAATGAAATATTAAATCATAGAAAAAACATTGGATTTTTGTGTCCATAATGAGTGGGTAGATCGATTTGGATTTGAATAATTAATATAACAACCTAGCACATATTAAAAATGTCACAGTAGTTATTATAAGTAAATATGTAGAGTAATATTGTGCAATTTCATTATAATTTTATAATTTTTTGCATTTTTAATCGTTTGTCATAATGTATTTATCCCACATTTCAAACGATTTCACAGACCAACGTGGCGGGGCGGCACAGCAACTAACTGTAAAGGCAAAGGTTATGGGTTCGATTTCCACTCGGAGAAATGAATTATTGTCATTTCTTTCAGTTCTGCCACATCTCCGGTATCCATTAGGGTGGCTGAATATTTGCATTTCCTCGCTCTGGTGACAAGGCAAAGCATTGAGTTCCGCCACTCAACAAGCAATGCCTCAAGAATTCAGCGAAAGGTCTTAACATTAGGATCCCTCTGCCTACCCTACTGTGTGCGGGATACAGCGTGAAGCTGTTTTATTTGGAATAGCCTATTTGTCGAGGACGGCCATATTCTATGAAGTTAATCGTTTTGATATAACGCTGTACTTGCGGTCAGAAATACTTTGGGTACTAAGAATGTAAGCACCGAAAAAGTTAGCAAGTAATACATAATAGAGATAGAACATACGGAATATTTTAACTTTATTTACTTTATTACATACGAATGTAGTGGAAAAAAATAATTACATATTAAATAAAAAATTCTAAAATATAGGTATATTATAAACCTTTGAAAACCCTATTTTTTAAACCTCGAAAAAAAAAATTTCAAGCACTATTCTAATAATGAAGTACCTTGACACACATTAGCTAAAACGCTGAGAGCTACGGATGGGGCAATGTCAATGGGCGAGAAATTAACTTGAATAGCAATTTTTTAATGAAGACGTCGTCGCGTCGTGCCACTTTTACATTATGTCGGGTTGTGTAAAGGGGCATAAGGGTATGATTCTAACGCCAGGGTTATGGGTTCGATTCCCACTCGAAAAATGAATCATTATTTCTATGATATCTATATTCAAAGGGCTCCTCTAAGCCCCAAAAAAAAATTGCATAAATACTTACAGCTTTCCATTTGCAGCTTACACTCTTGAGTGTCGTGGGGGTATATCAGGAAGTTCATGGCGCAGCTGAGCTTCAACGTAAGCTTCACCATGTATAGAATGGTTTTATCCTTGTACAACCACACGTAGTGGTTGGGTATTGTCATAGTTTGAAACGTCACCGATTTGGCATTCTTGAAGAAGGAGTCTGGTCTCCACATCTGCTTCAGCCAATCTACTTCTAAAAGTCTGTTAGGGAAAATTTAGTTTTCTGTAATGTTTTTTAAGTTCAATATTTCCTGTACATTGCAGAGGTAACTTAGTTTTAAAATACTCTCGCATTTACAATTGTACGCTTGTTCCCCTGCACCACGGCTGTATCTTTTATATGTTTCATGCCATACGCTATTAGCGTATGTTATGCTTATTTTATATTATAACCTTATTTTATAACCTTTAACTTTAAGTTTAACGTTATAAAATAAGAAATTAAGAACAGAATTGATAGTAATTAGATTTATTAAAAAGGAAGATATTTATGTTTTGTGAATTAAAAAATAAATTACTGAAATTCTATTCATATATATATTATTCAAAGCAAATAACCGTTTATCGATAACCGTGCATCCATTTACTTGATAAGTAACATTGACTTGATTTATGATTGAACATAACGTTTTAACGTATGATAAAGCTTAAATGAATAAAAGCTTTCAGCGTTATAAAAGTTTTATTTTTAGTGGACATATCTCTTTTTCTATGACATATCGAGCTGTGAAAGCCGGACGGCCGACCAAGCCAGAAGTGCCTCTGCCGGCGACGCACCTTGCTCCTGCACTGAGTGGTACGATAACGATACGATACGTTACATCCGGTAAAACAACTCAACTATATTCACAAATAAAATTATTATTTTAAAATTAAAATTATTATTCTAACTAATTATTATCGTCGCCGACATATAGAGATATGTCTATAGAGTAGACAATGGGAACGTGGAAACGTAGTGTTAAGACACTTCCGTTCCCCACATTGCATCAACTCTCGAGACAAATGTAAGTGTAAGCATTTTAATAATTATAACAATTACCTGTATTCAGTTGTCATATTTTCAGGTAGTCTAAGGCGGAAATCCTTCCAGGTTTGAGCAAAAAATATATCTGCAGCATACGTCTGCAAATACAAACAAAATAATATATTATGTGTAATCAATTGCTACAATATAAGGATATACTATATTATTATTCACCTAATATGTATTATTCTTCTCTTAGCAGTAGTGAGTGGTCTACTGCCGCTATTAGTGGGAAATTTATATTTTATATTAAGTCATCAGAAAATATCTTTCCAAAAAGATGTTTGTCATCAGAAATTTATTATAGGAAGATTGTATTAGATTGTTGTAATGTTGATTGATTTGAGAGATCGATATATGCGAGTCGTTGGTTAAAACAGCCTATACCTAAGCCTAACCTATAAAAGTTGACAAACTTAGCTTGCACTAATTTTGTACGAAATGAACTATACATAAGTTTGGCTTACAATGTTTTTTTTTCTAGGAAATACCTATAAATTTTTGTGTAGTTTTGTCCTTTTGAGGTGAGGAACCCTAATAAGTAAATCTACAATATCTATAAATATATAATGTATATTTTAATGAGAAACACTGATGTTTCAGTTTCCATCAAAATATAAAGTTTGATACAAAAATTAATTTTTCAATACGAACTCTTCAGTGAGGTAACTCAACGAGTTTGTAACTGGAACTGAACGAACTACTTTGATAAATTAAAATGAGAAATTCCCTGATCAACTTTTTAAAAAACCGTTAATTAAAGAGGCGGTCGATTCACTTTTTGAAACATATTATTACTTCATATCAAAGATACGTGTGCTTTTTATAAGTTTTCTAGATATTACGCTCGTCTTGTTAATTATGTTTTATTGAATTTAAAATTTATTGGCATATAATCTATATGATGGTTTTTATCTTGCATGTAAAGGCTGTTTATGCAGACTACCCACGTGCTTAAAATGTTTTAATTCAATCGAAATCAACCTAAAAAATGGAAGATTCTTTAAATAATGTGATTTCTTTTCAGATTAAGCATGACCATATCAAAAACCATTATGATGATACTTTAAAAGACATAACTTATTTTCTGGATATCTCTTTTGCCTCCCCTACTGTCATCAATATCTTCATACATGTCCTCAGGGGATACCCTGTACTTTTTACGTTACCTTATTGGATTACATGACTGTCTTATCGTTTACTTGCTTACCATAGAATTCTCATCGATAGAGTCCAACCCCATTACAGTCACGTGGAAATTAACTATCGTAGGCTGGTCATCCTTCTTGGGCGGTCTCATCTTGTCGTAAAGCCGCGGGTCGTCCGGCAGGAGATCTTGGAACGCTAAGAGTGTTGATCTGGGCATATTGGGTGCAATTAAAATTATATATTACAAAGTTTACAATTGTATCAAAGCGTCTAGTCTAGTCTAGACTAGTCTAGCCCGGACTATAGCTGATTCCTCTTGAACTAGCACTAGCTTACGCTACCACAAAATACCTATCAATTATTTCTCTTTGCATAAAACTAAAATTATTTATTTTTTTCTAAAATAATTTAATATTTGCAATGGATTTACGGTAAATGAATTTATTTTTTGTATGAATATACAAAAGTATAAGGAGTATTGGTGTCTATGTACTCGTATGTATGTATGTATGTATTAACCCTTAAATGCTATTACAAAATCCTGAAAGTACTTATATTATTTTAAGAATATTGTCAAAATTTAGATCTCAGATATCATAAATACATCTGAGGAAGATAACTAGATTAAAATAATAAACACAACATATATTAATTTTGATAGTCTTTAGAAACATAACTCTTTTACGAATTAACGTCTAAATTGTTTCATAAAATATGAATAAAAATATAAATTTGAGGTGAAATCTATAAAATATCACAAATTTAACGCATTTAAGAGTTATTTTTTAATTCACACTTTTTTGCATTTCTTTCGTTGAATCCAGAATACTGTTAACTTTAGAGCCAAAATCTCATGACATCACTATAGTTCTATGTTAACTCACCATACCATAATAAAAACATTTATTCAAACACTCACCTACTTCTGGGCTTTGAAGGCGATTCTATTCTACAGGGTATAAAATTCAAGTTAAATAACAAGAAATAACTGGTTTTGTGTGTGTAAAGATATGGGTTCGATTCCAGTTTCTAGTATTGTCATTGTTTTGTATGTGTAGTGAGATTTAATTCGAGAGATACAATAATATAATATATAATACACTTAAACAATCTCGTCATAATATTAGCTTAACCTGTCCAATTAATTTTAATTGTAGTTAAGTATTTTAATATTATTATATTTATTAGGTAAAAGTAATAAATATAAAGGAAATATATGAAATTAGTTATAGGACGTTAGTTCTACATTATAGAAATTTCTGTTTGCCAAAGTGTCAAGAGATTTTTATTGTAATTTTACAAAATTGTTAGTACTTAATATACAATGTAATCAATAAAATTTTAACACGAGTAAAGGCACAGCGTAGTAATCTAAACAATTAGTCGTAGAACAGGGACAAAACCATGCTACTGTACATCTGATAGGTTGTGGGTTCGACTCCCACTCGAGGAAACAAAATATTTACATTAGTCTGGTAACGAGGCAAAGCGCGGCGCTGAGTTCCAATACTCAACAGGTAATGAACGGACATTCAAAATATAAGCTTGTAATGATTTTTCTTTATTAAATACCCATAAATTTTCTCTTTTCCCATATTTTGTTTCGTTTTTATTGTACTTAACAATAAAGCGAAAATTGCTTTACTGTTTTTTTTTATTTTTATGGGAGAGGACAAGGCAAACGAGCGTTCGGGTCACCTGATGGTAAGTGATCACCGCCGCCCACGACCCCATGCAACACCAGAGGAGTCACAGGTGCGTTGCCGGCCTTCAAGGTGGAGGATGTTGGGCGCCGGGGCCCGGCATTACCTAATGCGAAACGCAGTGGCAAGAGCCACTACTTCACGCCGGTTTTAAATGCCGGTGGTGGTATTAATCCGGTCGAGTCTGCCCATGCGTGTTGCCATTACTGGCGACGTGACTCTACCACTCTACTTTAGTCGCCTCTTACGACACCGACAGTACCAGGGTGATCCTATTCTAAGCCGGGACTACACGGCTAAAACTGTACTTTACATCCAATGTAATAAAGCGAAAAGCGCTTTATTGTTAAGTAATGTGGGTACTGTTTTTTTCCTTTTGAGGTACGGAACTCTACAACCAATTTCATTACAAATAAAAAGCTTGCACGCTTCGTCTAATGGAAATAATAATTTATCTATGGCGGGAATACTCATTAGCGTTTCCCTTGATAAATGTATATAAAATATGTGTTTGTGCAATTAGGCTAGTGTTAAGACACTCCGTTCGACTTCGGAAAGAGGCGTGTGCGGCGGTGTCGCTTTGATGGGTTTGTCTTCGTCGGTCGTTCTTAAGAAATGGCGGTTTACTTTACAACGATAGATAATAATTATTTTGTTTGATAAATCATTTTTTCCGTTTTGCTAAAATCTCTTTTGTTTTGATTATATTAGGCTTTTATAGAGTAGTTAAAACTCTGGTTTCATTTAAAGGGTGATGACAAACACATTATTTAGACAGACGTTGTCTCTCGTATATTTCAAGGTGGACTGTGGAGGGATAGGGCTTAAGACACTCGGTTCAATGTTTGGCTCAAGTTCAGGGCAGAGCATGACTACTTTACAAGCTGCGGCACACACTGTGCCTCTTTCCGTTTCTTAAAATAATTTATTTAGTTAATATCGACCGGTGTTTTATATGATTAAAATAAATTTTAAAAATTGATGACAATTTTACAATAAGTTCAAATTTATTTAGAAATAAGAAAGTAGGTCATATTAAAAGTTTCAACTGATATCTACAGTTGACATTTTTAATACGACCTACTTCTATACCTATAAATTACTATTCGATGTCCCCTAGGAATTAAAATGCAATAGATAAACATTTTACTTGCATATGTTAACAATTTCAATTTAAATAAAACTATTAGTTTTATAATCTATTTACATTGTCAATCTATAGATCTCACTACAGACAGGCTACAGATCCTATAAGTCCTAAAAATAATAGCCTTAAAGAGGGACAAAATTTTCATTATCATCATAAGCCATTCAAAGTCGTTGTGTGTTGCGTGACAGAACTCAACGCCATGTTGAAGCGAACGAAATCGAACCTGCAACCACTGTGCTTAGAATGTATATCAATACGCCAGTACTTGGTACCTATGTAGTCAGAAATCACAAAGGGATAAAAATAAACGAAACTATTCCTTCAGATACATTTTGGCATAACAGAATCTCTGTTGATTTAAAAAATAATAACGTATTCCTTGCTTTTCTTTTACATAAAATTTCCTATTTTTGTAAAAACACATCGTCTTACTTTCGTTTCGGAGACTGAACAAACACAGCCGCGTCAAGAGGCCGTGTCTGAGGGCACGGTTTTGAATATGCAGCCTAATTGGAATGCCTTTTTGATTTATATATATTTGATTTATATATATGTATTTGTTTAGCTTAGCGATTTGCGTTGCTTTACTCTTTATATCAGGCGTGGGTGGGTGTGGTGGTATTTACTTATAATTAACGATTTTTGCAGAGAAGAAGAGTTCTTTGTAACAATTTTTTCGATATCTTTATCATAATGTGTATAATATTTAATGAAATTAGTTTATGTATAATGTACATGTTATTTTAAGAGTAAATTTGAACAATATACACTATTTCTATACTTACTGTGCATAACACAGGTCCCCGGCTCCAAGCCACAGTCGTATCAGCAACGTTGACAACCATAGCAACCTTTCAGCGGCCATTTTTTTTTCAATACAACTTTTAACTACATACTAGATTAATTAAGTTAATATTTAAAAAATAATAATTAAAAAAGAAGAATCATTTAATTCCACTTTATAACAAATTAAATTGAACTAACGCTATCTATTTCTTGTTATTTACAAAATATTAACATTATAATCTAAACATATTTATTTTACGAGTTTCACTGCGGAGTTTTAATTTTGACAGATGCCGTCGAAAGCGCGCGAAACAATGATGGACGCTACGTAAAAAACTCTTTTTTAATATATTCTGCACATGCGTATTCGGATTTAAATGAAACCGTCTCATTAAATGTGAGGTATATTCTAATATTTTAAAAACAATATCAACTAGATAGTAAATTAATAAAAATATAATATATTAGAATTTCTCATAAAAGTATAATATACCACTCGTACTTATTTGATTATTAATTATAGACTTATAGAAAAAGTGGCAATACAAAATCAGGTTAATTTGAAAAAAAAAATACAGTAAGTATTTCTTTTGTTTGTATTGTATTGTCTATTTATTGAATAGATCCTCAATGGTTGAAAAATAATAATTCTTGTGTGCTATTCAATTAGGTTTATTGTGTTATTTGTAGAAATTATCTTGCCGTATGTGCACTAGAAGTATATATGCACTTCAAGTATTCATGTGGCTAGTTAATTTCTACTATTATAACAATAAAAGTATGTCAACAGTATAAAAGAATAATAATAAGAGACTAAAAGAAGATTAGGAAATGCAAATTAAGCAATGAAAACTAGATTGTGACTGTGGCTTATCATGCATTGGTCAGACAAAGAGAAGCATCAGTGTTAGGGTCCACCCTGACAGTGTGCTTCCAGGCACAAGTCTCCATTGTCATGATGGTCGTGCATAAAATTCAGTTGTGTATGAGCGTACTGTTGATAAACCCAACTATTCCATCAGACTTGACAAACCGCATATCCTCGCTAGGGAGAATAGATATATAGCCTTAAGTAATTAAAGAGTAGGCGGTTGGAAACTTTCTAGCATCTGGAACCTTACTCATGCAAACTTTGAAGTGTCACAGCCACCACACTAGGGGGCAAGATACAGTCTTCAGATCTACAGATCAGATCAGTCTACAGATTTTAAGCCACTCGATGGTATTATTATTCTGATTATTTTTTTTATAATCATTCTTGCTTCTTGCATTCTTCTATCCGGGGTTTGTGTCGAGACGATAATACATATATGTATTAAGTGGTAAAGAGTAGTCCAATACCGCGATTTGTCTTGTTATTACAGCTAGAACGAATTCACAAGACTCGCGTTGACAGTCAGCCGGATTCAAATATAAATGGTCTTGACCTATATAAAAGTGTACTTGGTTCCAGTTTGGTTCTCTACACGGTCTCTTAAGCACGTCTGGTGGATGTCTAAGAGGATCTCGCTAAGTTCTTTGACACCGACTAATATAGAAAATATCCAATAAATGCTCGTCAAGTGACCTTTACTTCTGATAATAGAATTTTGGAATTTTACGTTTCCTTTTTTAGCTTAAAGGGAACCTGCTGTAAAATATCTTAATTCCCACTTTCCACATAATTTTCATATTTTCCTGACATTTTATGTTGAGTGTCGGAACTTAGTGTCGCGATATCTTGTTACTATATCGCAGCGAACAAATGGAAATTAATTTTCCCTGGTGGGAATCGAACCGAAAACTATCATGTGTTTATCGTTATAGTAACACTATGCCACTGCCCCATGACGTAGCCCTCTTTCACTTATTTACGAATAATTTTGTAAAAATATGATGAATTTGAGATAAATAGACGATGTGAAACTGTTCAAATATTTATATCCATTGTAATTTAGAAATGTAATATTCATTTTAACATTCAATCATTTCATTTTAACTTCTATCTACCTATTGCGTGTAGTGTGTTAGTCATAGTTCTAGAGCGCCACGAGTAAAAAATCTATGATTAATGAGAAAAAAAATATAACATGTTTATCGTTAATAATACTTTTAATTGTCCTCTTCTTTAAACATAGTTAGTTCATCATTAGAAGGAAGAATGCTATAATTGTATCACAGCTCGCTAAAAGCTAATATAATAAAAAATCCACTGAGTCATTTTGTAATTATAACTTATATATTAAAGTCTTATTAATTCACTAACCATACAATAAATTGTAGATCATTCGACGGATAAGATTATCCGAGACAGCGTAGGTTTATATCCCACGCAATTATTTCTACTTCATAATTGTTTTATTTTCAATAAGGCTAAGTTGTACTTCGACGTCACTATTCTTTTTACCTTTAAAACTGTCCTCTATATCCTGTAGCGTCCTATCTTTAGTTTCTGGCAACATGACATACATGACCAGCAAGCACACAGTCAGGGTAGCTGAGTAGACTAGAAAAGCACCTTCCACTCCTATTGAGGAATAAAAATGTGGGGCTGTTTTCATTGAAACAACAAACGCAGGAGTTAAAAATGAAGTGGAGAGTGTGGATCCTAAGCTCCTGTAAGTCAATGGAAATACTTCTCCACAGATCACCCAATTAAGCGGTACAAGACCTAAGCAAAACGACAGAGAATATAATACCATCAATGTCATAGGCACTGTGTCTAATATAAACCCTTGTGTAAGCACCTCAGCCTTCCTCAAATATATAAACGTGGATATCATCGCTAGTGATAGAACCGTCATAGCACCACTAGTGAACAATATAGTCCTTCTTTTGACGTTCTTCAACAAGAATATGGCAAGGAATGCGCATACAGTCCGCAATAAATCTATAACAGTAAATTGCCATGCCACATCTTTTGGGTCGTCTTTGTCTAGTACTGATTGTAGAATCAAATTCCCGTAGGCAGGGACCATGTGAGCGCCCCCAAACTCAAAAACTATTAACATGCATATAGCTATTATTAAGGGCTTATAAAATTCTCGTTTCTTAAATATTTTCATAACACTTTTAATCGCGTCCGATATCGATTTAAACAGTCTATTTAATTTAAACGTCTGTTGTACGTCTCTATTCTTTCTAGACTCTTTTAAATGTATTTCTCTTTCTTGAGCTTTTATCATTTCTTCTAATTCTTCTTGCTGCACTGGACCTTCTCCTCTAACCCATCTGAAAGCTTTTTTCGCATCTTCGAATTTTCCTTTCGATACGAGCCAACCAGGTGATTCAGGTGATAAGCTTATAATAGCCATAGCTATAATTGGAAATGCTGAGCAGACAATCGCAGTCATCTTCCACGTCAGGTGTGCGCCCCAAACGTGGGAAAGCAAGATACCTAATCCCAATGAAATGGCAAATGTACCCAAAAACGCCCCCCTATACTTTGGTTCAGTATATTCCGCAACGAGGATAGCGGCTAACGGTGTACGTAGACCTAGAGCAAGTCCATGTAAAAGTCGAGCTAAGAGGAACAGTGGGACCGTGTTTCCTAAAACGAAGACGATCCATCCAAGTAATGCGGGTATCGTGCACATAAGATGCGCTTTTTGTCTGCCAAAGCGTGTCATCAGGACTGGTGATATGAAGTTGCCGACGATGCCCATCACACCAACCGCTGACGCTGAAAAGGAAACATAAAAATTATATATATATATATCAATTATCATAAAATATTTTTATTTATACTAAGTACTCTCTATCTACCCTGCTATATTCGGGCCACACTGTGAAGCTAAAAAACTTACACTAAAATATTTAAACAATTCATCAGATTTCTCACCAATCCAAGAAGTATCATGATCAGTGAGTGTGACCGGACCACCGTCGCTTTTGATCTGGGCGAATAGAACGGCAGGGAAACCATGAGCGCAACCATGGCCTACGATGTTTAACGCCGCGCCAGATACCACGAAAGCCTGTAACATATAATTGCGTATTATTATATCATTTAATAGTCGTAGTTATTGCTCACTTAAGAAGGACGTGCTCAGCTGGTTTGGGCACGTGGTACGAATAAGTGATAAGAGAAATAGGGGGAGGTTATATGCGGGTTACTGCATGAAGCTACAACGGAAAAAAGAAAACCCGGAAAAGGCTTTACATGTTCTCTAAAAAGTACACAATTATTTTTAATCACTCACATAGCAAGGTTCGGTAAAATAATGATTCACCAGAAATTAAAATAAATCAAAAAAGAATAGATCGAAGAAATTCCTTCAATGATCATTTTAAGCAAATCTTTGCTGCCAAAATTGATTAAATTTTTATATGTATTGTGTACTTATTTGTTTTGTAAATAAATTAATTCTTACCTGTTTTATAAATGGCTTCATCTTCCTATATGTAATACATGAAGAGCTTGATCTGTAACGAATAAATAATGTTTATAAAAATTATAGGAAATATAAACGTAAATAAATATTTCACTTCCTCAAGAATCGAACCCACAATCCGTCGCGTTTGTCATACGTTTGTGCCCCTGCGCCACGTCTGGCCTCATCCTACCAGATTCTCAAAAGATAATGAATTTTTTTATTGACACTACTGAATGAGACATTGTAATTAGTAGATGACGTAAAAATTCCATTCAACACCATGACAAATAATCCATTATTAACTTTTCAACAATCGTAGTCATATTAATGAGGATTCCTATTAATTAAAATTTAAGACGCTTTTGCTATGCTTAATGTGAGTTCAATTCTAACTAGTAGTTCCTGAGATTAGCTACCACAAGACAGTCAATATCTGACTGATAAAACTTTTCAAAACATAAATGAGAAAATAATAAAATTCTTTTCAAGCACTTGCTCTAATTGGAGCGGCTACTTGGAGCTCGTAATGGACCCGCTCGATTGAAAGCTACGACTTACGTTATTGCCCGGAATATTATAAAACATGTGAAAGGGTTTTAAAATAAATTACAATATACTCTAATTAATAAGAAGTTTTTACTGGTGACCCTTTCCATATGAAGGGTATTACGCCTTGTCGTAGATTTGGCGGAGGCCTACAAGACTAGTCCTAGCTAAAAAAGATAGCCTAGCTATATACTCCTGGAAAATATCTCTAGACAAATAAGTCTAAAGAATTAAAGAGACAAAATTTATGTCATTTAGATCTTGCAGACTAAAAAAAATCAAATTATATTAAATACTAATTACTTATACCTAGGAATTTAGTCTGTATATTTTTTTTTATCTTTTCTTTTAACTTCACGCTTTTTCCTAGAGAATACAGTAGACGGAGAGTATTGACGCTAGACGTCAAGACACTCCGTCCTCCACTTTCAGAGTAAATCCTGATTTACATCAAAATATCAATATTCTAAAAATCGTTATGCTAAATATTACCCGCATATATCAAACAAAGTCGCGTGCAGCTGTACCATATAATATGAAAGCCCGGAGGCCCATTAAATATAATCACAGGCAACGTAATGCACACTACAGTGTTCAGATGAGAGCATTTAGAAAGAGTTCAATTTTATGGAAAATATCGTATAGTGAAATATACGTTTTCATATATCGTAATACTAGTATGTTGAATATGAATTTAATTTTACGTTCACATTAACTGTATAGGCTTCATACGACGTCACAGTTTGTGATTATAAAAGTAATGGCTGTAGATTCCTGTTTTATTCCATGGCGGAATGAATTTATATTCCTTCCTTCACTCAAGCTCTTGTAAGCGGAGAAAGTGCGGCGTTGAGTTATCAATGTATTGAAAGTTGGATGGATATTGGCAAATAATCTCTTAATACTACAGCCCCTATGCTTTCTTGCTCTATGTGGAAATCTGAGTAAAGAAAATAAAGCATGTGATTCTACACGCGGTAGTTGAATTCGGTCTCGACTTAGGTAGGTGTTTAATATAAATTTTGATGACGATCGAGCCCACAACCGTTGTGTTTATAGTAAGTTCGTTTGCGCGACGCCTTATTTCTTCATTTGGTAACAACACGCGATGTCTTAAGATATTCCGCCACACTACACGCAATGCTTGTAGGTTAAAAGTGGCGTACGTGTCTTAATGAAGACTCTGAGTGTCTTGACACTAGCTTCCCCAGTTTCGTTTGCCTACTTTAGTGATGTAAAGGATACAGAGAGAAGCTTAAAAAAAGTACCGCGTAGTGAGTATCTGAACTAAGCACATAGAATCTTTTTTTAAACTGTGTGTGTGTGTGTGTGTGTGTATATATATATATATATGTATATATACTACGTGCTTGGTAAAGATTTTATAATATTGCGACTTATATTTCAAAATTTTTATGAGTTATCCAGATAACTCTAATAATATTTTTTTATTTATTATGAATATTTTTTAATACTGAAAAAGGCAATTGATGATTATTAATTTGGTAATATTTAAAAATTAAATCAGAGTCCGGTACCATATCCTATCAACAACCAACCGACAACCCACTTATCATAAGATCACATTTTATTATTTGAAACTCTATACATATTTAGTTTTATTGTAAATATATTGACTGTACCGTCCCAATTTTATCGATAGACAGGTTCGATTATTTATTCATTATGAATATATACATGTTATATATACACATCTGAGAGTATAACAAGTGTCGCAACCCTGACATTGCTATAAAACATAAATAACCTTCAAAGATATCTAGTAATCACGCGAAGTAATTAAATTATTCTACTCATAATATAGTAAATAGGTATTGTTTTACATTTAAGATGCAAAAGTCTTAAGTTACTTATTAGATGATGTGAACACCAGGCAAGAAGCTTGAGAAAATCTAGTGTATTTTCTCAATTATTTGAAACATTGGCAGCTGGTCAAATTCCTAAATTTTAACATTTTATAACTACCTTCATAATACACATATATCTGTATAGCTGTCATTGGAAGAAAACAACTCCCAACGGATTGGACAGAAAGTAGGTAACTGGGACGACTTACCCTGTTCCTAAG
The DNA here is from genome assembly GCA_037355905.1 of Heliconius aoede. Lineage (NCBI taxonomy): Eukaryota > Metazoa > Arthropoda > Insecta > Lepidoptera > Nymphalidae > Heliconius > Heliconius aoede. The sequence continues at coordinate 872,125 of JBAIZZ010000081.1, read as the reverse complement.
ACCTTGCCATCCCTTTTGCTGCCGACTTCCTAATATAATATTCGCATAGGATGAAAGTCAAAAGTTAAAGTTAAATAATTTTAAAAATATAATATTATAATATAGTAGAAATATAATTATAGTCTGTCGGTGATTTCAAAATAACAGTTCTTTTCAAGTCAAGTCAGTTAAACACAATTAAATATTTTTTTTTGTCTGTAAGTCTTTTTGTTTGTTCAGGCCGGAACAGCTAAACCTATTGTTGTGAGACTAACACTAAAATACAGAGTGGCTTGTGGATATAATTTTATCCTGGAATTCTCGTGGGATAGAAATTTAAGTGGAAATAACTCCGTTGGTCGCGCGCGTGTACCTACTGGCTTCATAGATAGTTGTGAAGTAATTAAACGTTTTTCTTTTAAATATGACAAATTTTACGAGCAAAATAAAAAAATAAAATATGTACAAATGTACATATATAATATACATATAATATGTACAAAAAATAATATTCAACGATCTTCAGCCATCGCACACTATCTGGGGACAATCTATTTCTTAGATAATAAAGTTTTTAGTTTCAAATTTTATTCGAAGGAAAAATTATATTTACAATATGAATATATTTCACTGGAAAATTTTGGATTTGTCCGGTGAATGGGAAACGGGTTGTAGTAATACAATAACTATTAGAAACAATTAAAGGAAGCCTTTTGAACACTTTTTATAAGAAAAATATACTTTGAATACATGGTAACAACATGCGTCAAAATTGAACCTAACGGGATTCCAATCCGCGCCTCTGAGTGTTCCAAAAGACGCCGCTTCGATTCGCAATTCGCAAATTTATAAATGTTTTTATAACTTTATTACACAAAAGGTGACACTTAAGTAAAAAACACATTTACTTTTTCGATTTTATTTATCTGCCGACTTTTTTTGTCCACTTTGGCTTACGCTAGTCACTTCATAAGCCATTCAATAAGTATTGTAAGAAAAAAAAAATATATTTTACACAAATCTAAGGTTAGATTGTATCCGCGTTTGGAGTCACGAAGCGGGGAACAGTAATTGTTCGAGATAAAAACATACACTCTAAAAGTCTAAAATACTATAAGTTTTATTTTCTTAATATCTTCTTGTTGATATAGTGATGACTAAAAGGTTTTGGATTCGATTCCGACTAGAGGAAATGAATTATAAACTTTAATAACACAATGCGTCTCACAAAAAAAAAAATACTACAAATTTCCTCATTCGGGTAAATTTTCAAATATATATATATTTTTTTAACTTGAGGCGAGAAAAACAAAAAGCGTTATGATATAATATAAGTTAGCGTTTACATGTTTATAGACACGCATTCATCATTTGATGTAAATATATAACATCGTTTATATATAATATAAATTATTTACCTAAAGGTTGACTATATCTAGTGAGTTACTTATAAAATAGTCCTATATGACATTTTATTATAAATATATTTTTACTCAAAAATATTAATTTTATGGGATACACCAGTTTACTTGGTGTCGATATTAAATAATATAACAACACTAAAGGTCCAATAATATAACTGTGAGGTATTGTTTAAGATAATGAATTGTAAATTAGCATGTGCGTCGTGAGGCGGTCCCGGGCAGCCCTGGGCTGTTTGTTACCTTTGTATCTAAACAAATATCTATAAATCATGGAAACTCACCTTGAATGAATCTATAAAATCAATAAAATACATAAAAGGACATTGTTTTATACAATAATTGAGATAATAATAGGTAGTCAAGTTTTATCTGAATGAACTATGCTTACAAATATAACTTATAGGCATCCTCGTTGCCAACTCTAATCTCAAAGGCCGAACAACAAATATTTAGATATTTAATCTAAATATTTCTATAAGAGATTCGAATCAACAGTCTTCATTTATTGTAAAAATCTAGCTATATAGTGATATAGCTACTTGGTACAGCGGAACCTACATATACGATACTTTTTAACTCTCTTTTAACAGATAGTTACAGAGAAGTAACCTCCTTCTCCATTAAGTTTTTATGAACAATTTCGTTTTTACTTAAAGTATTCTCCCTAGCGAATCTCAAAGCACCAGCCGTTGCGTACTATCAGACATATAACAAATAATGTACGATATCGTCACGATTTCAATAGTCTATATACTCGTGTATTAAAGGAGATGTTCCCATTGACTGAGGTAAGGCGCACGCGCACTACGAAGGGAATTTGAAAAATTTTAACCCTAAAGGGATGGATTAGGGTTGGAAAGTTTGTATTGAGTTTTATTTAAATCGTCACCGATTATTATACAATGTGATATTTAGACTCTTAAAAATATTTAATTGAACACGTGTTGCTTTGTTTATTAGATAGAATTCACCACCTAAACTGAAACTAATTTCATAAAATATATTTGATAAATATTCGTAAAGTTCAAGCGGACGAAGCCGCTCAGGTCGGCTATTATCGGCGGTCGGCTATTATTATATAATCGGCGACCCCTTAATTGGTAATACTACAGACAGACATTTTAATTTAGCAATTTATTTCCGCGTCATTTTTTTGCTTCACTCCGCGTTTGATTGCAATAATATATATTGTATTGATTGAAGAGTATTGTATTGAACGTTGTATGGCAGCTGGTTCCTTATTATGTTAACTGAGTCGAATTGAATGTATTCTATTATTTTTTGTTACTTAATCTATTATTTTATTAGGCTATTTTTTTTATATAAACTATATATACTTTTTTCTGTCACTATGTGAAGACACCATTTTAGGTAACGCCCAATTTTAGAGAATAGCAAAACCTAACGGCACGCTTTGTCTGGTCACCGGTGCGACGGATATGGGACTAATTCATTCCCCCGAATGGGATTCGAACCAACTACCGTCGCGTTTACAGTCAGACGATGCGCCACTACGCCATACGCGCATATATATAGAATAGTATAGTAAATATCCGTTAGTAACAGAAAAAAACTCGCGTCACAATTCACGTTAATATATATACCCTACATTTTATTTATCCTCTACAAATATTAACTTTCAAATAAGCTTTAGTATGCCATTTTTAGTTTTTCTTAAAATACATATTTGTTTTAAAACCGCTAAGTATAGGTTATTAGCATCGATTCTATATTTATTTTATGTGTTTATTTAAAAAAAATTAATTACTTATGTGTGAATTTTTAATACTGGTATAACGAGAAAAGGGATGACACAATTGAATGAACGAATGGAGTGTGCGGTATCTTAGATATAGTATAGCTTAACATAATATTTTTTTTCAGCTTCAGGGTATCCCGTACGCAAGGTAGGCAGACAGAACCTAGTGTTAAGACACTCCGTTTCACACCAGAGTGAAGAAATGACTATATGAAATATCTCACTTCCTTGTGTGGGGATCTAACCCACAACTGTCGCGATACAGTCGCACGCTTGTGCCCCAGCACCACGACGGTCTCAAGCATAATAAATAAGGACTTACGGACGGACTTTGGAAAAAGACAGTCATTTTATTACGTATTACATAGCTAACCATTAGGCATCACACATTACAAAATGCATGATGCACTCAATCAATATTTGCTGAAGTTTCACCCTGTATCCCGTATATAGCTTGGTAGGCAGGCAGAACCTAATGTCGTGACACTGCGGTGAAATCAACGCCGCGCCTTATCTTCTTGCCAGAGCAAGGAAATTATTTTTCTATATATTTAAAGTGGTATATTCTCTTAAAAAAAATATTTTTCAGAAACTTATATTATACTAACATATTATAGCATAATTAGGACCTACGACTCTAGTGAAGCGTCCAAGCGCTCTCTTATGGTTTAGTGGTCTATCACATATAATATAATATCCATACTATCCATGGTATCCTTTACATATAGAAATATTTTGATAAGCACGTTTGGTCTAGTGGTCAGATCTGTGTTGAAATCCACCATCTTATGATGATTCCAGTACCGATTTTTATATTAAATATAAAATATTAAAAATTACTAATTTGATTAGTGTTATATCCCGCTACGGTATATCTTAAAAATATTTTTCATTTTCGTAATTCAAGAAATAGTTGATGGTAGGTATGGATGGTATAATAATAAAAGATGGTATCTTAAATCCTTTACCCAAAATAGCTTACATACCAATAAAATCAGTGAGTATAAAAATAAATCTAAATATAAATCAAACAATATATATGATTTTATCATTACCATTAAGGAATCCTTTGGGGAATTTATAAAATATATAGGCAAACACTCTTTTTACAGGTCAGGTTATCTTAGTAAACACATTACCTTTTCTAATATTCGTAAGCTAATTTTTACTGAAATCAAAAAATTATTTAAGTGAAAAAAAGTACAATATATAAATTAGAAATATATTTTTCATAATTCTGTTACAAAACTAAGTAAAATATATATTTAATCAAATTAAATTATGTTAATATAACCAAGTTTTCATGAAAAATATAACTATCAAAGTTTATTTAATTAAAAATTAATGTCTAACGTTACTATTTATAAAAAAAACTAATTAAAATGAAAACTGATTAAAATAATAAAATTAATTGACATCCATAGCAATTAGAGTACATTCATTTTATGACAGCTCTATTCTTAAACGTTATTGTTTAAATTTAAAAAGTAACACTTTTTTTTTTTCAAATAGTTAAACTTACCAAAAACAAAAAGCTCTCACAATTCACATGCAAAATGAAGCCTCCATAGTGGACCAGTGACAGAACAATACTAAAAGTTTTAGAAGTTAGCGAACAAATTATAAAGTTATTTACTGACGGCCTTGACTTTGAAGAAAACTAATCTAAACTACTCTAAAAGTAGGAAATATCGAGCTGATTGGTTTGGAGCACGTCGTCCTGCCGCAACAAAGGCTTCGGTTATAACTTATACGTGGTTTTCAGTATTGTCGTGTTTTATGTAAGTAGCTTGGAATTGAAGGTGACAAGAAATTGTTGTTTTTCTTTTGATTACGCACTTCACGCATATTCGGACTGGGTTAGTCAGAAAAAATGATTCGTTTGCTCTAGTTTGCTCTGCACGACCAAATAATATCATTATTATCAAGAATGTCATTGTTGTGTCAACCGAAAGGATTTTTATGTTTTCAAATATACGAAAAGATTTTTTTATATAATTTTTATGATTATAAAAATAGACAGATATCCCAGAAAATACATTGATACAAATATTGGAATATAATTTCTATTTCTCAATAGTTGTACGCTCGGCAAAACTTAAAGTTCAATTCAGAGTCTCAATTCAGTTTAATTATCTTTAATTTTATTTTATGGTTAATATAACTATAACGTTTATTTAACGCAACAATGACGTAATTTACAGATGTTTTTTTTATGTTTAGGTGTATAATATTTAATTGAAATATTTTGATAGATTACTAGATGATAAATTATCTCTTTCGCTTGTAAAGAGTTTCTCTGTCTTTTACTGTTATATCAGTTTCACGGTGGGAATCTAGTGTTGAGACACTCTGTTCCCCATTTTCCACCGTATTCTGGAGGCATTGCGTGTTGAATGGCGGAACTCAACTCAACTCAACTCAACTCAACTCAACGGTTACAGTAAAGTAAAATTCTCACCACATCGAATCAAGTAAATGCAAACAAGTTTGAAATGACGATATAATAGCCGATGCAAATTATAATGACTGCGAACTATTTAAACAATAGATATAATAATCTCGTGATGTAACCGTAATGACGCTTCTAGCCCATTTTTTTTATTATATCATGACAAATTTCAATAAAATTCTATTGTGGCGCCTTTTGTACTTGTTCTAAATAGTAATATATATGGGCGGAGCGAATTTTACTTAATGGAAAGAATATATAATTGTGAATGTATGGATCTTATTTAACATAATTGGACGGTTACCAAGAGGCACGGGTTTGAATCCCGCTACGAAAAATCTTTTAATACATTGTGAAAAAAAAATCAGGGGAACCTGAGAGCTTAGTATTAAGATCTAGCAGAGTAGACAGAGGGAACTCTGTCTACTCTGCTTTGCACGGGATATAGTGTGAACCTAAAAAAAGAAAATTAGCCACTAAGTAAATCACAGCTTTTACGCCTGCAACATCTGTTAGGTAAACGTTACTTACAAAATCATAAGTCATTATCTAATACAAGTGAGTCAGAGAATAGAAGTAGTCTTATTGTCATAACAGTCGCGAATTGCGAATATTCTTCATTTTAACTTTTTTCTTCTGAATAATCTTTTTTTAAATGCAATGTGTCTTATGTTCTTTCTTGCGATTTGGATATATTAGGAAATAATAATTTTGGCAAAATTGGTAGAGGCGTGTTGTTGGTCATTTTGACGGAAGTTGGAATGAGGTTTCAACCACATAGCGGTTCTATATTTAAATACTACTTAAATTTATATTAAGGTTCAGAGGATTATTTACGGCTATGCTAGGATCGATTACCGTTTAGAGAATTAATTATTTTCATTTGTTTGTTCTGGTAATAGGTTGAATTCCGGCTATAAGCCGGGATCCGGGAGCCGGGCAATCAATGTCTCGGATATTGGGCGGTGCACTGGCAACAGAGTGTCTTAACACTAGCTCCCCTCTCCCTACTCTGCTAAATGCGGCTAACAGCGTGGAGCTGATAAATATTTAATAATGTTTTCAACAAATCAGCGAAAATATCATTTAATTAAGATGTAGAAAGACCTAGATTAGCCTCTTTGTTGTACTAAAGAAATAGTCTTAAATAATAAAAAAAAAAACTTATGATAGGCCTATAAAACTTACTGTACTTACTTGGTTTATCAGAACGTGCAGTGAAACAGATAATAACTTCATATTTGAGCAGCTTAAGAAATTAAAAATAAATAACTCACAATGTATAGACAGACAGACATTTATTTTCTTAGATTAGCTAAAATACAATAGAGTCTATAAAAACTGTTTATTGTTTGTTTTGTAGTTTTTTTTTGTAATATTATATTATATAATAACGCTTGTTCGGAAGCTATTAATCGTATATATAAGTATTTCAAGGTGTCTAGATATATTTTCTATGGGGGCGCCTGTAGGTTTAGGTGGGCACGACCCACAAACATATTCATATTGCTCATGAACGCGTAATTATTACATATTTTTGTTAATAATTATTGAAATTATTCCTTTATAATCCACTCTTTGCTTTATATAGATAATATTTTAAAAAATTTCATACTAAAAGTCACACTTGATATTTGTCATTATAAATTATCCTGTTACTAATCTGTAGTTATGTTTTTTTTATCACAACTGGTGGTCTTCATTAGAGGTTACTTTAGTTTTTTATTATCGAGAAAAATAAATATTATTTTTATTTATCCGCTATTGCAATTCTTAATATATAAGCCCGCAAGCTTAATATATATATAAATACATAATATATTATAATAATATATATATTGCGGGCAATATATATACTATAATATATAAGGTGTCAGATCCCGCCACTTAATACAGAAAGGAGAAAGCGAAGTGTATATGCCGCCAAGCTACTCGTATTAAAAATCATCTAAACAAACACTTAAACTATATTAAAACAAAAAATAAAGGCCGAAAAATAAGCCTAAGAAAAATAAATAAGACTGTAACGCGACGGTTGTGGGTTCGCACTTTCGCATTTCGCATTCCTACTCGAGGAAGTGAAATATTTATTGGCGTTTATATTTCCATTTTCTTCGCTCTGGTGCCACTCAACATGAATTGCCTCGAGAATTCGGCAGAAAGTGGGGAACGTAGTGTCTTAACACCGCGGTTCCCTCTGCCTACCCTGCTGTGTCCGGGATACAGCGTGAAGCTGAAAAAAAAATTTAAAAAAAAAACAAAAAATATAATACAAACATACCGACAAAATCCATTAATTCAAACAAAACAAGCACACAAACACTACACCGTACATTGGTCACTTTGTAAACATAAAAAAAACGCTAAGAAAAAAAAATTTACCGAACATTCACCTACATTTTTGTGTTTAAAATTTAAAGTGAAGGCAGTTTATTCATTATTACGGGGAAAGTGTCGACGCGACGGTTTCTCTGTCGCTAGTCGAGTAGTCTTTGATACTCGAGAGCTCAACTACCTGCCGTTTGTCGTGATGTAATACAATATTACGTATATAGAGGAGAGATGGAGATACGTTGTGAAATAACATATTTTTTTAATTTTATTTAATTTAATTTTCTTTTATTTTATTATTTTCAGCATAAGAAAATCATCTTACAATGAGAACAGAGAACGTTTTTTTAAATCATTCGTGAGAAGAAAAATTTAATCTACCACAATTACGTGTCCGCTTAGATACTTTCTTTCTACGCCACCATGGTGTTTAGTTATGGGAAAATTCCACGGCCCACGATGGTATTTAATTTAAAACTGAAATTTTCTAACAAAAATTTCTACGGAACCTTTGTATAGGAATGACAATATCATAAGTTGAAAGGTGTAAATATTTTTATTTTTTATTATAATATTATTATTAAGTATTATTTATTGTATGAATAAGAAGTGGTTAAAATATGTGTAGGTATTCTTTCTGCTACATTTTCTCATTTGTTAAATAAAAGTTATAGTAACTTAATTAAAATTTATTTTTCGTAGCTCTACGAAAATTACTATGACAATAATTCCAAATTTATAAATATATGAGTGAGTTTACTTTCTTCAGTTTTATAACATATATTAGTACAGAGTACAGAGGCCCATTAACCAAACCCCAGGCACTACTCTGAGATCTTCATCCTCCTCACGGTAGGCACCTGTACCTATGGTCTCTAATTCTATACTTTACATTTAAAAAACATATTTGCTTAATATAGTATTTCGGTTTAATAACTTTAAGACAACCAAGATTCTTTCCTTATTTTAAATAGATTATAGAATAAATGTAAAACAGGTTAATTCCAACTGCCAATACTTGTTCCATAAATAAAAAATAATAGTATAAATTGACACCTAATAACTTTAAACAAGTTCTGAACGGATTGAATTTTTTTATTATCATTTAAATATTTTATTAATGAAATATTATGTCTAAATAAATAATTGTATATCGACGTATTAACACTCGATGGAGACGACAAGTATAGAGACCACGTTTTGGGCAAAAGGTGGACGCCCTGAAGGCTACGATTTATAGCCTATTTATGTCCGATGAGACTTCTACTCAACAATCAATGTCCCGAAAAATGGGGCCTAAAGTGGCGAACGGTATGTCTTAACACTCATTGCGCTGTATCTACCCTGCTTCATGCAAGATACAGTGGGAAATTATAAAAAAAACTAATCTACTGAAGTTTTTCCAATCTACGTAATGTAAGTAATTTTCCTCAATCGTAATCGTGATAAATAACAAAGAGGCAAATTAACAATATTTATAATTGTTTAATGCCTTCCTAGTTTATACTTAGTCTGGTACAGTATATCGTAAAGCCCGGTTTCCACCAAGATAGCAGATGTATAAATCTACAAGCACAACGGGTATGTCACTTTCACACTTTTCTTCTGATGTATGGAACATACATCAGAAGAAAATCTTAAATAATCCGCTGAAACGAATATTAATTTTTATAATTTAAAATTTTTATAATTTTATAAATTAAAATTACTAATCTTCATTAATAATCCAATTATTAATACTCCAATTTTGGTAATCAAGAATTAAATTTTATTTATGAGTATATATTCCGCCACTCAACACGCAATGCCTCCAAAACCTCGGCGGAAAGTGGGGAACGGAGTGTCTTACCACTGGGATCCCCCTGCTCTGGGTTTACCCTGCTGTATGCGGGATACAGCGTGAAGCTGATTAATATAATAATATATTTGAAATTGATAAACAGGGTAAGGGTTCAAGCTCATAGTACAATATCTAAGATTTGATTTGACACGATACATCGCGTTTTCAGCCTTCTGCACATATAGCGATAGCCTTTTAAGATAGCATTATACATAATTATTATACTGCTACATTGTTGTATGGACTCATTTATAATGAATGAAATGAACTACAATTATAAGCTCGTAATCGTTTTGTACAAAATGCGGCCAAAAGGATGACATGTGCTCCAATAGACTGTATTTGATATTAGTTTCACCTTAACAGTTTTATGAAATCTTTAGAAAACAGACAGACAAACCGCTCTATCGATCCCACGCCGACGTGGTAGGACCATGTTGCAAGGATTCTGTTTTGTTGTGATCTACAGAACATTAAAAATATTTCTTTAAAAGATCAACAAGCCACATACATTTCGCTTATTATCGATACCATATAAGATGAGGTAGACATATTGAACGTAAGGACAGACAAACTAAATGTCAAGGAAGATCCTGCAATCTATCAATTTACCGGAAATTTTAACGGAAACTGGATATACATAAATAGCTTTTGAGACGAACAGCGGAACTATATTTACATTTATAAATAAAAAAGGAACGATGTGTGATTGGTGTATGTTCGATTCCCGCTCGGGGAGATGAATTATTTTGATTTCGTCGATCTGAAAAGAAGACAAAGCGCGACGTTGAGTTAAGCGAAAAATTAATCACAAATGTTATCTTGAAAAAGGTTCCGTCTACCTGCTATATGCAGGACAACCGTGGTGTTACTTTTACATAAACAAATAATATTATTTTAATAATTATTCATAACTAAGTATATAGATTTTTTTCTGCTCTACGCTGTAATGCGCACATAGGGAACCTGGTAACCTAATGTTAAGAAATTAAAACTAATTACAGAGAATTATAGAATAAGAGAACTAATTAGAGAGAATTAAAACTAATAAGAGCAAAATTTTGTTGTATTTAATAATTGTGTGATATAGATATTTATATACAAACAAATCTAGGTCTAGAATAATAAGTACAAAACAACAATTATTAGGTAGTTGCGTCTCAGGTCACGTCGGGTTGCGTCACGTCGCGACACGTCATATTTATGCAATTTATTGTTGACATAACATAGTTAACTGTGCCTTTCACATATAAGTACTGTATTTAGAGGGTTGTATCTCCGATGAGCATTTAAATTATCATCATATTATATTTTATTTTAGTGACTTGTCCAGCCTTAGAAGTCTAGTCCAAAGCCATCGGGCAATGGAAGCTATGGAGATGTTTCTGGCAACCATCGGAAAACTTTGCCTGACGCGCTCGAGTCATTAGTGCCATTTGTTCAATCACGCGGGACCATTATGTGTTTCTCTCCACGCTTACATAAAATTGCATTTCTTAAAATTTTATTATATTTATTTTTATTATATCCCTAGATTCATACACTGCCAATTTCAATCAGTTAAATTGTGGTTTAAAATAGAATTACATATTTATTTCACTATTTTCAAAATGGTGGTCAGCGACTAATGCGAGTCTAGCTAGGCTTTTCTTTTAATAATTTAAGAGCCAATCATTGGTATATCTTTTTTTTGTTTTAGATGCCACGTAAAAGAAATTGGATCACTACAAAAGGTTCATGCACGATTAGAAACTGCGGTATCTGTTAAAAGAGGAGGCATTTCAATGTATAAAGTTTCTCAACAAACTGGCATACCTTATTGTACTTTAACCAACACATAATTTTGCGAGAGCTTAATAGTTGTATGCCTATTGATGATTATAATAACTAAGGTATTATTTAAAGTACAATTTGTTATTTTTATATTTAAGAACAATTATAATGGCATTCCTGTTTGAATGTTAAATGGGCTCTTTAGCCGCATTTGTCGGGTAATAGGAGCCACTGATTTTTTTGTAAAATTGTAATTTAATATCACCATTACTATAATTGTGTTTAATAATGGAGGTAAGATCCTAATTAAAAATTACAAAAATTTACAAATATATGATTTTTATTAACATTCTAACTTAGTAGGCTCTCTTTGCCCTGTTCCCCCTACATATATTTAAATAAATATTATATTTAAATAAAAATAACAAAATCATAATACCCACCACTGCCTAACTACCTCAAAGAGGAAAATATATTTCCGATTATTGAGGAGACAAACTTGCAAAACTCAATACCAGAGCTTTCTAGTAAGAGTCGATTATAACACCAAGGTCAAAAACCAGTGCTTAAAACACTTATGAGTATTTTACTTTGCAGTCCAGCGTACGACTGAAGTAAAAAGTACTTGCACAAAAAGTCGATCCGTATCTCATGTTGTTTCTAATGAATACAGATTAAATAGAGCAATTAAGATTACTTCTTAATCAAGCTTCTAATTTGATTGGAAGTAGCAAAAAAGAAATTGGTTCGCAAAATGGTCTCCACAAAACTTGCTGCACTATCTGAGCAGATCACTTAGTCTGCTGCTGCTCTGCAGCAATTGAAATCTAAAGACTGTAGTAATATAATAAGGATATATTGATAATTATGTAATGGATGCATCCATTGGTCAGATAAAGTCGCGAGGCGGTCAATAACTCAGTGGGCATCGAACTACAATATATATATTATAATAAACCATATACCTTAAGTCTTTCAGAGGCCACAAATATAGGATAGAAGTCGTTTTGTATTTAGTTATATCAGCGTGGCCTTCTCGATACAGGAAATGCCTAAAGATATTATAAATATAAAAAAAAATTGTAAATTACCCTTAATTTCTCGTAGATACTCGATTATGTGTCCATTCGCTTGTTCAGTTGTTACACTCTGAATTGCTTACAGTTCAAGGCTGAATTGAATTACCCACTATTGTTTCCTAAACGTGACAAAGATGCATAATACGTAGTGTTTGAGAGATAGCTTGAATTTTATTTACATGACGATTATTAACAGTTGTTAGAATGTAAAATGGTTCGTAATGTAAAAGTTTTTAAGTATCTGTCTTTACATGACGAATATGAGTTCGACTTCTAATTGGAAATATCAAAGACGTCTAAACTCATCATATATATATTTAGAAAATCTGCCATAAGCCATATACCAGCAGCATAATATTTCAAATGTATTAAATGATGTCATCTATATAATATCTATTGAGTAGAAGTTTTCCTTTGCTTAAATAAATTGACAGAAAACGCACAGCAGAAACAAAATAGAACACTGAAACTTGGGGGGCATTAAGAGTGAAAAACGAGATTTGACACGCCACGTCCTCGAGGTCTCTGTATAGTCAATTTAAAGTTCAAATAAAGATTTATCTCACATTTAATCTAAACTGGGTGACACGTGTCATAGTGAGTGTTTGTGAGTCGGTAAAAAATCTAGGTACGGTATTGTTATTAGACTAACAGCCATTGTTATATTTTTGTTGACTAAAAATTGTAATAAAAAAACAACGACGTGCTTCAGGTACAGCGTTGCATTTCCGTGAGAGAGAGGCTAAAAATAAGCATGTTGAAAAATATTTTTGTGTTTATTTTATTTGTGACGTTGTTCGCAGCGCAATTGGAACACAGTAAATTGGGCGTTTTAGTTGTTTGCTTGAAGCTTCATCATGAAATATTAGAATGATAGTTTTGACCGTTTTCTTAATACCGAATATAAAATTTAAGTTATGAAGGCAGTCACGGCGCAGGGGCGCAAGTGCGTGACTGTAGTCGCGACTGGCTGTGGGTTCGATTCTCACTTAATGAAATGAAATAGTTTTTAAATTTACATTTTCATTTTCTTCGCTCTGTTCTCAAGGTAAATCGCGGCATTGACTTTCACTCAACAAATAATGTCAAATTGGGATCAGAGTGCTTTAACACTACGTTCCCTCTGCCTACTCTGACGTGTGCGGGAAACAGCGTGAAGATATTTGTCATACTTTTTGCTGTCGTTATATCTTATTAAAAAACAAATCAGCTTCATAAATGTAAATAAATATTTCACTTCCTCGAGTGGGGATCGTACCCACAACCGTCGCGTTACAGTCACACCCTTATGCTGCTGCGACACGACGGCATTGTTATATTTTAATTAGTAAAAATATTTCATGTTAAATAATATTCCACTGCCCTAAATATTTTTTTGTAATTTTAAGTTTTTTCTGCTCCACGCATTATCCCGCATACAGAAGAAAGGAGAAAATGAAATATGAAATATTTTATTTCTCCAAGTGATGATCGATCCCACAATCTGTCGTGTTTACCGTCGCACACTTGTGCCACTGCGCCACGACTGACCAGAAAGTATTTACATTATGAAAAATATATTAAATAGCACTGGCAATAATGTACAAAATTAGTTTTGCTCTTTAATTTAAGAAGGCTTGTAAAAAAAAATATTATGCATATGAATATAAAATATTTATAACCACAATAACACTACATAATACATATTTTTTATGTATATTTTTTTGTAATATATTTCTATCTTTGTAAAATTAAAAATTTTATGTGCTTAGTCTATGACTTAAAGTAAACTTTATTATGGCCACAAAAAGCGACGTGGATAAAAAAAAAGAAATTGTCTATTCGCCATCAAAATGGCGTCATCGAAGGAAACCTATTGTTTGTGTGGTCAACCATATAATATTGGACAATTTATGATAGAATGTGACTGCTGTCGAGAGTGGTTCCATGGAAGGTAAAGTGGAAAAAAGTATAGTTTTGCAGTGAAAAGCTATTTGTGTGTGAAAAAAATTGAAAAGTGTTTGACAGCACTCGGCTGTTCGGCCATCATGTTGTGAAGATTATGTTTTCATATAGATTTCTTTATTTTACGTTATTCAAACACGTTTCTTTATAACTAGTCAAATTAATTTAAAGTGCTTCTTGTTTAAAGTGAATTTTATGTTGTTATTTTAGTGCAATAGTTTGTTTACAGTTATGGTCACCATGGGACCAAGAAATGCGCGTTTCACATAATCGCGCTTTGTCCACTTAAATCTATAAATAAAATAACTATACCCTGTGTTGAATACAAAATTTAGCCCCCACTATATTATTTAAAAATTACGTGATTGCAATGAAATTAATATTACGTTTATCTTTATTGACTGCGAGTGATTATATATAAAAACAAACACGTGTTTTGTTTAAAAATATTGTTGTATTTGGTTTACAGTTGTGTTGATGTGAAAATATATAATTCGGATGATATAGACAAGTACCACTGTCCAAAATGTGCACAGACCTATGGCCCTTCTGTGTGTAAGTAATATTTTTATTATTTGTAATATAATATATCATCTATCTTATGTAAATACTAATATAAATATACACTAACATTAACATAACTATTTTAACAACTCTGTTGAAATATTGCCAAGTAATCTTTATAATAGTTTATTAAATAGAAATTTGTTACATGTGAAATGAAACCTGCTTTTACAAGGTATTTTCTTAAAATGTTAAGTGCCGTTCATTATTGGTGAAAATTATGATTCTTATAAACAAAATGGCTTACTATAGTACAATAAAATAAAAGGAAATAATTAAAATTTTCACAGATGTATATCTGCTGCATCTATAATAACAAATACTAAAAAACAGAAATGTTTACAGGAGTCCCCTTTCCACAACTTGACTTTTTTTTTGCTTTGTTTTTGTGAATAATATTATGAAACCCTCTCTGTGGGAGGGACTGGAGTGTCTTAACACATCTATTTCATGTGTTAAGACACTCCATTCCCCAGACATTGGAAATAGGCAATAATTAATTGTACCTCTTCGAAGTGTGAACTTAAAAATTTACCATTTACCATCAGATGTTGTGCACCAAAATGGCCTCAAATTCAAACAAATACATTTTATGTAAGCATCATTAGTAAATGCATCAAGTATTAATTTTTAAAAATCTCTGAAATAACTAAATATTATTGTTATCGAAGGTCAATCTATGTTTAAATATGATTGGAATAGTTATATTTTTCACAGTTGCACCTCAAGGTGACCTTTGAAAATATATAGGTTTTGCCATGTCATCTAATAACTGATGAATCGTAATGTTTTTGCTTGTGTTTACAGATTACATGAGATCTATCCCACAACGGAATGATTATACTTAATTTATATTTGTTTCACTTGGTTCTCTTAGTCTTAGTTTTCTAGATAGAGATATTATTTTATATTGGTTCCACAACCAATATACAGTATCTTGTTGAATTTTTAAAAAGTTGACAGTTCATTTGCTTGGTGATAAAAATAAAATTAAATATATAAGGTATCAAGGCAAAGCGCGGCGTTAAGTTCCGCTACTCAACACACAATGGCTCCAGAATTTGATGAAAAGCGGCAAATGGAGTGTCTTAACACTAGGTTCCCTCTGCCTACCCTGCTGTGTGTAGTATACAGTGTGAAATTATTATCTGGCCGTATTAATGAAATATATTTATGTATATTTTTATAGCTTCTTACTATATCTCAACATAGCAAAGTAAGGTAGGTAGAGGGAACCTAATGTTAATTCATTCCATTCCCCATGGGCCTTAAGTGGAAGCTTGAAATTGAAAATAAGTGATTCCTTCCAATTAAATATCCACATACAGTCAGACAACATATATTTATTTATACAAAATATACAAACTAATTAATTTAATAATTCTCATAAGGCAATAGGTAAACATTAAACAAATGTATATATATGTACATATATTCTAATTTCACATGTACATATATTCTAAATAAACATCTAAATAAAATAAATATTTGTGATGATAATTTATCACTCATATGGTCTTGATCATAATTATTTATCATCACTGGGAAGCAAAGATAGATACATTAGGTTTAAAAATCTAATGCAAAAAACTAAAACAAAAATTTTCTTAATGACTTCTTTTTTTCTTAATAACTGTCAAGCCTTTATAGTTATTTTATACCTTAAACTTATAATTTACGCTATTGTGTCATAATTTAAACATACTAAATTGAATACAATTTTAATGAAACTAACCTAATTAATCACATGTTCTCTCACTGGCAACAACATTGCATTAACTGTATAACATAACTTAATGCTTTATAATAATAATTCACAGTAAAAATCCCAACAAACAACCATCGTGCGGACAGATACGAGATAGGGGCGGAGACCCGGCCGTCGCAAGCGGGGACTCCGGCGTGGGTGCGGGCGCTCGCCGCTCGTCCCCTAAGACCCACTGCGGCGGCGCTACAGAGAATGAGACCGCAGCATTTTACTGAGGAGTTTGTTAGGGACAATGGTAAGTGAGTATAAGCACGAGTCACTAGACACTAGGATATTAGTGGGTCTACTTAACGTGGTAGGAGATCCGTCCCTCCCAGGCATGGACTAAGAGCCATTTACTGAGTAGTTTTTTAGGGACAATGGTAATCGTCAGGCTGCGGAGACTAGACATTGCTTGCATGAAGCATACATGAATAGCAATCCAATTTGTAAACACAATCATTTTTTTTAAGTTAAACAATCAGTTTTATTTTAAAGTTAGTTTTTTATACCCACATGTCCTTTTCATGTGGGTTCTCTCTCTATTTATGAATTTAATTTTTCTTTTGTTAGGATGTTCTATTGTCAGATGTTTTTAGTGTCAATTTCTTTATCATCTCTATCTTGAAAGTATCTTATTGATAACAATAGAAATTAGCAATTCAACACATTCGCAATGGCGCCGTTGAGCTACGAATCACGCACACTCGAAAAGTAGGTGGAAAGTGAGAAATGTGTGTGGAATAGGTGCTCTCTGCCTACACTGCTATATGCGAGATATAGCTAAAATCTTATTGAGCATATTCATTATAAATATAATTCTTTATATTTGTTAGCATGTCGATAACATTTTAAACTTTGATTTTTTTTACTTTACTAATGTTTTCTTTGATTCTTTGCAGGGTTCAGTCGACCAGTAATTTTCAATACATTAGAAGGGTTGGACATGAAGGTTCCAGATTCCTCCACGTTCAATGTCAGATCTGTTTTAAGATATTGTGGAGCACAATTGGAGGTATAAAACTTTCGTTTAATTTTTATCACAATTTCAAATGAAACTCTTTAACCATATTAATCGCGTATTATTGTATTATAAACATATTTTATTTGCACGGACTAGTGCAAATTGTTCGAAACGTTGGCTTTGACTTTGAAATCATTCCTGGCGCAGCAGAACAGTGTGACTGTAAACACTAACAGTTCGAGGGAAATTTACATTTGTATTTCCATTTCTGTCTACTCTGCCGAGTACAATATATTGTCAGCATGAAGCTGATTTTTGTTATGTGCAATCTAAGATCTTATTAATTTCTTCATGTGGATTATACTTCACTCTTCTGTATTTGAATGATGTAAAGAAATCTAGTGTTATCTTTATTAGGTATTTTATTGAATATAACTTGAATATCTATATCAAATACATAGTCATGCTGTTGAACCTGAAGTAAGATTCAAGGGCCTGTACTATCCAACATTCTAACACACTGTTCTATATAATATATAAAGAATTTTAATATAAATATTAATTATATACTGTCTTCTATAAAATTTATTTACTTAAATTTGAATCAATAAAGTTGGTATGGAAAAAAGTGTTGCCATAGTAAATTGTCATCTATCAATTGGCTATGGCAACACTATAGTTTAAATATCGATTGACCTATTATCGTTAAATGTAAGGAGTAAACATATTTAATTTCCAGGTAGAAGTGATAGATGTACGTAAACAGTCAACACTCAGAATGCCACTCGCTGACTTTGTAGAGTACTTTGAAACGCCGCCTGAACACCGTGACGAGAAAGTACTTAATGTACTTAGTTTGGAATTTACAGATACTAAGTGAGTACTTTGTATATTATTTGTTATTTTTTGTATTTTCTCAAATGTAGTTTTTTGTTGTTTTATAATTAGGAAAGAAAAGTACCTATTAAAATAAATGATTCACACTGTATACCGGATATAGTATCATAGACAGAGGGAAACCTAGTATTAAAACACTGTTACCTTTTCATTTTCGCTTCACTTTTCGAGACATTGTTAGTTCAATGGCGAAACTCAGCGATGTGCTTTTTCTTTTTTAACAAAGTGAGAAATATTGAATAATTCAACCACTAAACTCAGGTAAACAAAGTGATTTTGTGCGTCGGTAACAGAGTGTTTTAACGCCAAATTTTTTTTGCCTTTCTTGCAATATGCACCATAATATATTAGTAATAGTTAACATAATAACAGACAACACTACAGCATGGTTCTCTCTCTCTCTCTCCAGCATGTGCCCGCTGGTGGAGCCACCGGGCGCGGCGCGTCGCCTGGACTGGGCACGCGTGGTGTGGCCGGCAGGCGGCGAGCCTGCGCGCCCCGCCGTGCAGCGCTACTGTCTCATGTCTTCCGCCGCCTCCTACACCGACTTCCACGTGGACTTTGGGGGCACCACCGTGTGGTACCACGTCATGTTTGGACGCAAGGTAAGGAGACATGGGATCATATTACTGAGACTTCACTTTTGTATCTCTGTTTGTATGTCTCTAAGCTGTATCTCATAAACCGTAATAGTTAGAAATTTTCACAGATGTTTTTCCGTGGCGACTGTAACAACAAATACTAAAAAACAAAATAAAATAATTAATTGAAAAGGCTCCCATACAACAATAGTGATTTTTTGCGTCTTTTTATAAATAATACGAAATCGAATCGAACATCGAAAGAGATCTGGTTATCTAGTGTAAAGACTCTCCAGTTACCATTAAGCCACTTCTGTTCTACCAAACAAGAAAAAGTGACACAGCATTTTCTAGAAACATTTGCCATACTATAGAGCAATGAAATGAAAATATTAAAAACTTTATCCCCGAGGGGATTGCAGATATCTTTTTTAATATGTAACTTTTTTGCTATTTACAGATATTCTATTTAATACCTCCCACGGCGACAAATCTCGCTCTTTACCAACAATGGAGTGCGGCGAACAATCAAAGTGAAAGATTTTTCGGAGATATGGTAAATATTAAAGTATAAGAACTAATAATAAATCACTTCTTATCTGGAGACATTACAGACATTACGCTTTAACCAATGAAGAGTGCATTGGATGAGTCTGGACCACCTTGGAGTTAGCTGCCAATACCTATGCAGGCTCGATTTTAAGAACTTTTATTACTAATGGTTATTTCTTTCCCGAGTGAACAATACGCACATTTGCCACTGGGCCAAGCTCACTTTTTTTATATTTATCTTATGTTAGAAATTAAATTTTGAAACCAAAACAAGGATTTTTAAAATCCTTTTCTGTCTATGCGTTTCTTTTAAAATATGAGTTGTTTTCTATGTGCTTGCATGCTTTTATTGTCATGGGGCTGACACTGAATGATACAGGTAGTTGTGGAGCAATATTAAGCTACTTTTTATCCCTGATACTATACGAGTCCAAGTGGTTGAAGTTGCACAGGGGCCGCTAATAAAATAATTAGGGCACATAATAAAGTAATAAATTATTTTCCATATATATAATATATATAATCTGTTCACAGGTGGAATGGTACGGAACAGCAGAGTTGGGGCCTGGAGAAACCCTCTTTATACCAACAGGATGGATACATGCAGTATATACTCCATCTGATTCGTTGGTGTTTGGTGGGAATCTGTTGCATTCTTATGCAATTGAAATGCAGTTGCAGTGAGTTTTTTTATCTTATTTATTTTATAAATTGAATATGAAAGTTTAAGGATAGATGTTTGCTCTATTTTCATGTAAAAACTGTATAGTAATGTAACTTTTACATTAGACTAATACATTTTAAAGATATGGAAGCTAGTATTGGCGCAAGGGATCAAGCGTACACAGCTGTAAACGCGACAGTTGTGGGTTTGATCCTCACTCGATTAAATGAATTATTAAATATTTTCATTTACTCGATCTGGTATTGTCTTTTATTGGATTTGGCATTACGCGGCGTTCAGTTCCGCTGCTCAACGCGCGGAATCGCGAATTCTATATCCAGAACTCGGCGGAGAGTGGGGAACATATGTGTCTTAGTATAGTTATACCGAGGGCCCCTACGTATTTTTCATGTCAAAAGAGAAAAACAGAGTAAAAGGTCATTTTGCTCTTAAAATAAAAAATAAAATAGCTTTGTAATTTTTTTAGACCAAATTTTCGATAAGCGCTTATTTGAAGACAAATTAATATAATTAATGTGTAGCTAACCAATATAATCTTTTTACAGAATATATGAAATAGAATCACGCGTGGAAACACCGATGATGTTTCGTTATCCGCTATTTGAGGCATTACACTGGTATGCAGCGGCACAGTTACTTGCCGTATTGAGAAGACACAATGAAGAGACTCAGGTGGGTTTTGTAGTATTTGTTTTAAGGGTTTTTATATTTTTATAGTTTGTATATTTTGTCTCTGTTTCGTCAATTAGTTTTCGACTGTTGTTATAAAACTGAAGAGTTGGTTTGCTTGCCACGCTAATTTTCGTATTATTATTTTTTGCATTATATAGTCCATTTATTTTTCTTTAATCTTTTATACCTGTGGTCAGACAGATTTCGGGCACCATGTTATTTTCATTCGTTAACAATTTTGGGTGTAAGATAGTAAAGGGGTTTTTATGAACTATAATAATCGATTTTATAAAAATACGTCGTGGCGCAGGGGCACAAGGGTGTGACTGTAACGCGACTGTTGTTAGTTCGAATCCACTCGAGGAACTCATTTCTACCACTTAACACGCAATGCCTCCAGAATTCGGTAGTAAGTGGGGAACGGAGTGTCTTAAAACTAAGTTCCCTCGGCGTACCCTGCTGTGTGCGGGACACAGCGTGAAGCTGATTTGATTTTTTAAATTTTTTTTGGATTCTTTTATAATAATATAGATTTTTTTTTCAGGATGAAGATTTTACAATAAGTGAGAATTGTGTCACTACACAACCAGCAGAATTGCCTCCACTATTATTGAGAGGAATCAAGATATTAGCGAATGCCCTTAAAGAGTGGCATGCACTTAAAAGTGTTAGTATACAGGGTTTATTTTTAATTTCAATAGAAATCGTCGTGGCGTGGCGTGTATATAGTATAGTACAAGTAATACATATTAATAAATCTGAAATATAATTATTTATCCTTAAGTTTTCGTTTCATACTTTTTTTTAGACGGACACCTCTAAAAGGGATAATGTACCAAAATGTTTAAATTCTGGTCAGTTGGTGCGAGAATTGTGTAAAGAATTGCGTACTTTAGAAAAACGAGGGTCTAGTAGTAAAGATAAGGTGAGCTTGTTTTTTATCAATATTTATTTCATTCATTATTTTTCATTATTATTTATATTATTCATAATATTCATTCATTATTAAATATTGTTTAGAGGGTGTGGATATGGATTCATTACCTGCCTGCCTCATGCCATATTTTTGTAAAGGATTTTTTAATGTCAATATAAAATTACAAAAAAATTAGCTTCATAATTTAACGAAGGAAGGAAAGTATTAGGTAAATAAGACAAAATACTTTCAGACAGATGATGGATTCTATTCCTATTCAAGTAAATAGAATGTTTAATATTCTCATTCCTTCACTTTTGTGTCGAGCCAAAGTTCAGTGCTTAGTTCTGGTACGCAACACGCAATGCCTGCAGAGTTCGGCAGAAAGTGGGTAGCGGAGAGTCTTAATATTAGGACCCTCTGCGAGACACAGCGTGAAAAATGACAATGTCCCTTATTGCTTTTAGGATATCAAAGTTAAGAATCCATCGCCAACAAAAGCTCAAAGCAAAAAACAAGCGACACCAAAAAAATCTGTCAAACTAACTCTTCCAAAACCGATAATGCACATGACCCCGAATGGAGAATTTACAGAAGAAAAGATATATTCGGACAAATATTATATAGATAATAAAGAAGTTATATATCCAGAACGATTCGTCCAGGACGTCAAGTACGTCACTAGCGATGACAAGTACGTCACTAGTGATGCGAAATTTCTTAACGGGGTTCCCGAGAAATATACGTTAGAGACCAAAGAGATAGTTGGTGATAAGTATTCGTATCCGTATGATGACGTCACATATCAGGATGGCAATGGGTTTGTTGATAAACAGGAAAAGAAAACGGGATTCAAAATTAAATTGAGGTTAGTAGTCGATCTTTTTATGTTACTTAGCTTAGTGATGCTAAATTAAGTGTTCGATCTACTTATATGTTAATTAACGAACTTAAAATGTATGTATCAATCTTAAATTCCAATAAAATTTTATTTATTATTAATTTGTCCTGCTATTCTTTACAGTAATTCTCCATCGTCGTCCCGCGAAGAGCCCCCACCGTACAGCCTTCCGGAACATTCTATACTCAAATCACATTTAATAAGAGCTGATCGTCTAAAACCAGTTCAACAGTGGACCATATCTAAGAAAGACATTGGGGATTATCACGAAGAGCAAATATTGTTCACTAATGATAATTTGCAAGGAAACATTAGGTTGGAAGGGCAGGATGTTAATTATGGAGCAGGTTAGTTTATTTAGTGAGCTTTTGTGAGTGAGCGAGCGAATGATTGACGAAGTGACACACGATCCAGATTGTATGATTATTTTTTATTACTTTTTAGAAAACATAAAAAATTTTTGAACATAGCGGGAATTGATACCGCGCGTCTTGGAAACCTTAATTTTTTTATTTTTAATGTTTCAATTCCAGGAATGTATTCAGCGCAGGATATGCAGACGGAATATCAATATGTGGAAGGGAAGACCTATAATCAGTTTTATCAACAGCCTGAGCTGGGTTACGATTATGCACGCTATCCCGATACTGTACACGCGCAGATCACTACTAATGTACGTATAATACGTCTTTTCTGTATAAATTGTGAGATTATCAGTAGAATTTTTAAAGAATTAGAACCGTATTATATAATAAGAATCCCAATACGCAGTGTATCGAAAATTTGACCGTAGGGTCCCTCTTCCATAAGATAAAAAGTGCTTAATCGCCAGATTTTGGATTAATTCTATATTAATTCATTTGAATTTTTGAGCTATATTACATAAAATGATATAATGAATATTTATATTTTCACAGCAATCAACTACAGTCAACTACAGTGGTACAACATACACAACTACACATACACAACTGCCCTCATACGATGCGGCAGTAGCGCACCAGTATCAAACTAATTATGTAAGTAAAATATTCACAAATATCATATATTTATTAAGCATATAAGCATTTCGATATTGCTCGATATTAACGTGATTGCCTTATAAAAGGCGCGGGTAGTTTCTCTATATACATATATTTTCATTTTCTTATTGGTTTATGGTTTGTGTTCTAATGTAAATTAAAACATTTTTATTCATTCATTCATATGAAATCGATATAGATTCATATATCTATAAATATAAATAAACTGTATTTCATCGCTTTCTGTAAATGGAAGATATTTTTGGGGTCTAATAATTTAATAGATCCTTTAAATTTTTTTTTTTTAATTTGTTTGTTTGTTCATTTGTTCAGGTGCAAATGTTGTCATTTATAACAAAATAAATATTCATAGACATATTTTTTGACTTAAAGAAATTTATTATATTAACATACATACAAATTTTATATTTTATAAGAATTTATGTGGAATATATTATTTTTATTATTTCTCTCTATATTTCTATCTTTTATTATTATTCACTAGGTAGAAGAAAAAGCTCCCCAGGCCTCCCAACCTACCCCCTCTGAGGCCCCCCCGGTACGGCGATCAGAGCGGCCAGTAAGACGACGGGTGTCCAGTACATACGAGTATGAAGACGCAGATCTGTATATAGATGAAGCCCCGCCCCCGACCAGAAGGAGGGCCCCCCGGAATAAACACGCGAGGCACGGGGGACAGAGGACTAGTGTGTTGAATTTTATTCATTTTTAAAAGCCCCCTTATAAGCCCTTTTTGCTGTAAGATTTTGAGTGTACAGTACTTACATGTTTATAGACGCAGCTCTATATGTATATATAGAGCTGCGTCTATAGTTTATTCATGGCTTTATCATAACTTAATGAATATTATAATAGATTTCTTTTTTGTTTTTTTTTATCCTTTTGAATTTGGTCAGTTGCACAACGATTAACTTACTCAATAAAATTTCTTATTTGCTGCAAAGTAAATCAAAAATGGGTTTTACAGATAACACAAGTTCAACGACATACAGACCACCTCGAGCTCCGGCTAACGGTATAGAGTCTCTAATACAAGCGTCCGTACTAGCTGACGAAACGGAACCACCCGTTGATAATGATACGTAAGAATTTTTGTGTATTTATATAATTTTAGTAAATATTTAGAAAAACGTATAAAATGATGTGACGTAAATACAATGTCGTAATTTACCTAAATATGATACAAATATGTAGAAAGAAAATATAACAACGTATGAAGCTGGTCGGCCGTGGCGCAACGGACTGTAAAGTCGACGGTTGTCGGTTCGATTTTTATTTGGGGAAATTTTCGCGTTTCGCCGCAAAATGTATCGAAAATCGAGCGGTGGAGTATATTAACACTAGCTCTCTCCACCTACAAGCTATATGGAGGACAGTGTTAAGCAGAAAAAAATGTAAATAACACCTTAATTTCCATTTTTCATTCCATTCCAGGGAAGACGCAGCGGTAGCCGGCATGCTAAGCATAAGCGAGAGATACGAAGCGCCTTCCAGAACATTCGGTATTGCAGTAGAAACCCCACAACCAACTACTGATACGTCGAGGGTTGAAAGGTTATTATTATTTTCAAGCTGCTGTAAGGGAAATACATATACAATAGGGTGTAAGGTCGATAAAATGACTTATTTAGCTCCCTCACTCTGATTTGTCGATGGACTTCCTAAAGCGACGTAAATACTCGATTTTTATTAGGTTTTCTTAATTTCCATATTCTTGAATTCCAATGATTCATTCTATATAGCATCACTTTTACTTTCAACAACGAAAGGAATACGTTAGTGCATCTAAGTACTAAGTGGCATCCTTTTTTATATATTAAGTCACATCCGCTCACCACTTTACGTCGAATTCTGTGGCGGCACTCAACACCGCGGTTGGCTTCGTTACCAGAGGAAATGAAAATATCAAATAAATAATTTTCCCGGGTGGAAATCGGACCCACAGCTGTTTTACTTACACTCACACCCTTCTACCACCAGGCCACAATAGCCTCATTATAGATAACGTATTTAACGCAATCGTCAAAAAAGACTCCTTTTAAGACTAACTTCCGACTAATAATAATATGAATGATATGATGATGTAGTGCAGGGGCACAAAGTGTGACAGTAAAAGCGACTGGTTGTGGGTTCGATCGCCACTCGAGGAAGTGAAATATTTATTTATATTTTTTTTCTTTGCTCTGGTGTCGAGGCAAAGCGCGGAGTTGAGTTCCGCCACCCGTCACGCAATGCCTCCAGACTTTGGCAGAAAGTGGGTACCGGAGTGTCTTAACACTAGGTTCCCTCTATCTGCGGGAGACAGCGTGAAGCTGATTTAATAATATAAATAAATTTTCACAGTGAAACGAGTACAAGTAAAGCACGGCCTCGCAAAGCTGCAGGCAGTGCTGATGAAGACTACGACGAGGAGGACGTTATAAAGGAGGTGCATCGAGACGAGGAGTATGGTTAGCTTATGCTTGCTTAAATTTTTTTTTGTTTTTACGTACATTTTTAAACCATTCGAAATTGTAAAAAAGGTAAAAAAATGATATTTACTTTATTTCATATATCAAAGAGTACAAATCGGTTTTGAAATTTTACTATTAACTTAATATTATTTTTTTTGTTTTTTTCACAGTGTATCCATCGTTAGAAATGAGTTCAGATGAAGATGAGGAGTGGTCCTCGCGGCGAAGAACGCCACGCAACCGGACCGATAGTAAAAGTAAAACTGAAAAGTAAGTAATTATCGTCGGCTTACAGTTAAACTAAATCTGCCGAGTCCGTTTATCATGTAGTATTTTAAAAATGTTCTAGTCACATAGAACAAATGTATTAGAAAACGGAAAAATGTAAATAAAAAAATATACAATTATATTTTTTATGATTGTTAACATCTTTGTGTTGAATATTTTATATTATATGGGAAAACTGTTTATAGAAAAAGTATTTGCTAAGACCTGATATATAGGTACTTATTTATACTTAATCTTATAAGTTGAAGAGTTCATCGTGGTGCAGCGTTCAAAAAGGAGACAGTGTCTTTAATTGAAGAATAGAACTTAAATTAGTTATTGCTCAATTTCTTTCTTATTCTTTCCCTTTCAGAGATGAGTCATGGTCACCGCGAGCGCGCTTAGGCCGCGTGTTACCGAGAACACGAGGGCCTTCACGCGCCGCCGTGCGGCGGGAATGTGTGCGTGCGGCGTTGCACGCGGCCGCGCACCGCCCGCACTCGCACGGGAACACGCACCAACACAGTGGCGGAAATGCGCACGTGCACGATGTTGTACAGGTGGGTACAGTCTTTGACGTCGATAGATTACATTAATTGTTTTTTTTACCTTCACTCTACATCCCGCACTTTGAAGGTTAGGCAGAGGAACCCTGGGAACCTACTTTTATGATACTACGTTTCTATTAAGACACATTCGTTGTCGTTCCGCTTCACGTTTTTTGGTTTTGTGATTTCGGAATTTATTTGATTTCAGATTTCTGTAATGGGAGTGGGTTATTACATTATTTTATGAAAATATATTAATAAAATAAATTAAGGAATTTGTACCGAGACAGAGCGCAGCGCAGCCAGTCAAGAGACAACGCCTCTAGAATTCGGCAGATTCTATTTAACACTAAGTCCCTCTACCTTTTATTTGACAAATATTTTTCACAATAACATAATTGTGTTTGTTACAGAACGCTAAAAGAGCGGTACTGGCGACTAAGAGCAAGCGACCGCCGCCACCGGTGCATTCTGCTGCGAGCAACAGAAGTGAGTCACTTTATATTAAAATGTATTACGTTATATGATCATTTAAAATACAAGGCAAAGCTAGTCGCAGGGGCAGTGTGTAAAATGGATAGGTTGTGGGTTCGATCCCCACTCTAGAAGATAAAATATATATTTAAATTTATATATCCTTTTCTTCACTGGTGTCGAGGCAATGTATATGAAAATATATGCAGCGGGATTTAAACTCACGCTTCTTAGAAATAATTACAGAGGGCTCCGGGTCACTAAAATACCGTTTTTATTTATTCCAGATATAAGACTGAAAAAGGGTATGAAGACGGCGAAACAGCGCCTCGGAAAAATCCTCAAAATACACAAAATGATATATTAGTGTAATTTAACATACGAATATGTAGATTTATATTTTATATACGTATATATATTTAGATCGGACCAATATGTGTTTTTTTACACCACGTCTTGATTTCTATTGATTTATCTCGATTTTGTTTGATTATATTACAATATTTACGGCTGGATACCGTAATATGCTTTTTATATAGTTTTACTAATATCTTTTTCTTGTTATTTATTTACTTGATCTTGATCGAGATTCGATTCCCGATTGAAGCTTTTTTTGTGGTTTATATATATAAATACATTAGATATATAAATTTGTCTTTTTTTGTATTAATTAGTACTATAATCAAAAATAGTAAAATCTAAATACTGATTTAAATTATGAATTAAACAGATTATAACGCATTTTTTGTTTGTATATATAAATATAATGAAATATACAACAGTTGCAAAGTAAATGTGATAGTAATTATTTACTATTTTGATATTTGCTTGGTTCTTTATGGTATCCTTAATGATTAACGTTCATTTGGTAAGGCCATATAAAATTGAACTTATCCTGTATATATTCAAATATTTATTTAATATATCGATTTAGCGGCCATACATAAATTACGTCATACATTAAGGGTTCTTCCCTGTGTCTACCCTGCAATGTGCACGACACAGCGTGAAGCAGCGTGTTGAGTAAGACTGTGGATCAAGGGAGGAGTCCTAAATTTATTTTGTCGTAACTGCTCTTTTACATAATAATAAGATCGGTTTGCGGTTAAAAATTATCTAAATATTTGGGACCTACTCCATGAGATTATCGCCACGTGGGATGTCAACAGTTATGTCAAACGGTGTGGTGGCGACTATAATTGTGCCGATAGTGGTTTCAATTAACGGTTTAATAGCGAAAAGCCTCGACGAACATCATAAGAGGTTAGCGCTTAGCTGTTGGATCAAGAACCGATGCAGGAGGCAGTTTCATTTAAGACGGCCCGTTTACTAGTCCCACGTAAACGAGCTTGTTGTCGGCTTGGACCCTTGTCCCACCTTCGGAAGTGTTTTTTTTATGATTTTAAATGTATTTTTTATAACAATTTATATTTAAAAATGTAATATTTTTTCTCTTGTATAATTAAAGTAAATAGATCGGTTTTCGCTATTTTTACCCAATTTCGCCGGATTAATCGCAAATCTGCCATTCTGTTAAATAATTACATGTCGTTGTGGCCCAGGACACAAGCGTAGGGCGATTGTGGGTTCCACTCCCACTTGAGGGAATGAAAGTGCTATGTAAATTTCCAAAATTAGTGACGTCATACTATAGGTCCGTAGGGGTGAAAAATACTTGTCACGTAATTTATGAATGGCCCTCATCTATTCTAATGAACACTTATATTGGTTATATTGTAATGTTCATACACACAGTCGTCAGTTAGTATTAAATAGTAGTACATACAAATGTACTTTTCATAATTCAATACAAATTGAATTAATGAAATTTAAAAGCTAATTGATGTTTATGAGTGTGATTGTCGCTTAAAGATCTGATTTAATCATTTTACAATATTTATGAACTATAAATAATATGTATATTATATATCCTTTTAGTTTTAATTAGACAGGCGTATATTATTATATGAAATGAAATATTAACACTGTTTTGTTGTGGATTCTTTTCATACATGGATATAATTATAAATTAGACGTTTTTAGCTCCACTGTATCCCACATAGGAGGGTAGGCAAAGAGGACTTGGGAACCTCGTGTTAATACACTTTGATTTTCTCATTTCCGCCGAAACCTTGAGACGTTCCTTGTTGAGTGCCGGAACTCAACGCGGCGTTATCAGAGCGAGGTAATGAAAAGATTAAATATTTCATTCTCCCGAGGGGAAATCCTTCCTAACCCCTAACCTTCACGTTTATAATCGCACACTTGTGGCCCTGAGCTGCGACAGCCCTAAATTGGACATAATTGGATATAAACATTTTAATTATTTGGATTTATGTTCAGTTTTCTAAATATATCATATTTTTAAATATACACTTAATAGTGAAAGAGATCGGTATTTTTACTTTTTAACGCCTGTCTATTTAAAACAATAAAAAATTGTATTTGTGATACTGAAGCTATTTACACAAATTTACTTTGAATTACATAATGACTTTAATAAAATCAAAATATTTATAAATAAAGTAAAACCTAGATATTTTTTTATTGGTAAACTACTTTTTTTGTAATTTGTAAATAACTTCAGAATCGTTTTGTATACTTGACTTTGTTAACGAAACAATGAATATACTTATATGTATAATATCATTATGTAGTAACGTAAACTTTTAACTCACCACCGAATGAAAAAAGAATAAAAAATCGATAGAAAAAAAAATGTTTTTTAACATTTTATGATACGGATTCGTTGTTATTATTTAGTGATAGTAGCGTTTAAGATTATTGCTTAATATTATTATATTTTTTTTATTTAAGCGTCAAATCACTGATAGGTGCAATTTTTGTTTATCTAAATGCAATAAAATATGATTTTTTTTTTCATTGGCTGTCATTTTTTTACCTTTTTCTCTTTGTGTTACATATTTTTCTTGTTTTACAATCAATTAAATAATATATATATATATTTTTATATATATATAAAAATATTATATTAATAATGAGACGATGTTCTTTAAAAAATTGCAAAATTTTGTGGTAAAATTTGCACCTGTCATTATTAAAATAGATAATTTTGAATAAAACAAACAGGGTTTAATATAGATATAAGTTTAAACGCTATTGATATTTATGTTTCTTTTTTTCTAATAAAATTGCCACAGGTATGTTATAAATATATTTTTTAAATAAGTGTTAGCTATTTTTTTTTAATATTTTGAGTATAAATATAAATTTGGATGTTTTTTTTATTTCATCTGTTTTATTTTTTACTTTGTACCATGTAAGGTAGTATTTACGAATTTGTAGAAAATGATAACTAACTACATAAAAAAACATGATTTCGATTTTTTTCGTATACAGTAAATTAATTTAATATAGAAGAACAGAAAACAACATAGGGTCAAGATACTCCATTCTATTTATATTTTATACTCACAATATATTTGGTCCCAGTTTTACATTTTTTTTTTCTGTATATTTTTTTTATAAATAGTTAATTTTATTTGTTTTCTAATAGTTAAATTTTATCAATGTCATACATTAGATTACTAATTGGGTTGGGTGTGTGTTTTTTTCTGATATTTTGCTTGGGAGGTCTTTTATTAGTTTAAAGTTTTTTTGTGAAGTAAACTATACTTTATTTACTTATATATGACTTTAATATATCTGAAGAGTTTTTTGATTGAACTCGTTAATCTCATAAACATTGGTTCGAATTGAAAAAAATATTTTTGTGTCTATTTAATAAGGAAGGCTACATACTTCTGTACCTGCGGTCGAAATAGGCATAAGAACAACTAAGAAAAACCACTAAAATAATATATTTAATTAATGAAACTATTAAGAAATTAAAACACAAGTGTTATTATACACAAAAGAGTGTTTAATATTGAAGCATTTTAAATAAAACCAGTTTTAATTACTCTGAAAAAGTCGGATAACATTAAAACGAAAAAGATGTTGCCAAAAATAGAAAAGCTTTTTGGTGAAAATTAATCTTACAATACTTCGAACCGTTTTTTTGTTGCAATTTTAATCTTATAAATGTAAATTTTTTTAATACTTAATTGTTATTTTCTCCAAAATCGGCCATCATACCTATTACTTTGTACAATAAGAACCTATCCTGTCATACACAACTTTTAAATAGATTTATCTTAGTTTTATTAATTTGTATGTTAATTTTTCAAAATTGAATTTGATGTGACCTTTATGTTAAAGACACTGTGAAAGACCTCTGAAATATGAAATATGTGTGGTATAAAAATAAACTTTTCTTTAATTAAATAGTTGTTAATTAACTGTTGCAAGTGCTATGATTGTTTTAACTTTATTTAATTGCGGGTGTTATATTATGAAATAAGTATTAAGTAACACTTATGTTTAAAATACTGAATATTTTTCAAACATATTTTTTTATAGTTGGATTCTTGTAAAGAAAATATGTTTTTTTTTGCATTAGGTATGGCAGTCACGCTCGGCATTTTTTTGCAGTTAATCAAGTAATATTAATAAATGTATAGTTTCGTCTTTATAATTGTTTTGTGTCTATATACATATATTGTGTATGTTTATATGTATGAATCCTCAATATGTACCTACATATATTGTATTATATTATTATATTGGTAAATTGATATGGATGTTTTAAAGAACTTATGAAATTATAATTTTTTTAAGACTGAGTTTTTTCAAAATTCTAATTCAAACTCAAAAATAGAACTTGATTTTAAATGTTTTGAAATATTTACTACGGCAGCTATCAGACATTTAATGGTGAATATTGTGGTTTAAATTTCTCAGTACATAATTATATATAATATTAGTATATATACCATTCTAAAAAAAATGATACATATAAAAACCGAATAAATCATAGTGCCTCGAGTAGTATCGTTTACTTATGTAGCTGTAAGGTAGCGTAGCGTCGATGTATGTATATGATTTTATGAGATATATATATATATATATATATATATATATATATATATATATGTTTGACATTTTTAGTGCAAAAGTGATTGTTAATTGTTTTTTTCTTCTATATAAATGTTTTTATTAGTTTCTTAAATTTTGTAACACAGCAGAATTTTTACCTGTAACTCTAATATTGAACTGATTCATTTAATAAAGGTACATTTTTATAATTTTTGAAGATTATTTTGTATCGCACACGAATATGCTAAATAAATGTTTGTAGATATTTCTGAGTCGCTCGTTTTTTGTTCATCACTTTTGCATTGAAAATTTGCAAAATATAGAATAGTTTCGTTTAACTTAGCCTACATTAGAACGAAACATATACCTATATATTTTATATTCTATATAATATTGATTTTTTTACTTTTGATTACAACATGCACATGTAAAATAAATGGTAAACATAAAAATGCTTGTAAATTGTAGTCTCTAAAGTAAACTTTCTATCATATTAAATTTGGCTAAAAAAATATTTTCGTGTATATTCAAGAAATAGAGAATCAAAACGCTTATTGCTATGAAATATATTGTAAAATTAGATAAATCTCCGTATCCAGAAATTAGTTTTTTACATGTGCATGTTGGTGATGATAACGAAACTTTAATAGTAACATAAAACCATTGAACGTAAATATTTGTATGTACGCGTATAAGTTAAATGTATATTGTTGTGACGAAAAAGAGTTTTCTAGATCTATTTGTGTTTTTTTTTTAACTTTATGCTTTACCGGGAAACGGTTGTGGCTTCAATTCCCATTTAGAGCAAAGACATGCTTTTTTTTTCATACTTTTTTTTCAGCTACACTGTTTGTCCCACAAACAGAAGTGGTAGAAGCTTCGAATGCAAAAATATGCCGCCCTGTTCGGTCTGGTGGTAAATCCGCCACCGTTTTCTTAATCTTACAAAAATGAGATATTCATTTACATGAATATGTTACAAAAACAATTAATAAAATTTATCATATTTGTAAATTACCTGTTAAGGCGCCAATGTTATATCTTATCATTATCACTTCAGTATAATCAATTAAAAGATAATGTTTAAGGCCAGTTGTAGCGGACTTGTGCTCTACAAGTGTGCCACTGTGAACAGGTTGTGGATTCGATTCCCACACAAGGAAATAAAATATTTAATATCTTCATATCCTCGCTCTAGTAATCAGCGCAGCATTGAGTGCCCACACTCGGCACGCAATAACTCTGCGAAAATTGGGGACGAAAGTGTTTTAATGAGAAAGAAGTGTTATAACCGTTCTCTCGCCCATTCTTTGTGCTGGCATCACCGTGAAAAAAGAAGATTAAGTTTAAATGAAATGGATTAACATGCTGTTATCCTAATACTCCTCCCCAAGTGGATGACATACTTAACTTGCACTAAATGAGAAAATGCTATAAACAGTCATTTAATATCCTATCTTTATTATTTACAGCCTTAATAATAAATATCAGTAAACAATTAATATCTATATAATAAAATAAATTAACACCAAAAATTGGAACCGATATAATACTTTATGTATTTCGGTACCTAATAAATTCGAATATTCTGTACGTTTTTTAAAAGTTTGTCATTTCTGTATATCTTGATGTAGAAGCTCGTCTAAGTTGATTTTTTAAATTCTTAAGATCATGTAACTTTTAGTGTAAAGTAGACTAATTATCATTTGTATAATTACAGTCTTTTTCAAAACTTGATAAAATTTTTATGTAAATTCCTTTCTTCAAACAACAGGACTACTGCACCGTCGGTCTCTGTTAAAATGCATGACTGAAGTCAAAGACTGGGTAGATTTTAATTCTTCAGGAGACAAAGGTCGTCCTCGGAATTCCTCCTCGATCTCTTGCAATGTCCTGTCCTTGGTTTCTGGTAAGAACCACCACGCAATTATCAAACAGTAACCAACCACCCCCGCATAAAGAATATATGCTCCATGAACACCAACGTTCTTAAACAAGAATGGCACAGTCTTAACAGTTATAAAGAGATTTGAGGACAGAAATAGAACGCTCAACCCACCAGCCAAACTTCTGTATTCGAGTGGAAATAATTCTCCAGCGATTATAAAAGGCAGAGGCACCGTACCAGTCGCTATGGAGAACATGTGGATGTGGATCAGTGCGATTCCAATAGCTGGATGATCGAAGGGCAGCAAATTGTGACTCCGACAGTAGCTGTAGGCAGCGGTGGCCAAAAACGCGAAAAGATTTATCCCAACAGTAGCAAATAACATCGTGCGACGTTTGATCTTCTTAATCACAAACACGGCTAATGTATTCGATATGATTCTCTGGATATCTAAAGTAATGATCATGAGAGAGATATTCGCCTCTGACCCTATGATGTGCGTAAATATGTCTATTGTGTACGCAGCCATAATGTTAGCACCAGCCCACTGACCTAATGTGTAAATGTGAATCATTATGAAAATTGGCTTATAAAATTCCTTTTTTCGGATAGTCGTTCTCATGTACGCCAAGTTGCTTTTGACTTTCTTTGAAAAGGTTTCTGTAACATTTGCAACAGTTTTAGCTTCTCTAACAATTTTACTAGCTTCGATCATTTTCTCCAATTCTTCATCCTCAGTGTCGCCTCGAAGCCACCTGAAGACTTTCTTGCATTCATCGTACCTGCCTTGGTCAGCCAACCAACTTGGAGACTCCGGGGAAAAAATTACAATTATTAAATCACTAAATGCTACGAAAGCTATAACTAGTGCTGTTACTTGCCACGTATAATATGATCCCAAAGTATGAACGAAAAGTACTCCAGTGGCAATCGATAAAGAAATAGAAGTCAGGAAAGCTCCTCTATTATTTGGACTAGTATACTCTCCAATCAGAACAGGTCCGAGAGATGCGCTCATGCCCATCGCTAAACCTTGCAGGAATCTGGCTATGAGCAGGGCAGTGATGCTCGTGGCTGTGAGGATGCAGAACCAGCCGACTATCATGGGTACTATGCTGGCGATGTTGGCAGTTCGTCGACCATACTTCGCCATTACAGTAGGGACTATAAAGTTGCCGGCTACCAGAGCGAATCCAAGAATAGAAGCTGAAATAGTTGAATATAAAAGATTATAATTTTGTGTATGTGTATTATAAAAAAATATTTACCATCCTTGAATTTGAGCTTTTGTATTCATTTATTTATTTATTTTATATTATTGGGTAACTTAGATAAAAGTACTTTGATAAGAGCTCTTAACATACTGATAGAGTAATACTAACGATAATATCAAATTTATAAGAAGAAACTACTTATATAATGGGTAGGTGCTTAATTGGTATTCCTGGTTCCTTGTGAAATTGTAATTTTATTTTGTCGATCCAAGTTTTTAAAAACTATCTATATACCTTTTTGGGCTTTAGTTTGCTTTTGAAACTTATAAAAACTGTGTATGA